>SJOL01006567.1:343670-404428 GCA_004794785.1 Opisthorchis felineus
CGTGCGACCGGTCCCCGGAAACCACCTGTGAGCGAAACCATCAAGGATCGGAATGGAGTGACCATATCGAATAAAGAAGAACGCCTCGATCGGTGGGCCGAATACTTCGAACAACAATTGTCATGGCCACCAGCTGGCACTCATCTGGATCCCACAGGTGACGTAGAACCTTGGACGGTGAACGTGGAACAGGCAACAAACAACTTATTTTCGCTAAGTCTGGTTGGTTGATAAATAGTGGTGGACATTTTGGATAATTTACTTTGATACTCAGTAATCATTGCCATGGACCCAACAGTTTTGCGACACACTGGACTTGGAGCTTGACTGGATGCTTATCATTAGAACGGTTGGCTCCCAAGGATTTTAGCTGGCTTATGTCCTTATGAACACTAGTCCGAGGGAAGTTAGAAGTATCAGACTGTTGACGGTGGTGACTGAAATGAAAAAGGCATACTATTTAGCATTAGCTCGCATGTGCGATAACTTAAGGGCCGCTTGGAACAGCAACCGAAAACCCATCGACATGTGGGAAGGGATAGACCGAAACGAATTCACTATAGTTAGATGAAAATGCCGCATTACGTCATGAGAAAGCAGGCATTTCAGACATGGAGAAAAGAGCCGTTTGTGTCCTTCGCTAACCACTGATAAATTCGTTCGTATAAAAGAACGTCGACATATCCGGTTTTCTAGTATCACCGTTAGCAAATAATGAGGGAAACCGCGAAAATAAAAAAAAGCTTTTGCAGTTTCAAAGTGCACTTGAAAACAAGCACCAAGTATTCCTCTTGCCGGCACTCTAAATTTTCTTACCCGACTAACATGGCGACTACAGCTCGAAAGCGATGTTTTCCCTGTAACACATACTTGTGCATCTTTGGGAATATTTTGGCCAACTAATTCAGCTTGTGTGCATGTGAAATTCAAAAAAAATTTGCCCGTCTTTTGCAAACAGCAAAAACAACAGTTCAACTAAATTTCAGCCTCTCTGGAGATAACAATCTTCCTATCACTGAAGTACTTGAATGAAGGCCTCATGTTTAAACGTGATATTTATGCGCCTACCTGCTGTCGGAATGGAGGTTTGGACTGAATGCTTCTGAGTGTCAATCAATTCTTGTCCCAGGAAACCACAACAAGAACCCTGTTCTTGTCTGGAACGCTACATGATCTAACCAATTTTGGGATTGACGTCCGTTAACTTAGACAGCCAAATCCGGGAGTGCGTAAACACTTCTTAGAAACGGTAACAAGACACCTGATGGCATGTGCCTGGTAAAGCATGTCACGCAATGTGGATTAAAATAGACTAGGACAAGGAATGTTTCATTAAATTGTTGGAAGAACAGTCATTAGTTCTCAAACATTCAGAGGTAACAGAGGATGTGGAGGTATGCTTGGAAAAAAGTGAATATTTTCTGCAAAATCTGTGTTCTTCATTGAAAAAATACAACAAATTTTGTCGCCGGGTTGCTGTATGGTTGGAAATCTACGAATTAAACCGACGGCAATCATGAATACTAGGAAGGTTTTAGTGGGAAGTTCCTAAACCTGTGAGCTGTGAGCCGGTGAATATTTTTGATGGCAAACAGTGTGGATCCTAAAGCGAGTTTTGGCGCATTCTTTGATACCAGTCAGGTTTTATCAATGGGGAAGCCAGCAGCGCCTCAGTCAAACCGACAGTTACACATCAGATTGTTGAAAATTCAGAAATAAGATTACTAGATGAATAGAGATCAACAATTAGCTTTATCTATCGTAGAGATTTAAAGGCATCAATCATTCGCAACCCACAACTGCCCATAGAGATCCTCACCAAAACCCTCCTTGGCAGAGCCAGCGGTTGTGTTGACCGTCCACTTAGGACGCGGTATTTCATTTCGATGTAGCCAGTTGCCGTTTTAAACTGACACAATCAAGAGCATAACCGTGAATTTGAAGGCCTACTTGAACCGCTTAGCACCAGCTTCCGTTTTACCTGTGGCTTAGTTATTCCGTGGATTTCCCCATCTACCTATGACCGACGGAGTTTTGAAGCGCTTATTTTCTGCTCAGGACCTAAATTAGTTTCTGACCTGTTAGTAGGCGAAGACACCAACAAGAGTGACCGATCGAAGCAGTGAGGCTAAAACAATCAACGCCCCATCACTGAAGTAGAGATTTTCATTACTTTGGCCGAGGAACTCAGCAGTCTTTGGGTAGGATCATTCGACAAGTTTTTAAAGATTATTTTTAATTTCCTCTGTACTCTACATGCAAAGTGGTTAATATAAAAATTGCGACTTCTTATGTAGAAGTAACACTGCGGAAAAAGCTTTGACAGCCCACGGCAGGTCTCAAACTTCTTGGGACTCACCAGGCTGGCATAGTCTCCAAGTATTCGTCAACCCTATGTTCTACTTTAAACCAGATTGCATGGAATTCTACAACTACACTCAGTTGCGTACCAATTGCTTTTTCTTAATTTCCGCCGAAACTATGGCATATGAGGTTCCTTTTTTGTCCTTCTTGGCCAACGAAATGCATTGCGATATCCCACATATCAAGGCAACGCAGCCAGCTGCAGGATATTCAATTGGAGAAGAACATCAAAAATGAGAGACTTAGGTGGGCCTTCCGTGAAAACCAATTCGTTTATTTGCGGCTCTTCTCATCATGCGCTCATATAGGCCCAACCACAAGCCAGACACAAAAAAGCCTAGGCACAGTTTATTCAAGGAGTAACTGGGGCTGATATCGATGGCAACTGTCGCACAATTACCGCGTGAAGTATGCCTTGCAAACTTTATTGGAGATGATAACACAGATTGACGGATATCTTCTTAAATGGACCTGCATATCCAAGCAAGACGCTTGATTTTGCACGCGATGAGAATCGACAGCAGTCGCGACATCTTTGTTTATTACTTCATCTTTGCAGACCTACTTCAAACTTATAAAAATAACGTTACCCCAGTTCACGGTTGTCAAGCAGAGTCCCGATGTGCTCAATTCGTCCGGATCCGAGAGTAGAAAATCTTCTGAAATCCAAAACCTTTTATCCTAAGGTAACCATAACACCAAAAAATTCTGAATTTGCAGTGAGCAAGAGGTTTGCCAAAAAATTCAGAGTTTTCAAATTGTCCATTCATTCCAAAAGAGAAAAAAGCAATTTAACCAGTAATGTTAATGCTAAATATGGGTCCAGTGTAAATATTTGCACACTAATCGAACCTCCGCTCTGTGGATGATTCTTCCGGTATGCGTGCACACTAACAAAAAAATGGGAAACATTAGTATGTAAGCAACCACACAGCAACTCGGCGTTTCCTTTTTGATCAACTAGTGAGCAATCTAACAACATGTAGCGAAGCGAGCGACGAAAGCATCTAGGAACTCCGTGGGCACACCCACGGAGACATTGCGGTTGGGTCATACAGAAATCCACTTACCTCTCACCCGGTGGGTTTCTTCAACTCAAAGTTCCGTTGCACATTTTGGTGCCAGTTATCGCTAGTGGTGCATATGAATGACGCAGTTCCTTCCAGTTGTGCGCTTGCCCTATGAAAATCGCCCCTGCCTCCTTTAGTTACGCTGGATGGCGCACTGCCGGTGGTTCGGCTTATTTCGCTAGGATGTGCATTTTGTGCCCTTTCTGGTAACTTACCTACGTATTTCTACAATTTGGCGCAAAACGCACAGGTACTTGTGTTCTGAAATGTCCGGAATCCTTTATATTATTTTCTGGAAGTGAAAGGTTATTGCACGCATTCTAAGGTGTGACACATGCAGCGCAGTCACTCAGGAAAATTTCTTTAGAAATTAGATAAGTGAAGGCGGTTAAAAACTCACAGATGCCAAAATACACTTTTATTAAGGCGCGAATTCGGTTGAAATGGTTTATTTGAAAAAAGTTGACAGTTCGCTCACTTAGCCTCTCATGTAGCACTGGATGTTCTTTCCCTCAAGAAAAATTATTCCTTTGATTTTTCATCCCATTTTTCTAGTTTACAAAGCAATACATCTGAACGTGTGCGGCTACGTCAGGATGTTTCCTGTACATGCTGTCGATCCATGATATCTGTAATTATGCGTACAGCCCATGAGATACGCGGTAAAGCTATACCTAGCGGGTGGAATCAAGGGACATCTGTATTCGCGGGGGGAATTCTCACAAATGAGCCGTCTATGGAAGCTGAATGCTTTACTTGCGAGCCTTTAATCCTTGCGCAACTTCACCCATCCTTTCGATTCTGATTATGGTGCATATCTACGCAATTTAGACCACTAATTATACCATACTGACACCAAACAATGGATAACTTTATACTTACTTCCTCGAAATAAGCTACTATAATTCAGAGGTGTATTTTGTATGGAGTTACTTGGTTTTAACGTCTTATTTTTGGAAAGATTTGTAAAAGTATCCAGCGGATTTGTGCCACATAGTAATTCGGTTTTCGAATGCCTCGTCTGAATTTTTGACACACATATGTATGCTACGAAAACTGTCATAGATTTTCCTCTGTTCTGTTGCACTTTAATAATTACCATGTTTTTGCTCACAGAAAACTCGCCATTAAACGCACCGGGCATCTACGGTTTCAAGGAAGGAAATAATTTATTCGATAATATTTCAGATGCTGAGGTAATTGATTTTTTGCCCCATTACCCTCTTAGCAACAACCACTCGAAAGAGGCACCGGTACTTTAATTTTGAGCTTCAGTGAGCTTTTGCACGGCGGCACTGATAACTAACTATTCCGCGCAAAAAAATTAGGACTTCTACTTAACTACTGATACTACTGGAAAAAACATTATCATTTACCAGGATGGTGCAAAAATCCGTCCAGGACATTCTAAATAAGAGTTGTTAAAAATGGAAACTACTTTCCTCAACTGATGCGCGCAGGCGTGTACTCAGGGTACAACATAATCCGGTGAATTGTATAGAAAATTAATTCTGTTCAAGCCTGTTCTAGCCTGTAAAAATTGGAAGGTCAAAGTTCCTCACTCTTGTAACAATCCATTTCTAGCCAATGTTTTTTTTGCACCACGAAAGCCTGTATGATTTAACATGCGCACAGTTATGGTGGACTTTCTTCCGGAAATTTCCTCACCAAATCTTACGAAGACTACTTGAAAAGAAAGAATTCATCGTTCACTGTCCTCTGCAACCGGTGACGTGAACACTCCCCAAAAAGTGACACGTGCTACAGTTTGCTCGCAAACGACAATTTCCGGTTAAATATTGAAACACTAAAAATATTTGGCCCCGAGAAAACACAATTTGCATGGAAGCGCAATCGTTTTTTCCGCTGTCTCCTTCCGGTTTCCGTGGGTTAATTTCCCGTTGGGATCCCGACAAGTACGCTGACTTGCACACGGATTTGGTTTCGACAGGAGACTCAGCTGAATATAACTGAATCACTCGTCTATGATGGTCAAATATTAAATGTGCTGCGCCAGGCCACCTTATATTTCAATTTGTACGATATTTGAGATATCCTCATAGGTTTCTGTATAGATATAATGCATTACTCATAAGGCCGAAGGGTTTTCAGCGAATCTTTGAGTAATTTACTGCGTCCAGGCTTTCCCGTTCGGACTTTTTCGGACAAAATAGATGAATGTGCTTAGCTTTTTCCAAAATTATTGGTGGAAAATTTAGTCAACTTTATGAAATTTTAATCTAGCGGCTGATGGTGCCAGCATTGAACATCTTCTATGATATTCTGAGCTGCACCATTCAGACTGAGTGCTATTCCTCATATTGGTTTTCTACCGAAGTTGTGGATCTCACGTTTCGCGTTGATAGTATTGAATTGTTCACGGATTACCACCCTTACTCGTTTGTGATTAGATGTACATTGAAGTAGTACGGTCTAAACCGTACCAGTTAATCAGGGTATGCTCCGCCATGTGCTCGGACGCGAGAGTTGGCCGCCAAGCGGACGAACGACCGAGGCCCATTCCTGCCTGCTAACGTTGTTATGACATTCTTCTCGACTCATACAGACAGGTTGTGAATTCCCCTGATCAATAAACGGAATGAAATCTGGATCACGCTTTATACGGGCAGGAGTATTTGAGGTGGATCTCACGTTCTGTTCAATTCATCATCATCGTCGTCATCAGAGACAGCAAAATCACTACTAATACTGCCGTACAAAAACAGCACTCTCTCCCTGTATCCTATTTTCTGACAGACTGTGCAGGAGGAATCCAGCGTACCAGCACGAGTCGCTTGGTGTACAGCTTGCTTTAGTGCACGAACGGTAAGTGCAGCCGGATTTCGGGATTTGAAAACATAATTCGAGATGTTTAGGGTTGTTACTGAGGTCAGACGCACAAAGGCTTCAGCTGAGTGTGAAGCACGGCAAACAGAAAGGTCAGGTATAGTGTTGGGATCTGCGAAGAGTATGTTTCAAGGTGAGGTGGGGGAGGGTAGAAGAGGGAAGGGGGCGGAAGTTTAAGAAGGGAGGCATCAGCAGTAGCAATCTCTTCTCCCACTTGTATGCAGCAAGCAAAGTCACCCGGCTGATGACACTATACGACGTGCCGAAGTGTGTGGTAATAATTTGTTTCCGATCTTCGTGGTTGTAAGTGGACTGGCATACTGTCAGGGCGCCCACACTTAGACAAGAGGACGATTAGGGTCCTCAACCAGGGCCTTAGGCTCAACAGTCTGACCGCAAGGAGCGGATGGGTGCTACCATAGTAATACAAGTTACTTGAGGAGCAATTCGGTGTCTCTTCCAGCCCCCTACCTGAAGTATCAGGAGACTCCAGTCGTCAGAACTCTGTCAAATGACCAGCCGCGTATGAGAAACCCTACGGATGTCAACGTGAAGCCCTCACTATAGTTCAGTGGGTTACAGAGGTACACAAACCGCCACACCACCATAAGTTCCAGTCCGTCGACAGCGGTCTGTTCACTGCGCAGATGTACGAACATCGTTGGTCATAGACTGTACACCGTACCAATGGAAAATCTCGCAAGGGCTGGTTGTCTGATTATTCAGTAAGCTATCACTAAAATCAATGGTCTTTAGTTATGATTTATAATACACAAAAAGCTAATTTTAAACCTGTTTTGGTGGTTTCTTGGATTGTCACACTGAAGTATCAAGCTTTGCAAAATCATGTAGGATATTTTGCTTGTTCCCTTCGGGAATCTTATAAAGTTGAATTGGTGAATAAGGCAAAGATGAGTGGCAGAGAATGTTTGTTGGTAGAGAATGTTTTATATGGGACAAGTTGATCTAAAGTGGACATCTTTTTAAAAGTAACTGCCTGTCGCAGAAATCTGAGCGCTATTGCCAGCACACACAAGTAGTTTACTGAATAGAAGTGGGTGCCTTTGGAGCGAACTACAGTGGCCTCCACAAACGCGAGCCTCAAAATCGAAACTCCGCAGAGAAAACTCCATGGGATCAGCTAATTGATGTTACTTATAAGTGATATCAATGAACATCAAATGATGTTCACATGCTGCAAACTATTAACTGCAAACTCGAAACTGAAACCTCTAACCCAGCGGTTGATTACGGTTCCGTATAGTCTTCTGCAGGAATATATAAGTCGTCTGGTCATTATATGCCTTGTTGTACTGAGCAAACAAGTCAGTATATGATGACAACAGTGAATGTGACGTTATGTTTCCGTTCAGGATTAATGTAGGTAAAAACTGAATGATTGTGGGGGCAAGAGGATGAAAGAATCGATGACCACTTAGTAAAACAAACCATTAGGCTCTCCTACTGGTTGTCAAAGCATACGGGCTAATATAACCAAACCTAAACGACTGTGATGAGTGGTGACATACGGAAGAATTTTCCACTGCTAAAATGAGCATTATATCATGGATAGAACCATGGACCTTCACCGATTTCTGACAGTAACTGGTGATTTTCAGCCACGCAGCTGGTCAGTGAACAACCAGCTTGAATAACCTCGCAAGGCAGAATGAATAAATGTGCCAATTTGGTGGGAGTGAGACTGCCAAAGTTGTTACTTTATCCGTCCGACCCGGGGGAAATATTCGAAACTTTTGCTCACAAGCCACTGTGTTGAAGAACCTAGATAGTGCTAGTTAATAGCTGATGTACAACATGTCAGTTAGCCTACGTACGAATTCGAAAGCACTAATTGTTGGATATCAGGTAGGTCAGATGACTGCATGAATGTAAAGCTCTTGCGGGAGAAAACCGAAAGGGGTTGACCGAACTGCCTCCAAATGAAGAAGCGCCTCACTGAAATCAAAATATTTACAAACTTTGAGATTTCCTCATGTCTGTGGGAGCCCCCTAATATCCAACAAAATGTCCGTCGTTAGCAACGTCGTCAGTAGAATGTAAGGGTGATGGAAACTTGGATATTGCGCCTGTCTGATGAACCTCAAAGAGGAGAATACTGGTCGTGGGCTGCCGATGAATTTTCAGAAACCTTGTGAGTAGTACATTGCGTAAAATTACATGCATCGCGATATCTCGAATATCGTAGCAACTGGAACATGAGGCGGCCTGGTGCAGCACATTCAGTTGCATGGAAACAGCACAAACGAGAGATTCAGCTGGTTTCCAGGTGAGTCTCGCGCAAAACCAAATTGATTTGCAAATGAGTGTATTTCTTGAGATTATGAAACGTTCGGGCACTATCGGTGCTACTCGCTTTCCAGGATGGGGACCGCGTGATCATCACTGTGCCTGGTTGGAGACGCTTTAAGTTATGGCTGCCGACCGATGTCATTGATAATCTTGTTGTCAGTTTCTATCCGGATTGCCTGAATGAGTGTCTGGAGGTGCAGCCACCTCGGAACGATTGTAGTAAGCTAGCACCAAGTCCCTTCTCCGTCCACTCTTATTCTTTTCTTCACAATAAGGCTTTCAAATAGATCATGGTTGTACTGCAGCATCTGTGTTGAACACTGATGTCATGTTGTCGATGATGATGATGTGGAAAGAGAAAACCAAAAAAAAGCTTTGTGCAGGTTCTTGTCGATGGCTACCGTGGATAACATTTAAATAAATAAATAATAAATAACATTTAAATTAGCTCAGTTTTGTTACCGAATACAGTGGATTTCCCAGAAGCGCACCGGATCAACTTCAATCACCCCATTCAAGAACAAAAATATGATAAAAGTCACAGGTTCGAAATTATTGAATGTTGCTACTGTTTTAGTAGTAAAATCTTATCTAAATGTGGCATTTTCGTTGTTAGTCGAAGGAATACTGTCAAAACCCAACAGTTGCGCGTTCTCAGCCGCAAAATAAAACGTTTTGCTTACTAGGGAATTGCGAAATGAAACATTTTGCAACCCGCTCCAAAGACACCTGGTATTATCGACTTAGGCAAACATAAAACGGTCCCTGGGCTCTGGGCAACCAGCTCCTCATACGCAGTGAGCTGCAGCGAAAAGAAATGGACTTTTGAAATTATCACAAAAATAACGCCATTCCCACATAGTTCGATACATTTAAACAACAGTTGCCAAAGCCGCCTTGCCGCCAGAAAGATTTAGATGAGTTGAATCTGTCGGCCTCGCATAGGTGGCATTTAGCAGTCGCTGCAAGCCCACAGGCAAACAGTTCAAGACAGTTGTTTGGCAACCCACCACGGCATAGTAACTCAACAGAAGGAAGTTTTGTGAAAAAGTTTTACTTCTCTCACTATCTGTGAGTTAGCTATGGAGGGACTCGTTAAATCACGCTGCTGTTTGACATTCGAAACTGCTGTCACAAAACATTTTCTCTTCTGAAATGTCAGTTCAGAATGGATTGTCTGTCCATGTAGGTGTTTTTCAAGCCTTCATAAATGCCTGAAATTTTACATTCAGTTTATTTTGGTAGAAACGCTTTTATATTAGGCAAAAAATGACTCCACTCTTCGGACATGCGGGATTACGCCTTTCTTTGTATGATTTCTGGTACCTAGTTGCTAATCTGTTGGTGATTATCGAATCCTATAAAGGATGTTATTGGTGTTGGTAAAACGGAATAGGCAGAGCCTATGTGGTCCCTCCCTCGATAGACCTCCAATTATTGTTCCCTTCTGTGAGCTTTTCTATCCTGCAGAAACGCTGCTATTCAACCATGCACCAAGGGATCAACTAATGATGAACTCCGCTTGGAGACGGTCCCATGTGAGCGCAATTCATCGACAGGGAAAAACTGCGTTTGGCCTAATATGTTTGGTTTCAAAACACTGTGATATAGAGGTCTTAAACGGTTGAAGTCTGAAAAGCCACAAACTTTAGAATAAGCTGTCCAGATGACAAAACTACTTCATTAAAACCTGGTACACCTTATCTGTGCTTGATTCCCACGTATCCAGTCAGTGCATCAACAGGTCAGCAAACGCTGTTGAACTTTGCTCGAATTGCTCAAAGTGCTAGATGTTGAAAAATCAGTCCTACATTATCGTGATGATTTATTTGGAGGCGAGTCCCATCGTGTGATTAAACGAACTTCTAACCGACGGACAATATTTAACTCTTCCTTTTGGTTTTCGGGGTCAACAATGAAGAGGTTTCTACGGGTTTCCTCCGGTATTTTCCTCTAATGGATCCACTTATAAGGATACTCTTCAATTCAGATACAGTGATGAACGTTTTGACTCTATAGTACTTCAGAATTTTCATAGAACCAGCTCCATGTAGCAAAGTCGGTGTTTCTCCCAAAAGGTCAGTTTACGTTCCAATGAAATCCCATTTATCAGTGAACAGTTGTGTTAAAAGCGGGATATTAACTACTGAAACAATGCTGCCTCGCACTTTCGGCATGACATCCTTGACTTCTTGTGGCAAATACTTCAGCTGAAGTGGAGTGGAGGTCGAACTCATGTACGATACTTCAAAGTCCACTTGTTCGTAATGTGTACAGGCATATATCTGCTATAGGTTTGCGTTTTTCCGAGTCCAGTATCATGGTTTGTGATCTTTTCCTAAGTTCGTTTTGTTGAAAAAAGTGTTTCCTGTTCTTCTTAGCTTAAAGGACGTGGCCTGGTGAATAAAAGAAATGCCTTCTGGGTTACGCTTATATGCGTCGGCCATGAAGGCCCAATATACTGCCGAGTGTAGCACTGCACGTTTGACCTAACTCCGATAATTCTGGCTATTCAGAAACTAACAATGTATCTTCCTTGATCATTTGAACAATTCACCAGTCGCAGAAATAATTTCGCCTCAAGTAGCAATCCTGTGGTCGAAATAATAGAAGTCGTTAGATCCAGAGTTTTTAATTTTATGATGTGCATTTAATCAGTTCGTGAACGATAAACGGAATCACGAAGAAGTTACGAAGTTCTTTCTGCAAGCCGACATATGATGACCAGGGACAGTCCAGTTGAAGGATTCATCTGGCGTGACCATTATTACTAAGGCTATGTCAACTAGTAATACACTGAGCGCTCGACCAGAAGCTTTCACTTTGCGGTGATGATCGGACTTCTCTAACGGAATGATCTTGTGGGTCACCCTAGCCAAGAAGACTTTACAGGAATACTAACAGACAAGTCAGGCAAATAGCTGAAAGACTGTCTGCTACGGGCAGGTGTAATGTGTGACATCTTAAGGGTAAAGCAATACTACACGCTCCCACAGGAGTGTGAGGCATTTTGCCCCGGGCAAATAGTCTAGACATTTATGGAAACAGCGATCTTGGTTTTTTAACGAAAGTAGGAAGTCAACTATAAAATCTGCATGCTTTTTTGTCCAAGGGTTATCCGTAACCAGCAGCCAATCATTCAAAAAGGACTGAGAGAATTTCCGAAGAAAAGCGTCCGGTGCCGCTCGAAACTCGTTACCTTGCTCAGCAGCTCTAGAACTCACTTGGTTCCGCCATACATTACTTTGCCCATGGCTCCATCAACGCCTCACAGCAAACTGAATTAGGGTCCCGAGTACTTAGATCAGTTTAAATGTCGACAGGAAAAGCTATTGGACTAGGGTTTCAACCACCGAGCCAAAGGATCAGAGGCAGATCAGTGCTGATAATTTAAAAGTGACATCAGACGGCGGTTACAAACACTGAAGAGTGAAAGCTCAATAACTTCCATTAGAATCCTAGAAGGCCGAACTTATCTCGGTAGTCGTGAAGGCATTCGCAGCCATTTTTGACGAGGTACTGATGCGCCACATCAAGCTGCTCTAAGGTAAACAGGTTTGGCCGATCAAGAAAGACCACACAAAACTGGCCACTTTCTACTAGAGTCCGAGTGGCAGCTATTGATCATTCGAACGGAGGAATATTAGATAAACTCAAATTCCTCACTGTGAGCAACCTGACTATCCAGCGTAGACTGTCAGTAGGATTTCTTGCCAACTTACCGGCGTGCGCGCTCCAGTGACGTCTGGTCCAGAAGCTGAGCAGAAAGAATTGTACATGTTCTTTTTAGAGCTCGTCAGCGGTGCATAACTAAAGGCCGCGCCGGGGTTTGAACTCCGGACATCTGACATGCAAGGCGAGCGTGCAATTGGATATGCACTGCTGATGAGCTCTAATAGGAGCAAAACTCGAGTCCAGTGCTTCCCAGAATAATTGCGCCAGGACAGGAGGGCGGCTGTTCAAACGAGAGTGATGTGAATATGAACAATACTTATCCCGCAAACCCCACAACAGAAAATGTGCATGTGTCTGTCAACTGTCACCACATCAACTGCCCGTATCTCATGGATCTTAAGTTACTTTTAAAACACTTAGCCGATATAGAAAGCCATCGGTGGATTAGAAGTTGTCCACATGTTCATTTCATATTGGAAGTAACCCCTTGAAGCATTGGATGAAATCTATGGGTTGTGACTTTTAACATAAAGTATGGATGGTAGCAAAATGATAGCAGTCCCATCAACTTGGGATGCTTCGTGGCCAGAACGAAGCCGCTTTTGCCAACGATTCGTGTTCTGCATTTCGCATACGACTGTGTCCTAATCGCATAGTTGGAGGCGCAAACGTGATGCGCTAGTGATTCCAAAACCCTTCTGTTTTATCAAACAAACCTGAGATTATTACATCAGGCGTACTATGTTTTAGTGGTAAGGAATTCTTTAAAGCTTTTTGTAGGAGTATATTTTCCACTTTGGTAGCACCAATAGATTTTGATCGGCTTTTGGTCGGCTACGCAAACCTATGTTGGCCTAACTAAATCCATCGCGGTGTACCGAAAACTGAAGTCCTCAGCTCAATCAATCGGTCTTGGTGAATAACCAAACACGTTGGATGGGCTACTTGTCACGACTAGAAGATAACAATTCCTATGCGATCACTTGGTAACTGGGGCTCAAATTCCAGGACAGATCAAATCCAGCTTTTGCATTGATTTTGGGATAAGTTTGCTGAACTTCGCGGAGATGTACCGGAATATTTGGATATTGGGTGAGTTCACTGGTGGTTTTTCAGGGTCCCCTTGATCAGTTTGCCGAGCTTGACACTAAGCTTGTAAACGTTTCTTCAAAAGTCGGTGTGCCCATCCGCGCACTGATGATATCAGCTCTTTCGGTGACGAAACGCTTGCAAGTTAAATGTCAAGATTGGCGAAAAGATCAAAGGCCCCCGGATCAACCACCAATGAAACCTTGGTTTCTGTTCTTGGGACACACGAAAAACATCTTGCTGAATTACCGTCAGTACAAGCTTAAAGAGGATTGATTCAACACACACCCGTATGTCCGGACGCAAGTGCGTCATTCAAAACTGTCGCATAATTTTTGGATACAACTAAATCACCTGCTTATGGCCAGTGTCTGCTGAATTCTACGGGATGCTATTACCAGCAGCCATCAAGCCACTGGCTTTTCATTCCAGCCTGAATAGCGCTGCAATAAGCAGCTACCAGAAAGCGTCATCGTAGTGACTTATCTGGAAGTTACGCAGTATAAGAGGGAAATTTATAGGAACTCCCGCATGAAATCAAAATAACTATTGCCGGCACTGCTAGTATGCCACTGTGTTTAATTCATCTGTAATCTGCGTATTGGCCAGGTCTGAAAGTCAGCGACCTGTACACAGCATCACATCAGGCTCGGGGAGAATGTGTCAAATAGAAGAGGAACTGTCTACCGGGTGCTAGCCATTGGGCCATAGAGAAGGTATCCACTGACCGCGCTTAGCTTTGATAAAAGCCTTTCAATTACTATACATAGGAAAGTTCCAAGGGAAACAGAATTTCTTGTATAAATCATAAACAAATATTATTTCGCCTATACTAATCACTAGGTTGCTGAAAACTTCTCCACAAAAAAACCGGTTTCATCCTTCTTGTGGCTCATCAGGTAGGCGCAGGCTCTGAGTTTCCGTCAAACTTAAAAACATCAAAAAGGGGGAGATTTCGCTTCGATTCACGTGAGTCTCCTGTCAAAACCGAACTGGTATGCAAATAAGTGCATTTCGATAGTCTCGTGTGATTTGGGTTCAAGTAGAACATAAGGTTGACAGAAAATCGGGGACTGCGCCTAACTGATGAGCCCCAAGAAGTGCGAAGCCGGTGGTGGGCTGTCAAAGAATTTTCAGCAACCTTATGAGTAGTGTATTACGTCAATACAATGAATCGCGAAATCTCGAATTTCGTGCCAACTGATACATGAGGCGGTCCGGTGCACGACATTCAGTTGAGAAGAGCATCATAAACGAGGGATTCGGTTGGGTCCCAGGTGAGTCTCCAGTCAAATTGGTGTGCCAATGATTGTATTTCGCTATTTCCTCATCTACCTTGATGAATTTACTTGACACGAAATTTGTCTGGGGATATGTGACCGGAAGGCCAGACCACTTTTTCCATTGAGATAAGGAAAAAACAGACTCGTTAGCTGACAAACGAGAAGGGCGTGTCGCACCGTAAAAAGTACCGTGAGATAACATTAAGGCGTTTTTTCACCTTGTATGAAACCAGCTAAGCGCTCGTGGACACCCCATCGTGATAATCGCCGGATAAAAATGCAGGTGAGAGGCCAAATGCCAAGTGACACGTGTTTGATGGAAACTGTCAGCATTCCATGTCGGGTGAAACTAGAAGGGGAATCATATCGAAAGGGCAAAAAGACACCGACAACAATATAATGGGGAACGGGTAGTGACTTCGTGAAACTTAAATTGACGTCGGGAACCATTGGCATATTTCTTCAAAAATACAGTAAGGCTTGTTCCTTGTGATTTGTCTTTAGAAATTTGTGAAAAACATCCCAGAAAGGCGTGAAATAATGTGACCTGTGGGAGTTAGTACATCTTTCTTGGAACAAGAAAGGAAATAAACGATGCATTGTAAGGGGCAATACAAAAGATGAAAACGTGTTTATCAGACAGCTATAGTTATTTTTAGTTGGTTGTATCTGACCGCTTGCTATTACAAATTGTATTCGGGAGTTTGGGTTATGATACAAGCCAGATTCCAGTGACACCTGGCCAAACACAACCAAGGACATTTCTGTTTTACCAATAAACCGCGTAGATTCTCAAGCATGTAGCATGAAGAGGTTCAAGTATGTAAACTCCTATGATGATAGGATGAATGTACAACATAAAGTAATTGAACGGCGCATGAAAAACGCAAAGCATCAGATTTTCCCCCGAGTTCTTCAGAAGTCCTCATTTTGTGTTTGCCTGAATCTGAATAATTTCTCCGGCAACAACCGGTAGACATAAAATGTGAACAGTCTTTAATGCAACAAGTATTTGTATACTATCCACCTGTATGGTGGGCGGTAAACCATTCACCTGAGCACTTGGTTTGAGCAAGAATCATGTTTACTGAACTTCGCTTCCCCGTCCACCTGCCTTCCAAACAAGGTGTATTCTCAGACCAAATTAGTCGGCTTAATTAATTTTCTTTCACGGCAGCAAACCCAGTTCCAATGAGAGTGGGCAGGAAAAACGAATTTTCCGCTGAAAACTTTATCAGTTTTCTCAGGCATCACGCAATAAGGGTTCACTAAAAAGAATGTTAAGTCGACATGAATTCAGGTCTTGACAGAAGATAAATTACACATAAAATACCGAGATCTCTAGTCCTCAGGGCACGAATCAATCGAGTGTTTATGAATGTAGTACTGAGAAGTATATTTTGAAAAAGCAAAACAAAATCTTGCGTGGTTTGCGAATACGAATGTTGTTCTGTCTATAAAAAGGGACGCCGAAGCGAAAGGAAAATATCTAAATAAAGAAAATTGAGTGGTTAAGATTCAATATCTGTCTCCTTTACCTGAAAATACTTCCTTTCCAAAGCTCACGAATATGGGAAAACAAATTATAAATTCCGGTTCTCGTGACAGTTGGTAAGCGAAAAATCAGGTTGTTGGCGGGATATATACGGACCTTTGGTATGTCTCGGAAGATTCATGCCTATTCCGCACCAGTGAAGTTGAATAAATTGTGTGGTGTGTGCAATCTGGTTAGGTTGATTAGTTGTAAAAAACGACAGCAGATTCGGAGTTTTTTTTTCACCACTGAGCCTTCCGATCGCCGCGTGTGATCTTCGTCAGGAGCAAATTGATGCACAACCGAAACTCTGAGTAATAAAAAAACCTTTTTCACTGCTGAATAACTTCCAGTATATTCCATACATAAATACAAAAACAACAACCTCGTTTATTCATGAGTGTGCTGATGCCTGAAATTCTACATCCTTTAAGTGATGAATGTGTTTAGAAATCATGGGGAAGCTGAAGAAAACGCATTTGCTCACCAGTACAACAAGCATTGTAGAACATTTTCTAAAACCTTTATTAAGTTGTGGCTCACAGCAGCTTGTTTCACAATGTACATACCTAAAGTCCGAAAGTAGGCTTTTGTGGTCACCTGGTGCGAAAGGATGGCTGGTGGAAGGTAGCCTTGGCCAGATTAAAATATTTTTGGGTGTTCACATTGGGCGCGGGAATAAAGAAAAACGTCAAAGCAGAAGCGGTTAGTCACATACGCACACACTACGCACAAAGCTTGCTGTCACGTATTCAGGGGATATTTGACTGATTCGTACTGTGAACAGATAAAATAACAGAACCAGATGGCTTCACCGTATATTTAGGCTGAAATACAAACAATGCAGTTGATCTGTCCTCTATCCAGCGTATGAAGAAACAAACGGATAAATCCGCTCACAATTAAAACGTCCAGGATTTATATAAATCAATAAAATATGGTTAACTTTAAATAGGCACTTCTGAAGGACACTGCACAAGATTGCGACTTGAATGCGAGATAATCAGGGGAGATTCGACAAGTTCACTGGTTAGTATACAAATTTGGTTCACCTGAATACCGGCTGAGTCTGTTGAGTAGGGCATTCTCCAGCTGAATATGCTGCACAAAGGTCACCTCACGGTTCATCTGGCGTGATATCACAGATATCGCAATATATAGTTTCATGAAGGAAACCAATCATAAAGAGCAGTTTTCTGAAGCCTTGTTGGTTTTTATTTTCGAGAAAATCAGAGAAAAACCATTTACGTTTTAAGCCGATTGTGCGAATCGCATAAATAAGACCGGAGAATAGAATCCCAAACTAAATGAACCTGCTTAGAGCAAACAAATGAACTAGTCATTCTGATAGAATTAAGCCAGGGTTGTATATTCTTCATGTAGAATATTACTGTGTAGACCCGCCAAAAGCAGCTGCTTATGGTTAAAAAAATTGGGTGGTACTGGTTGTTGCAAGGTAGCTCAGTGTTTACGATTTTTTCCGCTTCACTTCCTTGTAGTGCCAGACAAGCAGACTAATGTAAATTTCCTGGCTCAATCATTCTGGTGAGTCCATGCCAAAGGGAGAAAGCACTGGACTCGCGTTTCGCTCTTATTGGAGCTCAACAGCTCTGCATATCCTTGTCCTTGCCACCTCCAACGTTCATTTGATGGGTTGTAGGTGGAAGTCCTCGGGAGCGATACAATTGATTGTAGCGATGCTGTCTCCTTATGTAAGTTCGGAAGTCCTCAGAAGTGGGGAATGGCTGGGTCCTGAGCTCTCGTTTTCCAGGGCAATTTTATTGTGATCCTTTGAAGCTCTTGGCGTTTCTTCAGGTTTCTATTGATTTTGTTTGAACATTTTTTCCTTGGTCGTTCTCGATGCAGCAATACTTAGTCGTTTCATTCAGTAGAGCTTTCGTTTTATTGATGTAGTTTGGCTTGTCCACAATGACCGTCAGACGTCCCTTGTCAGCCGCAACGATGACGATTATCTTGTCTTTATTTGGTTGTTCGTCGTTCCGTTTTCTTTGTTTAACAGGGCGCTAAATACCTTGTTGTGTGTGGTGACCAGGACTACGGTTTGGCGGAGATGTTGCTGAGCGTCCTCATCAAGTTAAATGCACTCCACTGCTGCTTCTAGACTAACAAGTTATTCTAGCTTTGTGGAGCCTTTGGAGTTGGATTAGGTTGGAGTTGGTTGGAGTTGGTTGAAGTTGGTTGAGTCCTCTGATGAGAGCGTTCTGTTATGCTTCTTTGGGCTGTCTGTTGGAGAGGTTTTTTCTCCAAGTATCGTGGTTACTTTCCATTTCCAGATTACCAACTAGTCTGGCAAGATTTTTTTCCAGACAGGTTTTCTTGTCTTTAGTGGTGGGTCTGGAACTTCGTTCTATTTCAGTGCTAAGTTGTTGTAAACTTCTGAGTCGCAATACCCTCAGGCAGGCTATCTTATGTTCACTGACTACTCTCTAACACTTTCTAATGCGGTTATGTGCATTTGTAGTCATTAACCGGACCATCCGCCTACCACTCTGCCTGGCCACCCAAATGGACGATTGAACACCATGTTTGCAACTGAAAGGCACGACCGGTTTTACTCGTCTCCGTGCTCGAAGTTCAAAATGGACACAAATTCTACTAAAACACCGTTCACCTATTGGCTAAAACAAGAGAAAGGTGAACGTGCGTTTATGGAAGCACGACACTATTGGAAAAGTCATCAAAAAACGGATTGAAATAGACTCACTCTATCGATCACTGCTAGCAAAATACTACGGAATTACAGAATGCAGAGGCAGACAAACTAGAACACAAAGCTGGAGGGGAGCAATCCAATTCTCTGGACGAATACCAAACCGACAAATCTACCATCCAAGTGCAACCAAGTCGGCCAAAATGAGAAGAAAAACCTACATCAATCGCGGGAGTGCAAGTGGTTTATCAAACCCAAGCAGATGAGACGAACGAAGAACGGACCGAATGGATTGTAGGAAGGAAATCGCCATCAGAACCAACCAAATTCAAGGGAGAAAGCCACATAGCAACACGAACTAGGAACAAATCATTTGGAAACGGACCTAAAGCCCCCCAAAGCAACCGTTCAACCAACCAACGGAATACGAGATATGCAGACCACAACGCAGCGCAGATCACGATCGAGCCAATAGCATTACAATAAACGCATGTAAAAATTGACCATTCACATGAGAGGATATTAGATACTCTACAAAAACTGTATAAACGCAGCTAGGCTCGGAAGAAGCACCCACTCAACTGCGCAATGATTATGTCTCCTCGATTGAGGACGAAAATTTGCAAGCCAGTTGCCGAGCTCGGTGAACAGATCAACGACCAGTAAACACACCCGATTTACCAATACTTCGATACGTTGACACCCATATGACCCTACTCAAGCGGTTGCATTCAGAACCATGTGTCTATAGCCGAATACCTAATGAGACAATACTCCAAATGGAGATATTTTTTTGGATCCAACACGCATACATGCAGTTCATGTTGTTTTTTAGCACTAGCATCCTCCCAAATGTTACGAGTCACACTGCATTTGATGGGCGCGGATTACCATTCCATAATCTATGAGAACGTCATATCACAGAGGCGAAAACATCTGTAATAGTGAGCAGGAGGTATTTTATACGGTCGATATGTTGACGAATGAAGAAGGCAGCTTTTAGTTGTTGTGGGAAATTTAGTAGTTTGCTTTGTAAACCAAGGGTATGAATTTCATTCATATTGCAGGAGGAATTTCGTTACCAGTTGGGTTGACCAAGACAAATTGCAATTTCATTTTGCACGCGTGGAAAAAACAGCTCAATAAATAAAATGTTTGTGCAAGTGGTTGAAATACGCCTTCCTTTTAGTTCCAATTACTTGCTAATTTGCAGCAGGTTTATTCATTTTTCAAAATTCAAGCTTGTACCGACCGATGACAAAACATTAATTTTTGGATGATAGACCAGGAGCGTTACCTGTTCATTTGATCTTTGAATACTAACAAAAGGACATTACTTGTGGGCATTCATTCTTTGGAAATTCTAGATGGCTTTCCATGTGCCACGAAATTCCAGTGGCCAAACTGTTCACCAAATTTAGGAAGTTTCTTGCGAGCTTTTCATCAGTAATCGGGGCGATATCATCCTTGCATATTAGATTGGCAGTGCAGCGGTTTTTGTGCGACAGTAGCGCCACTGCGTCTAGCGAAAGTAAGAAAGCTCTTCATTGCGAAGTTGTTCTTAGCAAACAGGAACTAAGCGGTTGCTAGTTATTAGACACGGAAGTAAACAGCTTAGATGCACAGGGTTTTTGTAAAAAGACCATTCTCAAGAGCCTTCTTGAACTTTCCTGGCGTTCGTTGAATATTAAACACTAGTAAACGAACATTGCAAAGTGGTTCCATAATTTCCGTCGTAAACTACGCCTTCCATCGGATGTGGGCGGAGCTTGGACCTCAGACCATGGACTACTTTAATGCTTTATCAGTAGTGTACACCGTTAAATTAGTAGTTTACCGCTGTACTGTCCTGGGCAAATGACTGTCTCTAAGTGCTTTGTATAGACGTAATATACTAATCAAGAGGTTGCTAAGCACTCTTTCACTGCTCATTACAGGTGTCGATAGACTCGAAGTTCGTCAGGTAGGCGAAGTCCCCGAGTTTACGCCAACGCTATATTCTCCATGAACCCGTGCTGCAGCAATTTTGACAAATGCACTCATTTGAATGCCAGTTTATTTTTTACGGACGACCCACCTGAATCCCAGCCGAATCTCTCGTTTATGATGTTCTTAAACTGAATGTGCTGCATAAGGTCACCTCATGATTCTGTAGGTACTATATTCCGTGTATCGCGATGCATTGTAGAGACGCTACTCATATGGAAACTGGATAAGAACCAAATTGATATGCAAATGAGTATATTTGCCTCTAAATATTCAAAGCTAACTTGAACGGACAAATGAAGCATTCTTCATCGAGTCTAAAACTTAACCCAAACGGGCTCATTTTTCAATATGCGCTACGCCGAATATCATACACTTCACGTTATTCACACACTTAAATTATATTTGCAGTCTTCCATTAAAACCTCCACCGTAAGTACAAGGTAATCATCTTGAAGCTGTTGTATATGAAGCGGTATTTTTACAAATATCGTCATTATTCATTGACCATGGATTCTCTTATGATTTTTGCCGGAATGTTGTACTCCCTGCGCGAAACTTAAAAAAATCATCTTGGAATTAATCACATTTTGCTTTATACTTATTCAGTCCGCAGTTACTTTTGTTGCTCCCTTGATTGTTGGTTAACCCGATAATATTTCTTTCACTTTTCATGTCACTTCCGGAGATGTGACGGATGTGTGACGCACTGATTCAACAGTACGCTCGGGTGGTTTTTTTCCTTCCTCACGAACTGCGCTAATATTCTGTGGAGAAACCCAACCACTCAAAACTGAAAAGAAGACACGTCTCAGTGAAATTCATTGGATTATTATAGAATACAAAAACGGAACGAAAACGGATTCCAGTGCAGTCACCGTAAGAAATTATTTTATTTTGGCTTCATAGCTATCGAAGCGAAGCGCCACTGACTGGCTGTTGTTGAGACTCGTATCTGTCTTCCTGAATTGCAATAAAAGTCTCTAATAATGTGTGACAACTTGGCACTAAGGTTGTTGGCCTTCTGGCCATTCATGACAGTTGGCTAGCAAACGCCCTGTCACCAGCCAAATGGGTAACTTCAGTTCAAGCACTGAGGGAACATCGTGAATGTGGACAATGAAACCTCGGAGGAATCGAGTTTTGTCTGAAACCATAAATCTCATTTTTGCTCGTACGGTAACTGTTTGTTCGGTTTGGTCTTGGTTGTCACTGTTTCTATATTCCTGTCATGAAATTCTCAAAAATATCACCAGCTGCATGTGACGTAACGGCAAACTCCAGAACTGAAAGGTAAGCTTTCTCAACATAAAGCCTGTTTTAAAATTTTTACAGTAACGCCTTTTTGTTGAAATACTTAACGAAACTATGTGGAATGGAAAAATGCATAATAGACATTAGATTGGAAAATCTGCGTTTAGTCAGTAATAGGAAGGCATCTGTCCTTTTTTGGCACACTGACTGTTATTTACTCACGTTGATTGAACTATTCACTTCTGTATACAAGACTGGCTCCTCTTGAGTTTGGATGAGATACCACCTTTGGCCGGTATTACGAAATCAAAGAACCACGGGGAATTTCTGAAATGAAAATCCAAGATTTCGGAATGATTGCTAGTTCGAAAAACCTAAATTCTAGGCATCCAATGAACCAAAGGAAATATTTTTTGGTTTAGTCGGGTTTCATGAACCTATTGAAAAAAGCAAATGAAGACAACATCTACAATGGAGAGGTTCTCTAAAATCGACAGGAGAACTCCAACTTATATTTGATTGTCGCCTAAGGACGCGCAGAACGCCATATGAAACCATCATAGGCAAACCGTAGTTTAATGAATGCTTTGTTATTAAACTGAGACTCACTTAGAAATTACGGAAGTTTCCAGGCCGGGGATCGTAAAATTTGGTCACACATTTCCATTGTCACTTTTTTTCTACTCACTTCGCCTTAGTGGTCTGATAGACTAGAGAAAAGACGACTGAAGCTGAGAGCCAGACAATTATATTTTCAATAAATGTAATTGCACTCTATTACGTTCGAACATTTCCCGACATCAGGTGTTTCAGAATAAATCACTTCACTTGTTCCTATACGAAGTCGGATCACTCAGATTGAATAAATTTGTCAACAAAGCATTCATAAGTAGACGAAATCAAAGTTATCACGTGGCGAGATCCATTGTTTTAGTCCGTCTGACATGCTATTTGCATTTTCGTGACCACTTGGTGTTTACTCCATGACCTGAAACTGTCAAATTCCGCATACTCACCTAAGTAGACTTGCAAGATTTTCAGTGGATGACAGATGGAGCATTCGGAACCTTATCTACAGGGATGCAAAAGTCCCACTTCCTAAGGGTTTCATCCAAACGGAATAACGGACTAAGAAAAATGCACACAGCCACAGGCCGACGGTCAGAGTTGACTTTTACCATATTGTACTTGAAAGTGCCTTAACTGATAGCAATTCATTCTACCCCAAAGACTACTACAATACGTTATGCCTGTGGACTACTCATACCAGTTATGTTTAACTAGCACACTTATTTCAAATCCCTAATTTTTTGAGGTTTTGAAAAGGATTGAGAAATTTCATTTTTTCTGGGAGCAAAGGTCATTGCGAAGAATATCCACTATGCCGCGTATCGCTCTGTGCAACTCGAGCCAACCTGTACATGCTAGTAACTCAACTGTCGTTTCGTGAGACATAAACGGGATTGGATGTGCACCTGATTGCTAACCCACCTCGACGCGCTGAAGAGGTTTATTTTGCAAAAAATAATAACATATATGTTGAACAGAATCCAGAGGTAAGTGGCACACAAAAACGACAAATCACCAGCGGCAGCTGAGCAACTCATTTGAATAGAAGAATACCATCGGTAGCTTTTGACTATCGACACCTTCATGGTGATGCAGAGTAAGCAACTTTGAAAATCCATGTAAGCAGTGTATGAACGACTGAGCATAGTCTTCCGTCATTTATTTTTGTTTGGTTGATGCAAATCTGGAGGCTTAATTATCCGCGAAACCATTCTTTTGAAACGTGTTGTCCAACTGGAAAGCCGTTCATGTGAAAGAAGCTCCAGATCCTGACAGGGATGCTGCCACTAAGTGTGATGGTAAATTCCTGTTTCCTCAAAGACAAGTTCTCTCAATTGAATAATTTCTGTCCACTGGACTACACAGACAATGAACTATTACTGATACAAGTGAGGATGAACTGTTTTCACTTGTTTCCAGAAATCTAGATTTCTGAATATTTAAAACAATTGAGATGGTGTTCGTGCTCTGAGTTGGTATAGCCACCGAGAGTCTTGACAGTTTCTGCTGGGACAGCGGAAACGAACTGAACATTTTCGGGGATTGCTACAGTATTTCCCCTAAGAAGTTTGAGAGTCTTAGGTTTCCATTTGCGGGTTTCCATAATTGAACAAATAAGACTGCCTGCACTGGTAATCTCTAACTGGGAGGGATTGTAGACTTGTCACTAAGACCGCTGACAAAGTTCGTGGGAAACTGTCAGCTAAAATGAACTTTAAAGCTTCCGTTCATGGGTGCTGTTCGAATTGTTCTTAGTCCCCTTCAGCAGTCCTTTCCGCCTATCAATGTGAGTGCAAATTTGAAATGAACGGATTTAATTCCCATGAATATTCCATTTATCTGAATATACTGCAGATATTTAAATACTCTTGTCTAGTCTATACGACCACCGACCCATCGCTACGCTCCATTACGCTCCCTAACAACGCACTGAGGATGTCACCTCGATTGTTGATGAAACGTTTGCGGTCAAATTGCCCAGCTCAGCGAACAAACCAACGAACATCTGCACCACCTGAGCTACCAAAGTTCTCCTCTATAACAATATATTTAATCATTTAATATTCTCCAGCAGTGCGTACTGCCCAATTATGCTGGGACCACCTGTTACTTATGTGCGTCTTTGAATGGTTCTCCTCAAATTTAGGGAATCAATCAGGCCCTAGGTTGGCCCAGAATGCACAGGGTCTATGGATGTGAACTACGAAACTGACGACCTTGTGACGGTGTCAGCGCAAAACGATTCCATATGGAATTATTACTGTATCACCTCTTATGTATTCAGATGAGTCCAGTTTTAATGGTCATTCTTGCCATTCTTGTCATTCTTGTCTGCTGATCGCCAAGTTTTATGAGTGTTAATCTTTATCAAAAAGACAGAACCGGCAACTTAGTTTGGTAATTTCTTTCCTTCGTGACTGCTGCAAAGAAACTGGTTGGTGCATAATGTGGACGAAAATACCTTCTTTCCAGTCCCTTTTCCTCTAACCGATTTACTTTCTATCTTAGAGGTAGTATGCATCCGCACAGACAGCTAAGGTTTGTTGTGTGAGGCAGTGCGTCCTATGCAAAGGGTATATATATATATATATATATATATATATATATATAATACTGTTGTCCGTCCAGCTTGTATGCCTCTAGTTGTGTTGGGGTGGTGGTGTGCAATGAACAGAAAACCTGTGGCGTTTGAGTAATCCTGAGGGCTATCCAAGGAACCGCTTTGAATATGTGCTGTATTCATGATTTACCCGACTCAATTCTCTCTTCTATAGGACTGAGCGAGGAGCTTCCATAAAGAAACATTGGTATGTGTTGGTAGGCTCACACGTTTAGGTACGGCATCCTTAAAGGTGTGACATATTATCCCTTCCACTAATGTTTCTATACTATCTTTAGTAAAAATTCCAAACCAACAAACTATTCATTGTCTTAAAAACTGAACGTTACTAACTTGCATTATTCTGGTAACGAAGTCCTTCGGACTTTGAAGTAGAAAACTTTACTCGTCGAAATTTGCTTCTTTTGACATTTGACCGGTGTCGATGACAATAGTAGATAGGGAACTGCAGCAAATGAACTCCCGGTTTGACAGCGGGCATGGAACCTAGACAAGCAATGAAATATCTCACTGACATTTCGATAGATTCGACGAAGAGAAACAAAGCATTAAAATTGTTAGTCGTTTTAAGCAGTGTCTGAAGTGGGACAAAAATCAACTTTCCTAAACCAGTCTGAATGCACAGATAAAATTTAGAGGATGTTTCCGTCACTTACGCTGATGGATTGAAAGTGGTTTACCATCGCGTCCCAAAACGTCTCCTTTACTCCCAGTTGAAGGTAAACCTCAAACCGAAGGACTACCAAAATCCTTCTTTGTGGAATTACTCAGCCAAGTTCAAAAACTGTGATACTGGTTAGAGATCTGAGAGAAAGTCCGCCAGGCAAACCGCCATGTTTCACAAGTTCAGATAGCCTTGAGTAACAAAGTACCTCAACGCTCAGATGAAAGTGCTTCACTGTAAGCAGCCGTACAGCAGCCTTACAGTACGACGGCGCCCACCTGGGCCTCTGTGGCTTAGAGATCCACATGCTTTAGAAGAATCGAACTCCGCCACCTTTTCAGGTAGGCTTGCCTAATTTCTCTCTAACATCTATCAAAAAAAGTCTTCTTTGACCTGCACTCAGCACCTGCTCGACTCCGCTGTCGTATTACCGGACGATAGAACTAATGACCACCCGGCTACTCATCCCCATTTAAATGGCACAGTACTGGGATTCCTTAGAGAGACCTGTTAGGCCAGTTCATCTGGCGGAATAGCGAGTTCCCGCTAAAGCTTGAAGAGATCGACGAATGAGGTCAACATCATGGTATAAATGAACCAACTTTGGTGTTCACTGACTTGCCATCATGCTGAGGCTGGCTGGCAGCTCCTAACATGCCAATAATAATATTCCTTCTGTGGGTAGCCTTCAACAGCCTGCACACTGCACCGAATTCGGGTTCGCGCAAACCACCCACCACGGTTCGCTTAGTATACGCAGGATTCCACTGGGTGAACTAGTTGGCAAATTTATTTCACATAACAGTCAGTGTCGTTTGCAAGTATTCACTAAGCAACCAAGTGGGCCAATTAAAACCTCGCAAACCAAATGACAAAGCAGTAACGTGAACTTTGTTTAAACCTGGCGAAATACACTCATTTGCAGCACATTCAGTTGCCTGGAAACATCACAAACGAGAGATTCAGCTGGGTTCCAGGTGAGTCTCTCGCAAAACCAAATTGGTTTGCAAATGAGTGTATTTCGCTAATTCCGTGCAATTTGGTTTCACGTAGAACATAAGGTTGACGGAAACTGAGGGACTGCGCCTACCTGATGAGCCCCAAGAAGGGCGAAATCGGTCGTGGGCTGTCGAAGAATTTTCAGCAACCTAGTGAGTGCATTTGTTTGAACCTGTTTTCTAGGTGGTGACGACATGACACATTACAAACACCGAGTGAATTAGCACAAAATGCTTCGTTGTAAGATATTTTCACCCTCCATTTGAGTTGTGGATTTGTTTGACTGGCTGTCTAGCCTTCTTTGAACCTATCAGCGTAGATTGCGCAGCAGATGACGGCTCTTTGGTTTGTATTTTAAGGTACAATTTCACGCACGTTTTTCACTTTAAATAGCTTGCTCAAAACAAAGTACACTGAGTAGAATGAGATCATTCATTTGCGTGGTCAGACATTGTAGATCTTGCTGGACAAGACAAGATATCGTGAATTTGCCGGTAGGGTTGCATCTCTATGTAGAGGGGTTGCTTCGGCGAATTTCTCCGATTCAGGGTCATGTATATGGTCATGTATATACTTTTGGGGGAACTTCACACTCCACTTCCGCCAGCTATGCGTTCTTCGCAAGTAGACTGTTAATACAGCAACATTTCCATCACCAGATTGTGGCATGTCGCATGGTTGTCTCCAAAGGAGTTGTACACAAATGAGGAAACTTGCTCGTATTGGTGCGAGAAAGAGACAAATGTGAATAATACGCGAAATTGTGAACAGCTGGTCTAGGAACTTGATAGACTACAGAACCCGTTAACACTAATGGAAAGTAGAAATGCTTGGTAGGGAGGGTGTGTAAGAAACGCCCATAAGTCGCAGACAGAGAGGGGTGGGGTGTGCGCTCTAAAAAATACCTGAAACACCTTGCTTTTTGTAGCTTGGAATGTATACGTCTTCTTCGAAAAAATGTTACAATGTAGCCAGATGTTTGGTGCATTTGCAATTTGTTTTTGGACACACATGTATGGACCATAGATCTTTCCACCTTAAGCAATTTCACCACCTTGAGCATTAGCTGAAGGGAGATTTTTGACAGTATTGAAAATTGACACAAAATACACCACCTAACGTAATCATATTTGCTCATTATCTGGGACCTAGAAAAACAATTTATCTTACAAATATCGTGATCAAGAAATCATGATTATTTCGTGGTGATACGCCAAGTGTTTGCAGCTAAAATGTGGGTATGCATGCAGTCTGAGTAGGTGTTTGTTGACGAAATACGAACAGTGCGGCTTACTTGTCCATTCATATATATGGTCTATGAATTTTCAGGCATGCCAACAGTATCAAACAAGTACAACTTGGGCAAGCTTGGGTAGGGAATGATTAAAAATATTAACGTCAGTTCGTTCCTCTCAATATTTTACCGATGTATAACGCGTCAAGCAAGACTGCCATTGTCAAAAGGTACGTTGGTAACGTAATACACTACTCATAAGGTGGCTGAAAACTCTTCGAAAGCCCACGACCGGTTTCGCCCTTCTTGGTGTTCATCAGGTAGGCGCAGTCCTTGCGTTTTCGTCAACCTTGTGTTCTACTTGGACCCAAATCGCACGAAGTTAGCGAAATGCACTCATTCGCAAACCAATTTGGTTTTGCGGGAGAATCACCAGGAACCCAGCTGAATTTCTCGCTTATGATGATTTAAGCTGTCGAAGAGTTTTCAGCAACCTTATGATTAGTGTATTACGTTTACACATGTATTGCGATATCTCGAACATCATGCCATCTGAAACATGAGGCTGTCTGGTGCAGCACATTCAGTTGCCTAAAAACATCATGAACGAGAGATGCAGCTACGTTGGTGACCTTGAATCCAAGAAGACCGCACTCAACACTATTGGAATTGGTAGTCCCGAAATGGACACAAACCATTCAAGAAATTTGCTTCATTGCGCTCCTTTCCCACTCCTTTTGTTTATTCGGGGGATTAACAAGCGCCCATTTTCAAGGTGGAGTAAAGAGACTCGTGTCATGCGAATATTTAGCTAATGGACCGGGTGATTTAATCTGTCAAAAACCCAAGCAAATTTCAAAGTTATGAATTATTGAATTCCTAAGTTTTACTTCAAACAATGTGGTCCTTTTCGAAGCGAGTTCCTGTTCATACCATCCAGATTCCGTTCACCGTTTTTGGCTGACCGCTTGTTAATACAGTGTCTCATTTCTTAATTTACCCCAATGAAATCGGCTAACTCAATTTTCGCAGAAAATAAACATTACTTTTTCTTCCGCCGATCCTTTTAATGGTAATCATGAGCAGGTCTTTCTGGTTGATCAGTTTTGTAGAACATGACAACAGTTGGTGACATGTAACAAGCGGATCCATCACCAAATGGGGCTGAAACCGGTCAGACTCATGTTTTCGCTGCTCCATCAGTCCGCATTTGGTGAGTGTTACGGCCAAGCACGCGTATACCCACCTCAAAAAATGGATTATTTTCAGTAAACAAGCAAGCGTAGTGTACGAAAAACGAAATGAAATGCACAAATTTATGTATATGAGGACTGACTAATTAGCAGGGCGCGGTTTTCCGAATGTTCAAATTTCGGAAGGTCAACTGTGAACTCAGCATCAATGAATAAATTTTTGGTAGCCGATAATTCATAGGCTGCTGGTGTAGGTTGTGTAAAAAAAGGTTTTGAAAACTCACACCAAAAAAGTATGCGTAGATGAAGTTCACACGACATCTCTGGACGACTACTCTCGGCCGCTGACTTCACACTGCAAGATTTCAAACGGGCTAATTCAGAACCTTTCGACACTTGCTCGACAATTGTGAATCCTACCTGATGAGTCCCAAGAAGGGCAAAACCGGTCGTGGGCTGCCGAAGAGTTTTCAGCAACCTTGCGAGAAGTTTCCTTTATGAAAATATACTGCGATATCCCGAATATCGTACCAACTGAAACACGAGGCGGCCTTTGTGCAGCGCATTCAGTTAAAGAACATCATAAACGAGAGATTCAGTTGACTGTCCTGTGAAAACCAAATTAATTTGCAAATGAGCGTATTCCTTGAAAACAGTCCGATTTGGGTTCAATTAGAACATAAGGTTGACGAAACTGACGGACTGCGCCTACCTGATGAGCCCCAAGAAGGGCGAAACCGATCGTGGGCTGTCAAAGAATTTTCAGCAACCTTATGAGTAGTGCATTACGAAACTTGTGAGTTATCTCCTTTATGAAAACGCATAGATATATATTAGAAAGTGTAGATCAGTCAATGACCAATTGAACCAACCAGTACCAACGAGATGTCAGGTCAAATAAGCGAAAACGCAACCATAGTGTCTTTCAGTAGGAGCGGATATTAGTTTGTGTTTGAATTATGCCCTATGTATATGGTTAATTGCAGAACAACTAGAGGAAACTGTGTAGGGCATCCCTAAATGAGATAGGGGAATCCAAAATGCTGACGTAGTGGAGAAGAATTAAGTTACTTGGATGCCTGGAACATGCTAGAGTCATTAAGAAGCGGAGCAGATTTTCGAAAGATTTTGACATCCACTCAGGAGCTCAGTGTCGAGTTGTTCAGCCAAATAGACTGGGGTGCACTCACAGACCAAGGAACATCTGGTCACCAAAGCTTCGTGAACCGGCATTTGCGCCTGACGTCTATAATAAACAACACATTACTGCAGATGTGAACTCTTGACTGAATTGCTTCGGACCTTCTTCTGATTGCAGTCTCCGCGTGATAGTTTCAGATGCATAGCCGCTTGCGTATGGTAGGTCGATATAGAAAAGAATCTTCAAACATGATGAGCTTCTATACTCTCCGGTTGAAAAGAGTTGTCTTAATCTTTTTTCATCGTAGTTCTCGATGTGAACTTCAAATCTGCATCCTTTGTCTCATACGTGCAGCCCCTGCAGATCAGGACAAAAGATTGTTTTGTACCACGCTTCTGCAAGGATTGACATTGTTCATATGGAGTTGACTTTCGACAAATCAGCGTTGAATTGCTTCATCTTGTCTCTGAAGTAACACTAATTTCTGCGCAGTACTGTGTAGAGCAGAATGTGCCAAGTTAAAAATGTTCAAAATAGCCAGGATTTTAATTCCGAAATTGGGAAGAGTGATCATTTCACCTGGGGCGAGATGGTTCAAGTGGTTAGAGCGCGAATCTACTGACTGGAAGGTCCGTGGTTTGAACCCGACCTCTGCCTCTCGACTTCCCCTGTCTAGGCTTGGGCCACCTGGCAGTATCCCAGCTCTCGTGCTTCCTTCGGGTGGCATGGCAGTTAGGCACCGAAAGGGTACTACAGCTGAACTATTTTTTTTCATATCACCTAGACCACCAACAAATGGATGACTCCAACTGTTGGCTTCAAAACGCTCTACTTGTTCGTACTTATAGAAATATACATTAAATTGAGGAGAACCACTGAACAAAAGCTGCGTTGATGGTGTATTAGGTGGTTCCTTTCGAGAAAACATTGCCCACATTCAAAATTATGGTCGGTTGTTTCAGAGGAAGGACTTACTGGTAAAAAGGAATAAACCTCTAGAGAGCACATTCGTCCACCTCGAACGTCTATATTCTGGACAGGACCAGTGAGCCCGAACGCATCACAAAGTCCATGTATAGGATGGTTTCCATATATGCCCTGTCAATTCTTTCAGCAAGCATGCAATCACGTGATACGGTTGAAAATAGAATATCATGGATAACCCTGAGTATACGCATTTTGAAGCCCATACAATTTGGGGATTAACGTATCCGCCGATCAGCAAACTTCCTTCCGTGCATTTGTGACAAAACCTTCGTTGTTGAGGCGCTTTAAACTGCTTCTCCAGACTTTTCGTTCTATATTTCTTATTCTTTATGGTGAATTTGCTTTCACCGGACAGTATCTCAGACGTTTTGTGAACGCTATCGGTTCTGTCAAAAGTAAGCTCTTAAATCTAGTCGGTTATGCCTCCCAGGTCTCGTAGTCCCGTTCGTGCTTTAGAATACTAAGGCCTTTTGAATCGGGCCCCTCAGTTAGCATTAATAACAAGCGCTCAGGTGACCCAGTCTACGTTTTGACGTAGGTGACAAACAGCTGACGTGCCAGAATACATCACCAAATCGCTTTTTAGTCTACAGCTCATGTGGTTCACTACAGCGTGCACAAAAACAACGGATCTTCCCCGGGCGCTAGAAAACCCCTCTCTCTTGGAACAACCATAATTGATTGTGAAAAGCCCTCGTGAGACATAATAACAGAAAATAAATAAATCGTTCAACCGTAGCACCTTTCCGGTGCCTAGCTGCCATGCCACCCGAAAGAAGCACGAGGGCTGGGATACTGCCAGGTTGCCCAAGCCAAGGCAGGGGAAGTTGAGAGGCAGAGGTCGGGTTCGAACCACGGACCATCTGGTCAGTAAATTCGCGCTCTAACCGTTGAGCCATCTTGTCCTAGTGAGACAAGTCCAGCACAAATCGCTGAAAGGTACCAGACATGATCATGGAAAGTATACCACTGTTGTCTGCAAATATCCAGTGGTGATGGGGCCATATTCGGAGGTTGGTAACATTAGGAAATCAAGTGGAATGAGAAGCGAGTAGCCGAAACTTCTTAAGTCACCGACAAGTGCACAACATGTTCGGTTCTTCTATCTCGTCAGAATGGTGAGGAAAGTCTGAAAAAGACAACAACCCGTGAGTAGTAGTAACAGGTGAATTGTATAGGTTTGCGAAAAGAAGGGACAGGAAATCGTTCAACAAAAGGGCTGAGGCAGTCAACAACATTCGGAGAAATAACAGAGTGAATCGCGACCATACGCTAGAATAAGTGTTTCTTAAGTACCACTGTGCAGCCTTCGGCAAATAACACAAGACTGGTCTTGTGTTATCAGTAGGGCTTAAGTGATAAACAGACGTTGCTGGAGATCACTGATAGAAAGTATAAAAAAACTTTCACTTGGAGCCCAAGTATTCGTTCAGCATGGCGTCCTTTTTATGTCCATCATATTTTGGAACTACCTTTCTGTAACCGTTTATGAACCTAAAAGACGGTGGTTTTACCAGACTGCGCCGGTAAGCTAACATCACAACCCTGAAACACACTTATTCACGCGTAGAATGCAAGTGTATCACAACAAATCGCTGAGCCCCTGCAATTTTTCGAAGATTCCAAGGTAAAGAAAGAGGTCGATTTTAAAATCTCTGTGCACCCCTTATTGAATGGGGAGCACAACCGTGTACTCTTGGGAGACATTACGAACGACCACCGCAGCTAAAAATGCAAACGAGTCAGCATGTACGTGCAGATGACAGGAAACGCTGCTGCAGCCTCGAACACTTTGTAGACTGTAAGTAGAACATGGGCTAAGTAGGTTCGAAAATCGACAAATAAACTTCCTCGTAAATCAGACTGGTTTCCACGAGAGACTCAGCTGAATCTCTCGTTTATCATATTCTTCATCTGAATGTATTTCACAAAGGCCGTATCATTTTGCAGTTGGTAAGGCATTCAAGATTTCGCTCACGACTGGTCATGGGCTGTCGAAGAGTTTTCAGCAACGTTATGAATAGTTTCCTTCATGTTTGAAAATATTGCGGAGTTAGGTATCACTCTTAATCCATGCTGTCTTTTCATTAGATCAACTGTGTGCACCATCAGTTCAAGTGCTATTGTTGTGGAAGCCATCTTCAAGAATGAGAAATCTTGTAAACTAATGCCGAAAAGTCGACTGTACCTCCTCAAGGCGGGACGAGTTCACACAATAGTTAATTTCCAAAACAAGGCACGTAGACACCTGGTCGTATACTCTACATTACGGATCTGGATACAGAGGCCACTGTGTTACCAGTGGTATGTTTCCCCACATTGGTTACGAAATAAAGCCGTTAGTTCAAATGTTTGCGGGACCTGTGAATTTCGTGGTTATTTTTCGCAACTCCAAGCACAGCTGTATACAATATCCAAAAACTTATTCAGATCTAGGCAGAAACTGTTAATAAAATCCCTCAAACAATCTGGTGAGGGCCAGATCATCAAACAAATATTTTACAAAACTATGGGTGTACTGATAACCACTGTGTTTCTATATAGATTTAGGTTCTTTTTATATCCACCACCCACCAAAGCACGACAACGCTGAGCTGGAATTTCGTCACCTGGGATTACCTGTTTTGCCTCAAACATCAACGTGTTTGTCCCCGTTACCTTTATCTCTTGCCCAAATCGCGTCTTGCATTTTCCCATGGTAACAGGGAACTGAAAAACAAAACTTATCTTCCATTACCCCTGTTGGTTCGTTTACTGCCCGAGGGGCAACGGACAAATTCGGTTTGTTTCTCATTACACCAAAACATAGCCACAGGCTGATTGGATTAAAAAACCTAGAGGTAGATGCTAGCAAGACTCTCAAGTTCTGCTCAGACGGATTCTTTCGGACGAAAAAAGGGGAACAAATTTGAGCGAGACAATTGAGATGAATGTGTTCGCCCGGATGATCACACAAGAAATGAATAAACCTGGCGCTTATTTTCACGGTAAATTAGAAGATTCGCACAAAGAATTGTAGACAACAACTTAGTGAATAAGCCATTGTGTTGGGCTCAAAAATGGCGCAAATATCGTGAAGAAAGAGCGATTCCCTAGTGCGTTGCTTGGTTTTCATTTATAGCACAAAGCTATTCAAAGTCTAACACGAAAAGCAACTTGCAAGGGGAAAGGGGAAAAGTAATGCTAAGCAACGCATTCGTCTAATTATCATAGAGGAGCCATACTAGAGTTCCAGTGACAAATGATAATAGATGTTGATCCTTCTAGTATTTCGTGAAATTTAACCGTTTGGGGCCTGTGGCGCTTGAGACGGGGACTGGTCCTGCCATGAAGACTTATTCTACAGTTATGACAATCAGCTGGGTCTTCAATCTAGTGGTCAGAATTGTACCGTTCTGGAGTTCTAGACGTTTAGAGGGGTCAGCCTTATGTTGGTCTGACTAGGTGGTTGAGCGTCATGTTGTTTTCTTTCAGTAAATTTTAAGGCTTTTTGATATCCTATTAAAGGTCAAACTGCTACTTTTGACGTTGAGGCTTGGACCGCACAGACACAAGTAAGCACGTGCGTGATAAAAAAGATATTCGAGTTAGGGTAGAAGCATCCCTTTGAACAGTTGTCCTCAATGTTTTTACTCCAGTTGAGTTTTCCCCGTCAGCCTCAACTTTTAAGAACAAGGCTTCTTGTATATAGATTGTTTAGGATCAATCCGAACAGTTGGTATCCCTGACTCTTTCCCAGCTCCGGAGTGCTGGAATAATAATGGTCATTCAGATGTAACACCCTCTCGGTGCCCATGTATCCCACGTATCCCATGTATCGTAACAACTAGATCATGAAACGGCTTGGTGCAGCACATTCAGTTGCTTAAGAACATGACAGATGAGCGACTAAGCTGGGTTCCAGATGAGTCTCCCGTCAAACCAAAACTGGTATGCAGATGAGCGTATAAGTTGGATAACGATAATCGTTCAGCTGTAACACCTCTTAGTTGCCTAGCTGCGATGCCACCCAAAGGCAGCACACGGGATGAAATCTTGCCAGGCTGCCCAATCTTACACAGGTGTGGTTGAAACGAAGAGGTTTGGTTGGAACCACGAACTTTATCGTCAGTTAGTTCGCGCCATTTCCACTGAGTGATCTCGATCTGCAGGTGCTGGAATGTTTGTCTAGGATTTGCGAGTCGACGGGTAATCATGGAGGAATTCGGTTTTGAACGCAGGACTATTAATGGTAGCCATTTGTAAGCAAACTAGACCACCTCACTAAATAATCCATGCTTTTGTTTGACGTCACACATGTTTCTCAGGAACCATGTCTTCCTAACCGCCGCAACAGTTGCGGTCATCCGTCCTCAGTTGCTCTCAAAAGTGCCCCTGACATCTGTTTCGGTTAGTCAATAAAATGGTCCACCCACCAAGCTGACATGCTTTTTTCGAGGCAACATTATCTACTTTGCTTCCTCGTCACTGTGGACGTGGCTTTCATCTGCATTTTGTTCCTGTCAGGAATATCTAAGCCTTTACCTCGTGTTTTGAACTAATTTGTTGTATCGATTATCCTATTCGACTTTGGTGATGCAACTAACTGCAACATGATTGAGGTAATGTGTGCCGCTACTGGTTCCTTGCTTCCATCATAGATTGAGTTACAATGGTGCCGTCGGGGATACCAGAACCCACGGTTTTACGACCCATTGATATCATTAGAAAATTTGGAGACTTCCAGTAGAGATTTCGTCCTGTAAATGAATGCAGTCTGTGCCGAAATATTAAGCAACCCGGCACAGCTGTTTTATTCTTATTGGGACTAATCAGCGGTAGTCACCTCACGAATCTCCAGGGTGGATTTGAACTCGCAGCCTGCCGGCCATCAGCTGAAGACTAAACCGTTCCGACAAGAGCAGCTGACAAGGAGGTATGGGGCTACTTATCCATCATTAGCGTAATTTGTTGCATGTAATCGTGCATCATACCTAGTTTTGTGATCACTAAATTAGTACGAAAGGCAACAACTCCAATACCAGCACATAAACTAAGTAAAATAGTGCCTTCCATAGCAGCTGAAGAATACAGCTAGGCTCCTTATCACTTCTTATTCACATAAAACCTGCAGTGCAAAGGTGTGACAATCAAACCTGAGGTGAGGACGATATCATCAACCAAGCGTTGACAACACATATGATCTAAAGATCTTCCCACCAGACTGCTAACCAGGTGCGTATGGAAATCGTTCAGTTGTAGCACCCTTTCGGTGACTAGCTACCATGCCACCAGAAGGAAGCACGAGGGCTAGGACACTGTCAGGTTGCCCAAGCCTAAACAGAGGAAGTCGAGAGGCAGAGGTCGGGTTCGAACCACTGACCCTCCGGTCAGTAAATTCGCGCTCTAGCCACTAAGCCATCTCGGTGCGTATGGAGGGTTAACAGAAATTTTCATAACTCTGTTCTGTCAGACCTACAATATGAAGTTACGCTTCGTTTGAATCGGATATACGGCCGTGGTTTATTTTCGTTGGCCACCCACCGACTGACTAAAAGATACAAAAAATGTTTACTTTTGCGGTAACCCTCCCAGGCAATGAGTTGGACATTCGTGTGAACATTTCCTCAACAGATTTAGGTACCATGATGACTAACATAACTTAAAATCGGCTAAATTTAATCAGTCGTATCAAATGCTGTTACTTATTGGTCGGCTTATGTTGTTTTTCAGCCAAGCGATGTTTCCTCACGGTCGCTACGCTTTTATACATGTAAACGGTTATAATCCAGCGACAATAAAAATCATACACTCCAGTGGTTATCTGCTCATCGGAAAACCTGCACATTTTTGCCATGATACTAGCATAGCATCGCCTAATGTTTTTAGACTTCGGTCGATTAGGATCATCCAAGTTCAGGCAATCGGAATAGTAGCCAAAAATCTGCGAGGACATCTTTACTCCAAAGCACAATGTGGAATCAGGACAAGTTATCCTTTTGTACGCAGAGACCAGAAATCGCAAGGCCGATACCGCATGTAATTTGAATTCTTTCAGTGTGGCTTGTTTGCGGCTCTGACGAATAATAATAATATGACCTTGGAAACCTTGGAAACGTCAGATAATGTGCACCGTTGACGTCATATCAAAGGTGGTTACCAATTTGCGCCTCCATTGCTCTTTAGGCTTTCGCTCTGTTTTCAACCTTAAACCGGTTGACGGGCGAATAGAGACAAGATTAGCTTAGTTTAGTACATTCCCGAACGAAAAGCAGCACAGAAGATTGCTTCCCTTACTGATGGGCTTACTAGAAAGTGGTGGGCAACCTCAGTACTTTCAACACGATTTTCGTTTATCAGTGTACACTGTTTGTGGGTTTGACATTTTGGAATTCTCATTTATAGTATAAACACCTCTATGGACCTGAAAATTCAGGTATCTTTTGATTTGACGACTAACATTAAAGGTTTGCTTTTTACAAGCAAAAACGTTATTTACTGGTGGGAAATGCATTTTCGCACAAAAACAGTCCCTCCAAACTGACGAATAGGACTGTTGGTCGAAAACATCCTAAAAACTGAGGTGTAAGAGAGTATGATGACCAGGCTGGAATTGCGTCTCGTTCGTTTCACGTGGCTTAGATCCTGAACACTAATTCTATCTGTGTTTCCGTTAGAACTATTACATAAGTGAACAAACCATCCTAAACTATAGACCACTCAGAAACCTCATTTTGAGCATCATTTTCTCTATTATTTAGCAATAATCAGGCGTAGAAAAGGCTCAAGAATTCATGATCTTTTATCGAAAGGATGAATGAATGCTTTCCAGTGCGTCGCGATTTGCACAATGTAGATAAATTTTTAGTTACCAATAACTGACTAAAGTCAGACACACCGAGCCTTTCTCTTGATGTAAACGTGTTATGTTTGTGCATAAAGTCTATCCTTTTGCGAGGACTGTACGTGGTGATCAAAGATGTATTCTGTTATGATCCATCAGGCAAAACGTAGCTTAGTTTAGTCCTTAGCTGCCAGGAATACTAAAACCAGTGTTGTCTCAACCCGGGCGAGCCGCTACGATATTACAGGCAAACAAACCTAACATGCTATGGAAATATAATTGCTACATCAAAACTACATTCAAAGAAGCACCATTTTGGTCCGTTGGAAAGTATTTTAACCTGCCGGGAATTCATTGCTTTAGCGTAACGTTTTCTTTGACACAAACAATTCAGCAGGCCAAGCGAATAAGTTGTTAGGTTAGCCTGAGCGCTAAATCATTGCTGAATATCGGTTAAAAGGTATTGTCGATCAGTAGGTATGTTAAATTCCGACGACAGATTGGTTATCGTGTTTTAAACCAATCTGATCAGGATTGGGTCTTGATCTTCCGGTTCAGGGCAATTAAACTGATGGTTGCTCTTGGGGGTCGTTTGTTGATCTTTGTCAGATCGTAAATGACACAATATTTTGGTAGTAATTGGGTGAGGCTACGTGACATGTGATTGCCTGAGCTATGAGGTCAAGAGCTAAACTGCTTCCGTTGATTACTGTACTTTCGACCCAACTGATCTAGATCTGCATTTTCATACGATAGTTAGGCTTTCAGTTCTACTCACGCAGGGGAGCTTGGCGATGGGCCACAGTGTCAAACGTGCCACATGTTGACCACTGCTATACTAAAGCTGATATGGTATTCAGGTTACTAGATTGACTGTAGAATTCGGTGACCTTGTCTAGTTCAATCACGGAAAGAACGTCACCTGAAGATCCATTCGTGTAGCTAAACCACTAGCATAAATCAGCCAAAGTCAATTAGATGTCACAACATTTTCCATGCCGCTTTAAACACGCTCGTTTTTGTATAATAGCATACCGTCTGTCGTTGTCCACAAGTAATTTGAGGCGATCGAAGCTTCTTTCGTTATGATCCGTTGGACAAAAGTACGAATTTGTCCTTGACTGTTCATTGCAAGTTTCGGTCTTTGGATCGCGCAAAGGAAGTCCTAGCAGCATAAGAAGCTAGGTATAACAGGCTGGGGAATTACAACTACAATAGCAATACTACTTTGAGGGAGCATCGATTCATTTCCGCGACCAATTTAGTATTTTATGATATTATTAGTATATCTGTTAATGTTAATCTGAGGAGAGAAGTAACAGGAGTTAAGTTGCGCTGAAAATCTGGAGAGCAGTGCACATTCATCATATTCTAATTGGAATCACCAGCAGCGCGTATCACACCAAACTCGAGGTGACTTGCTGGCTAATAGCTTGAACACAACTCTCCGGCCACGAGCGGCTGATCATCAGCGTGATTAAATTTCACTAGGCCAGGATATAGCTCCACTGATCTTTCAATCACCAGAACCTCATCACGTGATCATGTGCTGAATGTCTTCTCGAGTGACTACTTATCTTCCTCTGAGTTACTTGTGGATTTTGGTTCGTTTTAATCATAGCACTGGTCAGCTGCTCATTGCTGAAAAGTAAAGTGTTCAAACAATAAGTCGGGTGGTCACGGATTGGAAACTTCCCCGAATTTCCTGAGATCAGCACCAACGATGATTCCAAATAAGGGCGAAATATCTGTACAGTGTTCCTCGATCTTTGATTACAGATTGGTAGTAATGACAGGAGGAAACGATTGGAAATTCCCACACCTCCTCATAATACCAACAGTTTATAAATAACTCTCAGTGACAGATATTCTATTCTTTAAAAAAAGGTCCTATAGCGCCCAATCAGGCCACCGGAGTGTCTGCGGCAAACAGCCCAATTGATTTAAACTGTGACAACTGATAGCCTTAAATTATCACCTACAAGCAGTTGAACTGTAAATTTCTCTTCTTGCAGGACAAAATCCCCACTGAAAATTCTGTTTAATCGTCAAAGTAACTAGTTGTTGACAGTCTGGAAATCAGTGTTCTAATGCCAAATTTCTCGGTTCTTTTCACAAAACCTTACCACACTTGAGCATCGCTTTTGGGTAGTTTGCCGTCGTCTATCTAAGTAGAAAATTCTAAGAAATAAATTATTCTAGATGTCGTATGAACAAAGCAGCCTGGGAAAGTGTAGCACGTACAATCAACAACGCACTGTGGCCTTGAAAACGGTCCTGTTTGTCTGGTTCAAAGCACTGAACGAAACGTCTATGCGTCTATGTCAATCCAGGCGCCAGTTTTGCAGATATATATCTGACCCAACGGATGTGCCTCTTACTGATTCATTGACACGCAGATCAAAGGAGAATTTCGGCTATGCGCGGTCCCACCATTGTGAGCCGATAAAATAAGAAAAACTGGTGAATCAGTGTATTTTTGAATGTGTGAACGGAAGTCAACTTAGTAAATTCGATTCAAACTAAACAACCGAAATCACAGTCTAGCTCACACGCCAGGAGTAATCGCACTGAGAGCATGGGATAATTCTAAAAAGCCAGACAAACTGACGAAATAACCTGTCTTGAGGAGGTGGGTGTTTTTTTTCTTTTATAACTTCAGCCTCACTGTTGACAGTGTGAAATGTCGAAGGAAGAAAGGCTCAGTTTCATTATATCGACATAGGATGGGTTTCGGGTATAAAATCTCCTATTTTATAGGACACATTAGCTTACTCAGACCTAAGTGGAGTGGTATGTAACGAATTCTGATACTAGAGGATCGGTAATACGTTGCCCAATATGATTAATCTGGTAAAATCCAAAAGGTTTGAGAATTTCATTTCGCTCGGTCAATCGAAATGTTCCACACTGGCAATTCATGGAGGCGAAATGCTGTTGAGAAGTCATCAAAAATTGTGGTTGTAAGTCTAATTTTTGAGAGAAAACGGTGTTTCATTTGTGAAATCATTTTTGTAGAGAATTTATTAGAGCACCACGATTATTAGAGTAGTATCTACGTCACTCAAAACAGCCCACTGGTATTTTGCCTTGAACCTCGCTGCTATCGAACTATACATTCCAGCACTATCCGCCTTTCCGCGGAAGGGTCTTGATCATACAAAGATACACCTCGGTTTATTGGCAGATTATACTGTTTCGCTGAATTTCTACCCTTGTGGCACGGTGAGCTGAGCGCACAACTACTTGGTGCATCACACGCAGAATTATTGCTGCCAGCTTTCGGAATCTGGAGCTTAGAGACACAAAGAACTGTCTAAGGGACGGTTAAAAACCGGGTTCATTGTGTCACCTTTCACTCGACGCTTCCGCAAATGAACTAGGTGAAGACAGTTGTCAAAAATTCGAATTAATGCCATCTTTTACTGGCCAGTGATGACGTAACAAGCTAATTCGGTGAGCCATCCAGAGGCTGTCGTAAGTGTTCGTGTCTATCTGGGCCAAAACAGTAATGTTACATCCAATATGTCTTCTACTGTGAAGCTCTACCGAAGATTGAAGCCAGTGCGGATGTCGAACTGAATTCAAAATCCTGACAACAACCAATCATTTTGGGCCTTTTTAAACCATGACTGCCGCAGTTATTTTACTTTTCATGTGTATTGTCCTATCGGTAGCGTTTTACGCAAAAAGGCGCCATCGGATAGGAACCAAACCAAAAACACACAATCTTTGAAAGATTTAATTACGACCCACTAAGAAAATAATTTGCGGTAGGATTTTGTACTTAGGTATGATTATGGATTCTAAATATTCCTTCCTAAAAAAGTAACATATTCCAATGTTTATTCCCCTCTTACAACATCCGCTTTTTCCGGTCAATAGTAGTCTAAATGGAGAGTTATATGACCTTTGAAGTCAACGGGTTGATTGTCTTCGGTTTCGGAAATCGGTCTTTATGCTACACACTCCCATCAAAACGTACTACTTACTCGCTTGCGTTTGGTATGCTATCGGAACAGTATTTTAAAAGCACGCGGGGATAAATTATTGTCCGTGAATTGTTTTTGTGAATCGCTATTCAATAGAATATGTTATTTAGCTTGTCGTTTTCTGCCACCAGAATATAAGACAAGTTACGCCTGAAAGTTTGGGCCATTTTCACCAGAAGCTGGATGATGAATGTTCAGTACTCTTTGTCTTGTAGCCTACCTACCTAATAAATATGACAGGGATAGAATCAATCACCAACGTGATGCGGCTGATGTTCAACTCTGCGACAGTAAAAAGTTCCACTTGGAGAAAAAAACTGTTGATGGACTATGTATTGTTCCCCATTTGTGCTACATCAACGCCTTTACGATACTGACGGTTTTTTTGGCAATCACGATGCTCCACGCACCGAGTTCTTATTGTGATGACTTGTACACATCGTTCTCAGAATCATCTCACACAAGATGGATGATTATTTTTCCAACCGTATTGGGGAAGAACGAGATGATTTATTACAACTGATGTGTGAACAAATTGAATTTCGGAGTCTGGAAGGAGAACAGGACGTTCCCGCTGAGAGCTTATTTCAGCGTGCATAAGCAAGTCTATCGGCTAACCTCAAAATGATTGCGATGTTTTCATGGTAAACTGAAGCGGAGCCTATGAGACCACACGTTCTCAACATGATACCGGACCAGGTAAAGACGTGGTGGAGTCATGGACTCACGCGGACAAGACCCATGTGATTTGTCATATGATCTGCAAGGTATCTGAAACATTTGTGTCCCTCATTCCAATGTCGATAGAGTGCCGGTATCAAACGTTCCAACCTGCAGAAGGTTGTTAATTTTCCATTCCCCAATTCGGCAAAAATCTGTACAGCAAGCCGGTGAACAAATAATTTCCTTCGGTAGAGAACGCACACTTCAGTTGACGGTGAAAACACTGAACGTTATGCTCAGTTAGATATTTCATGAAATTTTGTTTAGGCCAATCATTGAAGAACTTTGTTTGTTGACATAAAATGACACCTTCTAAATAGCGTTACAAATTCTCAGATATGCAGTTTGCGAGATGCACTGTAAGCAGTTCTCCAACCTGAAACCAAACACCGGCAGGATTTCCAAAGTGACACACTTCTTGAGGAATGCAAGAGATCTTATTTTAGCCCGCAAGATTAGAGGCGGGATGGTAACATTTTTCGGGGCAGAGGCTCCCTGATGGGTAAGGAACCACTAATAGCTCCGTAAACAGGACGACATTTCGTGAGTTAATTTCGTGGTAAATAAATGCCTAGAACGCGAACACAGATCACAGGCTTAATTATGGTTGGTCCAGTTCACCTGATCTTCACGTCCTTACTTTTACACTTTGTTACTTTTCTTGACGTTATTCGTGTCGGCACCGTGAACAGAGCTTCACCTTTCTTTGATGTTTGTCAATGAAAGTTGCCAGACATAAATGAAACTGCGGTGCGACAACCGTTTGATGTTTGTGTGTTATCCCCTACAAGATCCCGGCATTGTATACGACTCCACTGAAAGCTAACTAAAAGCACGTTCAGGGAGTCAGCGCATCCTAAAGTACTGAACTAAGGGATTTTCGTCATCATTTCTGGACTCTTAGTCCCCCGCAATAATAATGAGACAGGCAGATTTAACGAAAGGAAGACAAGACAAGTGAAAATGCCTCACCACTTGACAGAAATGTCAGATCTGTAGCTTGTTCAGCTAGTTGTGCAGGTCAGTTTGACATCGCCAAAAAACCCTGACAGCTTGTCCCCACTTGTTTATTTCCTACAAATGTGTAGTTAACTGTGGTATCTGACAGATTACGTCCGTGATCTGGTAATCAGATATGTTGAATTTAGTCTCTTCTTGATTCATCAGTCTGCAGGCCTCCGCGGTCATTCTACTGCGGGATGCAGAATCGCTTAATAGGGGCAAGCATATCCCACCTGCTGCCTATCGAATGTCACGTGCCTGTGAGTCAAAACGCTGCCAGTACATCGCAAATTATGCGAAGGATAGTGCACGGTTACTTTCCTAACTCTGGACAACTGGCAACAGACAGCAAGCGATTAATCGACCCATGCTTAGGAAAATCCAAATTAGTTTGGACAAACTTGGTAAGCCTTCAAGCATCTCTACACAATTTAGGAACCAGTGGCGAATAAGAATTCAATTAACCCACATATCCTTCAGAAAGAATCAGAATAGTATGCTCTCCAGTTTTCAGTCTCTTTCGTGACTGGGAATAAACAAGGTAAACCAAGTATCCTTTTGATGTTGCCTACGTGGGAGCAAACTTCTTAACGTTTTAATTGATTGGTTCCGTGTCAGGGGAACCTGGATGGCGGGTTAATTTTGCAACAAACTGAAAGTGGTACTCATCGCGTTTGAGATTGTGAACAACTGGAGCAAAGCACGCCTTCTGAACTGTAGTTCCCATGCGATGGTTTTAAGTCTTCGTAAACGACGGGCGAAGTCATCGGTACTGCAACGAAACTTTCTCAAACCTGTAAGCTTCCCTGAAGTGAACGTCCTTATTCGAAGAGTGGGTTCGGAGCATCAGCTCTCCAGTTTTTGCACCGCATCACCTACTCTTCCAATCCGTGGGCAGGGTAAACAGGGAACAGGAACGCCTCTTTTAAAAGTATCAACCTCAGAATGGACGGAGCCGAAAAATATATTTGTTCTTGAAACTCTGTTTTTGGGGTTTAGATAAACCCAACACGATATCACCTTAGTCGAAATGCAAATAAGAGTAATACTAAAATTAAACTAGTCGTCTGATCGTTCACCTCACAGCACATTGCTATTTTATTTTGAGTTTTGCTCCCAAGTTTGACAAAGCAACTCATCAGTCCGGATCCCCACTCCCAAAAACTACTGAAGGAAACAAATATGGTAGGCAAAAATCAAGTGAGTAAAACCAACAATCAGTGTTCTAGTAATTCGGTTCTTGGAAGGAAATGAAATACTCCCTTGAGAAAAGAAGGTTATCGGTTGATAATTAGACGCTGGAAAAAAAACACGAACAGACACAACCAATCTAAGAATAGAGCGGGGGATAGTAATCTACTGCATATGTCGTTTATTACTGGTAATAAACAATGCAGTGTCTCGATTAATCCGCTCTGCTGATTGCGTACATTCACAAGTAACGCGAAATTAAATTTACGCATCGTTGCCAGTTGTGCGTTGTTGTTTCGCAGTGATCTTGAAAGAACGGATAGCAATCACTTTTGATCAAATTTTATTTCATGAGCTCCGTCCAGTAAACTTAACAGACGAAATCGGTCTGGTAGGCGAATGGGATTTACCCGTCATTTTTGGCTGAATACTTGTCGCGATCCAGCTTTTGTGGTGTGTACATCGGTGCTTAGCGATTGCCTGATCAAATAAGTTCTTTCTTGGGAGAGATTTTCATAGATTGAGGGACATTTGGTCAGGAATTTTTTGCTCTACGGGGACACTGCGTCGTGGAGAAGAAAGTCGTACTTAAGCGGATCAAATTTAGGCTTTCATTGCATCGTCCTCTTAGCCAGCTCATCTAGACGTACACGAACCTGTTCGGTTGAACACCGGTCCTTGAATTTATGTAGTGGACCAGTTTTCTAAGTTCGCTTATCTCCATTCGGTGTCATTCTGAGGTAGTGAGCTTGAAAGATATCATTCAGTAAAAATAGAACTGTCTCTGCAAAAGTACAATGGTGAATCAGGTAGGAGAGTACCACTTCCCATCGTTGATTGGATTAAATTCAAATGGGGTGAAGAGGATGAATGAAGTTCACCATTTCATGGCATTACTAGACATCCCCTTTACGGTAATTTTTCGGCTTGTGACATCAGTGCCACAAAGGTAATGTGGAGGTGTCTGATTCCAGGTAGTGAATTCTGAAGCCATCTCTCAGGAAATATCAAAAAAAATAGTTATCCAGTGGCCGAGAACCTGATTGATATATCCATCCTGTTATAGAAGTTCGTATACTGGGAACAATCGCCGAAATACGATAGGTAAATCGTTAGAATATTAGGAACACCAGGTGAATGACAGTCCTTCGCAGCATTCCAACGGCTAGATATGATTTCACTTGCTTCTTGTCTACACCTCACGACGGAAAGTCGCAATTGGTCAACCCATATGCGGGAAGGATGATGAACAGGGTAGAGCGGCGTTAACAAAATAGGGCCAATTTGCTTATGCGCAACTTTGATCTGAGCCTTCGGAGTGGGCAACATCTAATTTGCCAGCCGGAACATTACTGTTAATGCTAAACAGAAGACTCAAACACCCGCTTCCCCTCAAACAATTAGTACATATCAGTCCAATTTTGGATTTTAGCCATACGGTTTTGTAAAAACGATCTTGAAATTAAATAACTCTTTGTTTGCTGATCTGTTTGCCGAGCTTGGCAGCTCAATTACGAAAAATTCATCACCAATCTAGGTGATATTGTCAGTGCCGGGTCGACGACGTCACATTGGTTGTTGATGAAACGTTTGCAGTTCAACGGCTAAGCTCGGCAAACAAACCAACAACCAAACAGTGCACCTACGCTACCTATATTTCGTAACGTCGTTATTAAGTAACAGCTACCCATTCTGTGAACGGCCTCGTATGATAGTCATATTCAGCCTAAAGTATCTGACAGATGGTTCACCCCCACTTTCTAAAGTAGGCACTGATAATGCATGCTTGCAACGCTAGCATGCTCGAGATGGCTGATGCTTCTCAAGGGGTCTATTCGTGTCATCTACGAACCCTATTTCTGCGAGTTTACACTGACATCAGGAGCTAGCAAGTCCCTGTTGATGTTCCCGATTCGGAACTGAGTCTTGCGTATATATGACCATCCCGAATATCGAAACGAAAAATTGGGTTCGAAAGTCTACAGTACTATTTACACAAAGATGATCAGAATTACAAAAAACCTCAAGGGTCCACGTTCGTGGCGTTAGCAGTTGCGCAGGTCTGTCACCTAATGACAGTGCCGCGTCAAGACAGGCAAACCCGGCTACGGCGATTGGAATGTGGGCTAGGTAGCGTGGGTTGTGGTTGTCCATTCCCAGGCCAGTCTCGTGGTTCTGATGGCTGTGCCATCACACGGAAACCACGACAGAACAGGTCAGGGAAGGTTCAGCGAACGGGACAGGAATGCTCAGGTCATCTGCACACAGTCATAACTACACACACACACGATAATACACCAGTGTCGGACGGGGAGACCTTTGCGCCAAAGTGAACGGCTGGTACGGATGAGCAAAACAGGTGATCAAAAGTACATGGGCGAAGTAGGCAAATAAATGGGGGAATTATCATGATGTCATCATCATCATCATCAAAGACAGCAACATCAGTGTTGACACTGATGCTTCACTGCCGTACAACCAGGCTGTATCTCGATCATGATGCTCCCTTTGGGTGGCATGGCATGCTTCATTGCCGTACTATCGTGATGTCAAGTTAGATTCAATGGTACCCCTATATCCGGCTCTGCGGAAGTTGTTTGTGTAGTGCCGATATACGGAGGCATTCGGTAGTGGAACCACTTTTATTCCATAGACTTGCCCCCGTGCCAAATGAATGTGTTCAAATCTACATTTCTCTCAGACACACTGCCAACTTTTGGGACCATGATCGAACTCCACACCTGTGGTTACCGCATGCATACTCTTTGATAGCCACGGTGTTTAAATCGTATGCTACTTCATTTCTTGCAAACTATCCGATGAAACAAAATAATGCAGCTAGCGGGGAAGTGAATTTTTTCAGTGCGTTATCAATTTTTCAAGATAATCTCAGAATCTGAATAGATATCTTGCGTGGCTTTTCTTTATCTACGCGTTGAGCACTCTTCGAGGCCAACAGAGTTCTACGGAAATCTAGAGGAAGCAGGAATGTTTCGTTCAGGGTTGCCTGAACGATAGATTGCCCTTTCGTTTAAGGCTACTTCATCGGCCACAAATGATGTGAACCAAGGTTTGTGGTCCTTGAAATTTTTAACTACATTTCCTGTACCAGCTAATAAGGGAAATACACGAATGTCCCGAACATTGGACAAACTATATCAGGATGCTTTGGTTTCGTTCATGTTAACAAGAGGACGGTTTGGTTTTCTTTTTATCACTATTTCACCTTATAAAACGCCTGACATTTTCATCATATAAAATCAATCTTATCTCTTCTTCCAGTCGACTGTCAAGAAAATTGATCGACACAAAAGAGCGCCCGAGTTCACGAACTTCGTCATGCAGCATTATATTACCTCCCAAGCGGACCAATCGGCTGGGCGTGAGCCTTAGTCACGTTAGCCAATCGGCGTTAAATGTCTGGCCACTACATGATTGGGTCACTAGATCTCTCCATTTCCTTTGCTCGAAAGCGATAACCAAAGTATTCTCTGGACTTGCGGCAGCTGTCCCTTCAGTGTCGTCGTCTCGCACATCATGCGAATGAGCCTTACTCGGGTTGGGAATATGCCTAACCATCAGAGTTATCCATCCATCATGTGGACACTCATCCAATTCGTTTACATTCAGTGTTTATCCAAGCGCGGAATTTATGCCAGACAATTAGGACACACCGGTGAAGGTCAGCACTTACAAGTACAATTTCAGCTACCTGACAATACAGCATCGGATCACTTTGTCGGAAATATCCTTGGTGTTTCACACAAAAAGCACCAGTTTGCGCGAGCGATGCTGACACCTGATCACCTCTTCAGACTGGACAACAACGGTGATTTATTCACGAAAGATGCATTGGATCGTGATGCGATATGTGGCTCATTGGGATGCTGCGAAACGGACGTTTGTCACATTGAACTTGAAGCATATTTGTTCGATTCTCGGCCAACACCCACAGCAGTAAATGTAGACATTTATGTCACTGACGCAAATGACAATGCTCCATTGTTCCCTCACCGACAGACGGAATATTCGAATAGTAACCTGGAGGACCTGGAGGAAAATGTCTGGGAAATTTCCATCCCGGAGTCAGCATCCGTCGGCAGCAGACATACACTACCTACTGCAACAGATAAGGATTCACCGCGTTTTGGTGTACAGAATTATCGACTATTACCCGCTACTGAGAAATCGAGCAACAGAATTTTAACGGTTCCAGATACTTTTTGCTCATTTGAGATGATTCTCCCCCCACGAACAGGCGCAGGGCAACAGTCTGTACAGGTGCCGGAATTGCAGTTAGGTAGACCTTTGGACAGAGAACAAAAGTCTTACTGTGATTTTCAGCTAATTGCTGAAGATGCTGGCTCACCCCCTTTAAGTTCGAGAATTTTGATCCGAGTGAATATATTGGATGCTAACGATAATGCTCCGATATTTACCAACCTGTCGGCTGCAGGCTCGATCATCACTATCCCAGAAAGCACCGCGGTAGGGAGTATGATATATAAGTTTTCCGTCCAAGATATTGACGATGGGCCCAATGGAGAGGTATTGTTGTCGGTCGACTGGGCTTCAACGTACCCAGGTTTGAATCAGACCATGATACAGCGACTAAGCACAAAATATAACCTGAATCCTAAAACCGGTGAACTTCGAGTGGTACAACCACTCGACTACGAAAGTCAGCTGGAACGCCGTCTCCTCCTGGTTGTCAAGGCCTCCGATCAAGGATCACCAAGGCTGACATCGACTACAACTCTTACTGTACTAGTTACAGACGTGAACGATAACAGTCCGACAATCGAGGTGTTCGAAGTGGGGCAGAATGATGAGAATACTGCGGGGTCATCCGGTGGCGAATCGGCTCTTCTGATGGAAAATGAGGCTGAACCGAAGTTACTGAAACTTATTTCCGTCACTGACATGGATAGTGTTTCTATTGGTAAAGTTTCATGCCATCTATCCAAGCAACATCAGGACGACTTCCAGCTCACACCATATTCGAATATCATGTACGGTTTGGTGAATTCCCGTGCATTTGATTACGAACGGGAAGCTAGTCAGACAGGACACCTGGCAGTACGGATCGAATGCATGGATGATGCAGAGCCGAAGAGGTCTACACAACAATGGATTCAAATCCCGTTGGTGGACACAAACGACAACTGGCCTCAGTTCAGTCGTGTAAATTATCAGTTTCATGTTGCAGAAGATGTCTTGGTTGGGACGGAGGTCGGTCGTGTAGTGGCCACAGATGCTGATTCCTCACAAAGCGGGGAATTGTTCTATGAATTATCCTCAGACAAACCGGAATTCCTTTCATTTTTCCGGATAAATTCAAAAACGGGCAGTATTTATACCACTACCCGAATGGACCGTGAATCTTTGGATGTGCTTGAATTCCACATTACTGCTTCCGATGGCGGTGACGCTCAATCGGGAGGAACTTCAGTCTTGGACTCACCGGAAGGGAATAGGAAATTGTCCAATATTAAATCCAACACAACCGGATTAACAGTTTTCATCACAGATGTGAATGACAACCCGCCGGTTTACACTGGTCCAACAGAAATGCACATCACCGAAGGAGTTCCGGTTGGAACCGAAATACCCGTTTCCATTGAGTTCAGAGACCCTGACTTAGGAAGTAATGGAACTGTACATATTTCGCTTGTGCAGTCCCATTCCCGGTATGCTGAGCCTCTAGACGGCGTCGGTGTAGTCAAACTTCAGGACCAGCCAATCGGGATTATCGCTTCGTCGAAATTAGTCACGACGGGTGAAATCGATCGAGAGCACAGAGCGCAGTTTATACTATTGATTGTTGCAGTCGATCAGGGAGAAAGCGTTCAGCTAACAACGACAGCGAGCATCACGGTTCATGTGGATGACGTGAATGACAATCCTCCTACACTGATTTATCCACGAAATGGTAGCTTACTTTACGGACTCATTGGTGAATCAGACTGGATGAGCAAACTGAGCACTATTCCGGCTGACACAGCCCCCAACACACTGGTTATCACAATTCGTGGGAAGGATCTAGATTCAGGTGCGAATGGAACCATTACTTATCATCTCATGCCAGAACCACAGTGGGTTGTTCCGGACAATGAAAAACAGACCGACGAAAGGCAGAACACAGAACGCAACTCCGACCTCTTGAATGGCTTTAACTATTTTGTGCTCGATGAGACCGAAGGTCATCTCACAACATACTGGGGTCTTCCAGATGAAGACAATGAAGCTATATCAAACAATGGGGCTAGTTTAATGACCAATCTATCCAGCAGTGTACTCAAACGGTCAAAATCAAATACGCCACCTGAGCCAGGTCTATATGTACTGCATGTTGAGCTGCGTGACGGAGGCGTTCCCAGCCTAGTGACATCGGCCACATTCTACGTGAATATAAGCGAAGCAGTAGGCGGTATTTTTGGTCTGGCATTTTTCACCAGCGCTAACATGAGCAACACCATAATTCTCGTGCTTATCATGGTTTGTAGCCTGGCTCTAATCATAAGTCTGACGGCAGCCATATTTTGGGTACGGTTCCGCAAGGATACCGCTGAACAGGCATCAAACAACGGCCGACAGTATTCTGGGTACTTGGGTCCCACTGTGATTTGTCAAGATAGTGTTCCAAATGGATTCTACTATCCCAGCTCCTATGCACAACTTGGCAGTCCACTAACCGTGAGAGATTACGATCCTAGCTATGCTAGTCAAGATGCCACCCTGCTATCGGAGAAACAGAGAATATATAAACATAAACTGTCTGACTGTGGCCTTGAGTGTTGTCACAATGGAACATTTCAGCCTGGAATGACTGTGGGCACCATGGTGCCGCGGAGTCACGGCGAATCAAATCAGTTGGAGTATGTAATGGACAAGGGGACGCCAATGTCCCCGGTAAGTAGCTATCCCGAGGCTGTGCATATTCTTCCCGTTGGTTCATGCTCTGAATTACATTTGTATCAGCCATCCTGTCAACCTCCCAATGGTCTACCAGAATGGAGTGCTACAACGGACCATGCGCTACTCGATCCTATGGTGTCATTTTCATCCGATGTTAACTACACCACGCCTGCTCACTACGAAATGTTCAACCACAGTCAGCCGACTGGGAATAACAATAGCTGTGGGGGCAGTGATAGCGGGGTGGATAGCGGTGCTGGTGTGACTGGACCCCCGGGGGTACAGACCCTCAATTACTCACCTACCGGTGGCATGACAATGTATGGAAAACCTCCTGATCAGCATTTAAACCTGCCAAAAACAACTCAAATCACCCTGGTCTCTTGTCCTACTGGTTCGGGCACTTTGATGTTGAGAAACAATAATGGAGATGCCACTCCAAATGTGGCCAGTTTCCTAAAACACACTTGGGTTTCGGAGAATGTTACCCATCACAAAACATACCAAGAAAATATCGCAGCGTCTTGACTAAGTTAGCAGGTGAGTCCACGATAGTCGCGTCATTTGACTTCCATCTGTTTTTGCGTTTTGAAAATTATTTTACGATGACTCATAGTGAACCCAGAGATACCCATACTCAAAGTATTATGAGAAGAACAAAAACGCCAAAGAAAACAGTCCGAATTGCAACCTACTCCTATTCTTCTGGTTTGAGGTCATTCACTCAGCTGCAGTAAAATGGCAAAACTTTCAGTGGATAGCAAAGTGGGAAGCATCACTCTAGGGGAGACCGACAAGTTCATAATTCAATACTAATGTGTAATATTCGGTATTGTTCGGACTGATCTAATGACTGGGTAACTTGCAACTTATTCCGTGTTCTTTTCTCCTCTGTTGTGTTACTGGTTGTGTCCATGAATGACGACCGATTTGTGGTCAGAAGGTGTGCGTGATCATCGCCGTCAACTGTGTTCCAATCGGTTAAGAGGATACCATTGGTACAGTGAACAGGTAAAAGGGTAGTATTCCGTAAAATCTAACCATCCGCACCAGGCTCGCTTCACTTTTTCAAGTTTGAAACAGTGATAAATTTTTATAATCTACGAATACCGAATTCAGCATCAATATTACTATATGCTACGCAGAGCGGGACAACCACGTCAGAAAAAGACAGGTTTGCTAAGAGGGTGCGGAAGGAGACATTTCCCAAGAACGTGTGGCTGATCTGTTCCTTTATGGTAGCCAATCGGTCGGACACTGAGGAGTGTCCAGGGGTATGTATGCTAGTTCACAGATTTTACGAGCGTCGCGCACGATTTAAAACAGCTTTACAATGCAATACCCGCTGACCAATTAAAGACTACAATCTGAAGCGTCTCAATTTAGGGTTCAACGTGAGATAAATGTTTGAGTTTTGGAGTTAATAAATACGTTCCTGATTTTAATTGTTTGATTTTTTAGGAATAAATGAACTCTTCGTTCTAGATAACCATTTCAGCATGTGTTGGTGTGGTGAACACGTAAGAGAGAGAGAGAGAGAGAGTTGAAAGCATACAAGTAAAACGGATAAGCTGTTGTTCAAACTAACCACAACCACCACTAAAGATATTCTCCCTGTTTTTCTGCGATCCGTATCACCTGAGAGACCGATTATTCACCAATGGCTGATCGCGAATCTCTTCCCAGTAGCTCACGTAAATCAAATACTAGCACAGAACCTTCCGTTAATGTGGACATAACAGTGACCGTGCGCGGACGTCCCAGAAATGTCATGTGTCAGACCCCGTTTCCGTTCCTGAATATGCAATATTGACGAGCTTCAATGAGCGCAGAAACCAAGTCAGTTTTTTCTCTAAGGCTCCGACAGACCAGAAATCTCGCACTAGATCATTAGGTCTGTCAGATGTTGTGTGCGCGTGCGGTCGGAGTATTTACAACTGCTCCTATATTCGTCCCGCAGGTGAAAATAACGAAGAGGTTTACGGTAAAAGCAAGCTATCAACAGGGAATTGGTAGTGAATAAATGCGTTTGCTAAATGAAATTTAAATTCCGGTGCAACGTTCTCGAACGTTACTCACTTTCCGATGATGGACAACTGCTGAGAAATATTTTTGGGAGTTCAACCCAGTGAGATTTCATCTATATGGAAAATCTAGAGGTACTCTAAAGCCGTTTTTACCCCCTGATGAGAGGCATCAGCGGTACGTATTTCAGGGATTTGATCTTCCAATTAGTAGGCACCATATCATTTGCAAACAGAGAGAATCAACAGTGGAACCAGATTCCGCCTGGACGGAAACTAATTATGTTTTCAAAGCGGGAATTGCCTCGAGGAAAAACACATCTCACATATTAAATGAGAATAGACAAAGGGTCACCGATAAAAAATTCTGTCCACTAAACACATTACCATGTAGGACTCTAACAATGGCAACTGTCATGTTTGCAACTTGAAAAGTGTTTATCCAATCTAAAATACTTCAAAACCTTCTATCTGGTCTTTTTGACATGTAGGCGATGCCCATACACGTTTTGCACGCAGTTTGACAGGTTCTACATTCACCATACACTGATTGTAGTCACTATTCGTTTATTTCACATTTTAAAGCAACTATTTCTATGGAATTCTTCCGACTAATATTCATTTCTTATAGTGTGGGCTGGCAGGGTCTAGTACCTTTGTTAGCCAGCGGGCCTGCTGGCAGTGAGCAGATTCGCCTCTTTCCAAAGCGAGCGACGTCGAATCTGTCGCTATTGCAACTTTCGGTTTTCTGAGAACCGATGGCTTGTCTGTATGCAAAGTACCGGGCAGTTAATCCATGCACTTACACTGCTGAAGGAAAATGAAGTGGTATTTTTTTATCTATTTATCCACCTCATTGAGGCCCTGTACCGCCTGCTAACAAACTTCTGGCCGTTCACTTCCTTTGAAAGATCTCGAACGCGATAGCTGAGACAGCAGAGATGCTTGCAACACTGCCATTATGGCATACTTCTCCTGGAGAGGACTTTTTCTCTGGCGTGGGCACCATCTAAGCTAACGATTGGATCGATAAACATACATTTCAAACGCACTTGTGTGTCTGACAAGTCATCACCAGATTAACAGAATGTCAATTGAGCTGGCGTATTTTGTTTTCGTTTACCAAATTTTGCAACCTTACTCTACTGGACTTAACCAGCTGACATATTTTGGGACAGATGTTTTTGTACTGGTGTTTCACACATTTTCGCGGTGTTTAAACGTTTCTCCTTGTTGATAGTGAACGTCGCTTTTCGCAAGTCTGACGAGCTTTGTATGAAATGCATTTCAAGGATAGAGAGAGAGTTGAGTTTGTCTTCAATACTCAAATTCGGGACGAAGTTCGTTGAATATGGTCCGAGTAGTTTTGCAGTTTTGTTCACTGTAACCGGGAAGAAGGCCAGAAAAGTGATTTTTGAATGGATAAGACTTATCTGGATTTCAAAGAGTTATGAGTAGAAAGTTGCACGATTGAGAGGTGTTTTGTATTTTTCGACAGTTCAAAAAGAATAAATATGTAGGATTGTTGTCCTCAGACATTGAAATAGTGTTGCCTAAATCGTCAAAGATTTATATATGCTAATACAATAAGGGTGATTTGAGGAGGCTAGGTGTTTTCTCGAAGTGTGTCTGAATTTTCCGATTACTAACAGTGGACCTGTCCTAGATCGGTGATTTCGTCCCGTATTTATTTGCAATGGAGCAGTAATCCGAACAAATGGTGTTAGACGAAAACCTTTCCTCGTTTGAGATTTCGTCCTGCATTTGGAGTCACTCTATGCCGGAAAGCCGAGAGGCACCGTACATCTGCTTCATCCTCGGTCAGATGCATTAGAAATGCTCGTCTCGCAAGTTTGGGGAACTTTTAACTCGCAACCTTGTGGCGAGTCATTGAACACCAAAGCATTCGACCACGGGCGGCTGACCAGCAGCGCAGTTAAATCGCACTCAGGTGGGGTATATATATATATATATATATATATATATATATATATATATATTCCTCAAAATTGTCGTATAGTCAAATGATAAATGTGTGTAGTTAGCTGCCGATATTTTGCTATCCGAACAGCCCGTGGAGTACAGCGTATTTATATCTTACACACTGTAATGCTAAAATCTCAGTAAGTTGTCATCCTGAAAACTGACGAATCAGATTTAATCAGCGTTCTGTACGAGCAAGATGAGTGAGTATCTAGAACTAGGTGTTGATTCGCAGCACCAGAGTCGGAACGGCATTCACGAGTGTAAAGCAGTGTTATACAAGACTTTCTTAGATGGTCTAAGTTCCCGTAATATCGTGTTTTCCCCTAATAACGTTCTTCCGATGGACGCGTTTGCAGTTTACAGATTGAGTGACTGCATCCTTACAGAATTACACAGAAATGGCTTTTTAAGTTAGCACTTCTCTCAACTGAATCGCTTCATCACCGTGTTTGTCAAATTTTCTAATACACGTTTTACACAAATCCACCTTGCGTCCGCCTTGTACTCATCTACTCCGGACAGTTGGATCGACAAGCCAGAAAGTCAAAAACAGGACAGATGTTACTCCTTTCTGCTGCTTTGGGACTAGGATTTCGGGGTGGCTGTGACCGGCGACTTTTTGAGATGCATACTCGTGTGTCCCAGACGGGAAGCCAGTTCCTTTGGTTAGCTCACCACATTTGCCATTCATTGAATGACCTAAATGTAGCAACGCCTTTGTACAGCGTGTTTGCACAGTGTGTGTTGCTTTCATTAAGCTTTTTTCTCCCCTGCAAATCCGCCGTCCAACAACTATCATTTCCTATGGCCGAAAGTTGCACGGCGACCACCTGTGGATTGCAGGCAAGCTGTGCGCCAATCGGTCGTCAAAGCGCATGATTAAACCACTCAACTAATTCTGCTGAATCATGAAGCCAGACGATTATCAGATTAAAGCGCACACAGACAACCAAATTATTGCTCCTGTCCACGTATCTCCCCACCAATGCACCCCCTGCAGTATCAGATAAGATGGCCGGAATGTGTGTCACCTCCGAAGTGTGAACATACCCTCAACGGCTTGATTGAATCAGGTCTCCCCGGTGTCACTGTTGACTCAGTTTGACCGTAAATGAATGCCAAACTAGACTATGAATAGTATGACATGCCTTGGATATTGACCCTTGAAACACGGGTATTTCACCATGCATCGGTTTCCTCTGCCGGATAAACCCAACCCAAGTTCATTGAAGAGTTTCCTACATTTTTTCGCTCACCTGTAAGCTGCAGTTGGCGAATAAACCATATAGCCATGCTTTCGAATATCGCGCGTGTTGTTTCAGGTCAATCCAGGAGAGACCGAATTCGAAAGAGAACCTTCATCACTGGACAACAACGTTTGTGTCATTTAGGTTTAACTGGAAAAAATGGCCAACTAAATAGTAAGGCAAGCAAGATTTGGCAGGGAATATTGCGGCAGTCAGTCAAATGGATGCGCCAAGCTGGGTACGAGAAACTTTGCGTCGGAGGAAAGACAACGAAATGGAGGATTGCAATGCTAAATGTATCTTTAGAGCAGTAGAGACATGGGTGGTCAGTAGCACTGAATTACGTAGGTACGCAGTGTAAGTTTGAATGAACACACCACGTTAGTCAAATGGTCAAACCGATCACGTGAGATAAACCAGGTGTGTGTGTCCGGTTCAACAAGTGTACTAGGAATGTTCCGAAATGTGTCTAGCTTGGGAAGGTTCATGAGTTATTCAACCGTTTGCCGACATTGACGATTAATTTACGAGAATTTCTCTACCATCCGGGAATGTCTAGTGAATGAAAATATTTTTACCGATACCCATGCACCATACAGGAAGTGAACACTTTCAAATTTGCCAATAAACACTTAGGATACGAGATTAGGCAGCAACAATTTGCAACGGATTTTCAAATGTGATCATCATGGACATTCTATAAATTTTATTTTATACCCAAAGTCGAACCGAGCTAATAGAAGTTACTTGAGTTGTGTTTATTCATACTGAAATTCTGTCTTACTCGCCCGACAGTCCAGTCAATCTCACCCCACCTACACTCTTTGAAACATTCGAGCATCAACTAGTGGTCAACTGTGAGCAAATCACTGTGTTTTTCATGCATCCTGACCGTTTACAGTGTATACTTGAAAACGAACAGACCATGGTTAAATGTCGCAAAATCGTCAACCGTGGACGAATCAAGGTTCCGAGGAGAAAAGTGGCTGGTTGTAAACCGAAAAAAATCCATTAGGCTTGACTGACAGGATATTAGTTCAAAATGGTAACCAACAATTTACTCACAATTGTATAACAGATGGACCCACCCTTATCCATCGGGAGAACTGGTTAGTTTTCTTTTGTACGAATCAGTATGGAGAAGAAACGGGAACAAAATCCACCCTTTGAGTAAGCATACTTATAGATGAACCAATGAAACTTCCAGTGGCAAATTTTTATCTACTTCTTAGAAGTAAAAAACAACAATCTGACTGAAGAATACCTCCTACCACTTAAGCCGGGAATTCGTTTTAACCCTGCACTTCTGGTCCAATTCTTCAACGGTTACAGCGATAATTACAAGTACTACTGATAAGAAAAGGAAAAATGTCCATGAGTTTTGTGTTCGGGCGGGAAAAATTCGTAATATTCTTTAAGGTTAAAATGTATACTTAAAATACAGTGCACAAAAAGCTGCCAAATTTTGTATAAAAAAATGGCTTCACACTGAAGAGCGGTTCAGCGTGTTGAATATAAGTGCGATCGATAGAGATTTCAGACTTTAAACAAGGACATTTGGTTTTCTTCTCGTCTTCAAATGAGGTAAAACAAACACATTGGCTAGACAAATCATCTTCCATCAGGCTACACTGGCGACATTTTTTCACCTTGTAGTCAAATATAAGCAATAACCCAACTCGACAAAACGTGTCACTGTTTTATCTCTTTTCATCTGGGTGGCTGCTAAAACAAACGAGGCCGTGGTTCTTTGGTTTACATTCCACTGAGAAACGACTTCACTTGTTGAACAAGCCATATAACAACCCTTGGTTTAAATTGCACCGGTCTCATCATGTTGACCAAATTAGATATCAGGGAGTTGAGCGATAGTTTAACCTATTTACGTTGTAGTGTATAGGCAATGGTCTTCATAATACCTCACGGTTGGACGTTCATATGAAGAACTATCGCATTAACTTAGACAGGGCGTGCTCTCGGTCTTCTACGTAAGTGAAAACTTGACAGCCGGCGCTTGGGATAAGCTAGTACCAAGTGGATGCGAAGCACTTAGTGATTAACATCCTCCGTTGCAGTAAGCATTTATCTGTTACCGTCTGATTATGTGGACCAGCACTGACACACCGTCCTTACCGCCAGCGACATGATTCATTAAGAATGTCCACACCAAACCATTGGGAAGCAAAACCGTCTTATTGCCATAAGTGTCCCGTGTGCGTGTCTTATCAGAATCGATTGCAGTTAACACCTAGTTTGCTGTTTTCACCAGCAGGATGAAGCTTTTCTTCCACAGCATTTTGGTTGTCAATCTGGGTTTAAAAAAATTGGCATCCACAGTATGATGGTTCGAAATATCTAGTGGACAACAAACATCAGATCACTGAGCACATCAAGTGGTACCTTCAACGACGTCAAAGCGACAGGATGGCCTCATCATCGTCAGAGATTAGCAAGGAACCCACATCACAATAATTTGACTAAAATGCCTTGATAGAATAAAAAAGTCAATGAACTTTATAAGTACATTTTGACGCATCTAGTTGCTATCAGCTGCCAAACTCTCAAACGATATAGTCACTCAACCGAAAAACAAACAAGGCACATAACAAACAAAAGCATATTAGAAAACATCCCACTTTGTGTGGAACGGCATCAACAGGGAATCCCTCGGTCCGAGTGTGCGATATACGAAGTCTCTTTTGATCGCCAAAAGACCGGAGGGCGTCAGATTATTGCCAGAAGACCGGCTTCCAGACCTGCTGTTTATTGTGACTATTCAAACCGGCAATCGACAAATTCAGTTGGCAGTGTCGAAATATTGATAACATTGGTGCATTAGTTGCCAGGCTCGGCGAACAGATCATCTGCCACCGCACGAACAGCCAATAACTTGGCTTAAACTTAGACAGCATACCGACCCACGTAAGATTCACCATTGGAGTTTTTGTGTCTGATCGGGGGATTCAGGTCAGGCTGCTCGCTGAAAATACGGATTCAAAAAATTGCGTATTCGTTTGATTTCCCCTGACATTCCCCACCTGCTGAGCTGCAGTGTGGAGTAGTGCTACGAAACATGTTTCCGGCAGAAACTCAGAATCAGGATTTTTTGAATCACAGGTTTCTCTGTGGATATTGCTTGCGGTGTTAGTTCCTCTGGGATAAGTTGGCCTTAGTATATATCCAGCCGTCAATCAGTTCTCTTTAAAACTTTGTTAAAGCACGGTTCTATTTTGGTATAACTTCGTAGTAATAGAGAACACCATCGGAAAGCCCATGATGTCCAAACCAGTCGCTCCTGATGGGCGAACTTTGTACACCGACGATTCACAACGAACTGGAATTCAATTTATGGTGCCCTCAC
>SJOL01006567.1:405643-421751 GCA_004794785.1 Opisthorchis felineus
TTTTTTTTGCGCTGTGACCTGATTGGCCATTGGCAATCATCGCACTTGGATTCTGGTTGGTCCGATCAGAATCTGTGTTGCGTTGTGGTTTGTATTTCTTGCTTCCTACGGCCACGCTACTGTCGAAGTTGCCGTCCATTGTTGTCTCTTCCGGTTGGTCCGTTCGTGATCTGTGTTGCGTCGTGGTCGGCTTCTCTGTAGTTTGATTGGTTGGCGGTGTACCTTCTATTTTTAGTAGTCTGTGGTCTCATTGATTTCTTCATTGAATCCTTGATCGGCTCCGGGTTCTATGGTTCTGGATTTCCTTTGTCCTCAGAGGTTGATAAACAGGGTCGATCTCAATGTGTCTGTTTATTGCTCCATCAGTGGAGTACCACGCCTCCATGAACTCGCGTTCTTTCTTTGTTCTTGCCTGGTCCAGTATGCTGACGTTATTCCAATCGAATTTGTGTCCTTCTCCATCTTCGTGTGTAGAGATGAGCGAGAGTTGGTCGTGTCTCCTGGTAGCGAGCTTGTGTTCGTTGACTCTGGTTGACAGTTTCCTCCCTGTTTGTCCCACATAGTGTTTCTCACAATCCTTGCATTGAATTTTGTAGATTACATTTGTCTTCTCCATCGCATTAGTTATCCCCTTTGGTTTTGATAGTGCCCTTCGCAGCGTGTCCGTCGGTCTGTGGGCAACTCTTATGGCATGCTGTCGTAGTATCCTTGCGGTCATCTCCGAAATGTTTTTGATGTACGGCAGTGTGATTGTTTTGCTTGTGCTTCCGGTTGTCGAGTTGGTTGAATTGCATTTCCTCAGAGATCTCCAGACGAACTTCCTTGGGTAACCGTTCCTTTGAAAGATTTTGTATAGGCGTTTCTCTTCTTTTGCCTTGGATTCTACTGTGTTGCAGTGTGCCTCAATTCGCTTGAATAGTGTCCGAATGCAGCTCTGTTTGTGACAGTTCGGATGGTTGTTGTAGTAGTTCAGAAGTTGATCAGTGTGCGTAGCCTTTCTGTAGACTTCTGTCTGCATTTGTCCATTTGGTAACCTTTTAACGAGGACATCCAAAACCGCCAGCTTGTTATTGTTTTCCTCTTCCATCGTGAACTTGATGTCATCGGAGACACTGTTTATCAATTAAATTGCTCGTTGTAGTTCGCTCTTTTTGATGACGACATAGGTATCGTCTACATATCCACAGTTTTCGGTTGATATCTGGTAGCACGATCCTCTCCAGTTTTTGCGTTGCAATCTCGGCGATGAACCCTGAAATTGGGGAACCCATTGGTGCTCCTTTCAGTTGTTCGTAGTATTCACCGTTGAATTTGAAGTAGTGGTCAAACAGAGGTTGAGTAGTTCACAGATGTCTTCTTTTCTTAGAGATCCGCTGGGAAGTCCATAACTGTCCAGTAGTTCAGCGACTGTTGTCTTTGCGGAATAAATGTTCACTGATGTGAACAGTGAGCTGACATCAAATGAGACCATTGTTTCCTCCTTTTCTATTGTCACGTTCTTTAGTTTACCAAGAATTGTTGTGTGTTTTTGATTGAGTGCTGCGATCCATTGATGAGATAGTTGACCCTTCTCCATAGCTCCTTTGCAAGGTTGTAGGTTGGTGTCTGGAAGTGACACAATTGGCCTTAGTGGTGTGGTCTCCTTGTGTACTTTCGGAAGTCCGTAGAAGCGTGGGGTATTGGATTCCTTGGCTCTCATTCGCCAATATTCTTCGGTTGTGATCTTTTGGAGGTCCTTCAGTCGCTTCAGGCTTTTATTGATCTTGTTCGCAAGTTTTTTTTTGGTTTGGTCATCCTCCAGACGGCGATACGTGGTAGTGTCGTTGAACAGAGCTTTTGCTTTGTCTACGTAGTCCGTAGTCTATACATGTATCACGATATATCGAATATCGTTCCAACGAAAACTTGAGGTGGCCTGGTGCAGCACATTCAATTGCTTGAAAACATCATAAACGAGAGATTCACCTGGGTTCCAGGTGAGTCCCTCGAAAAACCAGATTTGTTTGCAAATGAGTGCATTTTGAAAAAAAAACACTTTTGGAGGATAAACTTCCAGTTGCGACTTGAAGGCGCCATCGACTCAATTTAGTGGCCAGACTAACCAAGTTACTTAGCGAAACTCAGGCTCAGTGGCTCAATAGATAATTTTTGAGCTCGCCAATGCAGATGAATAGAGTTTGAGACACTCGGACCCTTTGATCCATACTATTTTCATACTATTTTCATCGGTAACAGGCGTAGAATAGTAAGCATTTATGGGTAACGGAAGCGGTAACGACGATCTGTTCATGTCAAAGGAGGTTGTTCTTTTTCAGTTCCTGAGTAGTCCAACTGCTTGAATCACTCGTTTTTTGTGCGGATAATTTAGTTGCTGTGCCCCTTTGGAAACCGCTCCACAGAAAGCCTACAGTGCTGTTTTCCGACTGCGCAAGTAAGCTTAATCAAGTAGCTTGTCGCAGTCGATGACCTACAGCTCGAACTGGCTGTTGGGGATTTTGACAGGTTGTGTCACAGTGTCCGAAGAAAATGGTCCGCGGTCCTTTATTATGCACGTCCGTTGATTCTATCTATACTGGTATCGCTGTAATTGCGCGAGGCAGACTGATCGCTCAAACTCAGCGACCTGTTTTGTAAACTAGCCCCCCTCCCGTCATCCAGACCAAGCGCACTTGGTTGTCTACCTAGTTGCGGTTTGAAAAAGACTAACATTTATTGGTCATTTTGTCTGAGATATGATCGCTCTCAAACACAAACTTCTTCCGAGCTGCGGTCAGCTGAGTACAGAGCCTGATTTACAAGTAAACCAATGAATTCCTCTGTGTGGCCGCTTGATAATAGACTCCTTTTTAGCAAATCGTGTTCATTCGGATTTGATCTGTTCCCACATAAATCTGGTCCTGTGTAATAACGTTATGGCTGAAACCTACTAAAGTAAGCTAGTGAGATTAGCCTCAAGACAAACACTACGTTTTAAAATTTCCATCCGTCATTAGTATGCTGAGGAAGACCGGTCACATGCCCTCCAGAAACAGATCCCTCATTTGATGTGGTTGTGCTCCAATAGGATTGGAGTGTTTCGATTCTCTCAGGACATCAAGCCCTTTTACTATTTACAGGGATTCTTGTCATTTACCTTCCAGAGAAAAATAGGTTTTCTGAGGTTGTCTATTCTAAATTTCCGCTCGTTATGGAAGATGCTAGCCAATTTTGAGACGCAATATGTATTTTCCAATATGACCATTCGTTCGCCGTAGCCTGGTCGTAGGAAGTCCAGGTAGTACAACGATCGCACGATGTCACTAGCGTCCACATATCAGACAACAATGCTGCCGAAGACCCATCGATAGCAGTTGTTCTGGAATGCCGACCAATTTCAATTTAAACTACTTTTTCTGATCAGACTACGTTGGGGTGAGGTTCTGAACTTGGTCAAGAAGGTCCTCAAACTGGGCTTGAGTTGACCAGTTCGCTTTAAGGTTACACTGAACTATTTATGAATATTTAATGTTTTACATTTGTGAATGAGGAAATTGAATTTAGCTGACTATCTTCTAACAGTTCTGATGGGGTAAATTTTTCATTACTACAAACTGAAGTTAACCGTGAAAGTTCTGAGGGGCGACATAATGACGAAGTTCACAGGGAGAGTAGAAGATTCAATCATGTGGTGGGCTTGCTTCAGTATGCTCTAAGTAGGTAAAACTGGTCTCCGGTGACGTGAACGACGATGGCCTCCAATTAAAAAGTCAGAAAAGTAGACCATCAGACTTGCGTCCATGTTCCTGTAGAACCCCCCGTAAAGCACTCGGATCTGCGCGGAGATAGTTAACGCTCCGTGTGTACGTTTTGGCATATGTAGCAGTTTAGATTGCTTACTCAGATATGTCAGCAACTACATCTTCATAAGGTAGAAAAATGTGCCGATACTTTCTGAAAGACAAGGACTATATGCAGTGCAGTGTGCCCGCACTGGCAGACCCCATTTCACTGCTCTACAGCCATTTTTTCTCACCCTTCTCAATGTTTCCCCCATCTTTTTTGTGAATCGGCAACAGCGCGTATCCAATGGATCTTAAAGGTCAACTTGTGAGATACATTACTTTGCATCTCTCTTGACATTGTAAAGTATATTTCATTCACACGTGATGTGAACAACGAATTATAATCTTTGGAGCAACTATCAAATTTGGAAATTTAAATAGGGGCGTGATTATCGAATTCCGATTCTAATGTCTATTCTAATATCTACTACACTTGGACTTGCAGGAATTTCTCAAATAATTAGGTTTTATAAGGCGCTCACCACATTAACCAACTACTACGATAGGTTTAACCGACCTGTGAACAGTACAAAAATTCAAATATCTAATATCTAAAATACTCGTTTGTTGGGGTGTTAAAATCCAACCATCACATAGCACCTGGGTGCTGAAATATGGTTCCTATATCTATCCAAAACCTATCGCAAAGCCCATTATTCGATAAACTTGGTGGAAAGGCTCGCAAGCAAAAACCACTTCCCGAAAATCACCGAGAAACGATTCTCCTCCCGCTTAGGAAACTTTTCTGTCGCTGACTTTTATTGGGCCAGTTTGTGATAGTTAACGTCACTAGATAAGTCCGAGATTCATCAACTGAGTCGAAACTCCATTCATTTGACAGGACAAGATACCGTCGGGTCCCTTCGAAATATACGAAGGGTGGTCAGATTCCTAATATATCGAATGGAGCGCGTAGTCCTTTAATGAACGATCATTACCGTTTAAGCGCCACCGCCCAGTAGATAGACATTCTATCTCTTAACTAGCACGGTAGCTTAGGTGACCGCTTATATCTCTCATCTATTATTCTTACTGTCCCAAATTCCCTTTAAAACTAGCGTGTCATTATTCTCAGGGAGAGCGTGATACAGTACATGCCAACCATAACCAATCGATTGCCCTCGCGGTAAACATTTGGCCAAGGATTTCTAGGTAAACAAAGCTTAATGTTCTCCGGAACCATCCATAATGGCAACCTACTGCTTGCAACAGCTAGGAAATGAAGTGCACACTGAGCAATATTTAGATTTATTTATTATCCGCTCTTCACTATTGCAGCTGGGCCCCAGCATATGAGTAAATTTACCGTAAAAGTACCGCCATGTGTCGTCAGCTTTCCGCCCGTGATCACACCGGTTGCCAGCCAACAACTCGAATGTGTCCTGTGAATTAGTGGTTATCTAATATATCACAAGCATAGGTTGGTGATTTACTACAAACCATCGGGAGAGGTCACATGATTGTTTGAAATACTGACCAACGTTTCCATCACGGAAATTGTGATAACCAAGTCCGCAGGCACATTGTAATGGCCTTCTTTCTAAATCTTCACTTGTGTGCTTTTTCTCGAAAATGTTGCAAAACCTCTACAGTATAGGGGACACTATGTAAGTAAGGTCCAAGCATCCGGTCAAGTTTTCCCAGCCTATTAATAAACGCATGAACTAATAGGACTAGTCCCAGTAAACCTACGACAGGCCGGAAATTCATTGGCCAGCAGACAGTTGACACAATGTGGATTAATGAGCTCAAAATAATATTCCTAATAGTTTGATAGCTTGGCTGTGGTTGACTTATGATAAATTATACGGTGGGCTGGACATTTACTGAGATGAGCAAAGCTCAGGTTGTATTTCTCAAACTCTATTTTTAGAAACTATGGGTTTTTTGGTCAAACAGAAACAAAAGAGAGTTGGGTTCCTGTACGATATCGTGAAAAGTCTCAGGTTTCCTGTCCCACTGTAGAAAACCCTATCTTGGTACATTTGCGTTTTTGCAAATCCATCCCTTTGGAAGCGCAAAAACGCAATGCGACCGTATTTATGGACTCTTCCAAACTCAGTTTTTGTGCATGCTAAGAACACCGGATAAGTTCTAGTGCCCCCGTTTGATTAACTGGAACAAATACTTGCAAAACTACATCTCGCCGAACAATACACCTATTGTGATGATGTACCAGTGTCCTTTGATGCTTCGTCGGGAACAAATATTCGATCTCTGATATGATTGAAATGTATAGTTCATTAGTTATTCATTAGTACTTGATTCTTACCAGGACCACTTTTGTATCGCATACATTATGTCAAGTAGAGAACCGTGTTGCCAACTGGTTGTACCACTTAGGCCTTCTTACTTTGGTTTGCTCGTCGACACATCCAAATGCGTGTAAAACGGTTAGCATATTGCACTTGAAACCCTTCTATGCTTAATCTCACTTCAAGGAATAGAGGTCGTTATATATATATATATATATATATATATATATATATATATATATATATATGGGGCGAGATGACTCAGTGGTTAGAGTGCAAGTTTACTGGCCGGAAGGCCCCTGGTTTCAACCCTACCTCTGCATCTCGACTTACCCTGTCTAGACTTGGGCAACCTGACAGTATCCCAGCCATCGTGCTTCCTTCTGGTGGAATGGCAGCTGGGCACCGAAAGGGTGGTACAGCAGAACGATATATATATATATATTCGTATTAATCTGACACCACTGATTCCTAGTTTAAACAGCTGATTCTTGTGCATGTCCACTCTCATTCCTAGGTATTAACATACGTCGACTGACCTTGGAAACAGAATATTTTGTACGCCAAAGCAACCGTTTTGAATAGGATGCAGCAGAATAATGTGACTCTATGCTTCGGGAGTTCATTCTGTGGCCAGACGGTGCTTAGATAGATTCACAGCATGAATACTTTACTTGTGGTTTCCTTGTTCGCTTTGGCAACCTCGTGGTCTTTAGATGCAGTTGGTCAACTTTGGTGGTATGTTAAGCTGTCCTTGTCAGAGAACTTTTAGCAATGAACACCGTCAAATAAACCAGAAGACTCAACTAGCATACCCGAATGAAGTACTAATCTAAATGTCTGTAGAATTTCCTTTGGTTGAGTTAACTAACTCTCAAACCATTGAATTTCGGCTTTAAGAGTGTGTGTCAATCTCTACGGTCCACTGTGTGTTTATCTGGGAATACAAAGACTGGACAACTATTCCGGCAGCAGCTGCCACGCTGTTCTTTATACTTTTAGACAGTGATGATTACATGTGCTCCTTTCGCATCTCTTATCTCTCATTACATGTTTCAAATTCGCTGGAGGGGTCACTCTGACTACATTTTACAAACTCGATATTGATTACGTTTCATCTAAATGGTGTTATTCTCCATCAGTGTTATTTCTCTCCCTAAGATTTGAACACGATTTTCTTAGAACCTGATGTTTCGGTTTACGTCGAATGCTGTGACGACATCAGACAGTAGTTTGCTCCTCTTCTGGGAATATATCTGTATTTCCAGGTAGTGTTTACGTAGGAAGAACCACCATCGTGAACAAGTAACAGAGCAGGTTTCCTCGGTCACTATCTCTGACACTACGTAAATTTTTAGGCACTTCCAAGAAATGATATTTCCTACAAGGATAACTCTTCGATGACTCACTTTGTTTTTCCCTGCAAATGAGCAATGAATCAACTTTGATCCTTGATCTGCTGTTGTTTACACACTCCGACTTGGTCCATCATGATAAGGTTGACAACACGGAACAACTCATCAGACTTTGATTTCGGCATCTTCTCTCCGATACAAAAAGAAAGCATTCAGTCTTGCTGTCGTCCAATTATATCTCAATCCAGATTCTGTCAAACATCTCCATCCTGAAAGAAAAACATGTTTTTTTCCAAAACATACCTCCCGTTATCTGCCGAAAGTTGGATGACGTGATTATCTCTTGAGGCACAGTCCTGAATGTAGTGGCCATCAGCAAGTCTGTACGACCGGTTATTTTTCGTGAGCATAAACAACCGGCAAGATTATTGTATAAGCCTCTTGACATCTTGCCCATCTAGCAAATTTACGACACAATTAAATAACGAAATAGATTATTCGGTTTATGGACACCTTTCAGAGAAACTAGCATGAGATCCAGATAGCTAATTAAAAAAAACCGTTTTGTAGACTTGCTGTTGCGCGCGCAAGAGTACTTGGGCACGACATTTCGTCGTTCGCGAACATTCATGCGCACCAACCGCAAGGTGAGCGGTAATCACAATCACAAAAACAAAGTGTTCCCGGATAGGAGAGGATAAATTTGCCAGCCTTGTTTTGTTTAAATAGAAAACTGGAATCGTGGGAAGCCGATTAATTTTTGACAAGCAAGTTTGATACAGCCTGTGACTGTCCATTCCGGGAAGATTTAGATTTTTATCTAGATTTTGTATTGAGATTCAGCAGTGACGGGAAAATCAGGACAGATTGCGTAAGCGTAATAAATTACTCATAAGGTTGCTGAAGACTCTTCGACATCCCGCGACTGGTTTTGCCTTCCTTGGGGCTCATCGGTTCCCGAGTTCCCGTCAACCTTATATTCTACTTGACCCCAAATTTCGCGAAATTCGAATTACACACTCATCTTCTTACCGATTTGGTTTTGACGGGAGACTCAGCTGGAACCCAGCCGAAACTCTCGTTTGTGGTGGTCTCAATCAACTGTATGTAAGAGCATCCTAAACGAGAGATTTAGCTGGGTCCCAGGCAAATTATCCGTCAAAACCAAATTGGTACGTACATGAGTGTACAGAGCAGATTTTGTTCGCATGTTGGCCCCATGTGTTTTTTATTCATTGTCTGATAAACGTCAGCAAGTCCACCACATCTTCAGTATAACTGGGGAAAAGTACTGTGGAACAATTTGACAACCTCAAACAATCCACAATTATGGTAAAAGAAGCCATGATAATACCCTGCTTAATTGGAATGTGAATTGGTCATAAAATACAAGGTCTATGTGAGGCCTGAAATGTGAAATTACATGGGTCTTCTGAGAAAGATAAGCCCATCATTTGTAGGCATTTGATAACATATTTGGGTACTCACAAGCGGTGTCCTAGCTATTTTGCTCTACTTATATGTAACTCCTTTTCTGCAGTCAATCTCAAGTCTTACATGAGCACAAAATTGCATATGCAGTTATGGACAAGGGTTTGGGTAAACTCCACTTTCACGAGCTCTTCTTTGTGATAGCTTCATTCTTGTAAAAATAGTTCAGTTCCTCCCAACAGTGTTCTGTTTTCCGTTTTATTTTTAGCGTACTTATCTTCATAGTTTTGCTTTTGTGTGGCTTGTGAGGCAAGTGAATCTGGGAACTTTATTTCGGTAGCGAAATGTGCCTTCAGTGTACCCGACATGAATGGGATAGTTTGATGCCTGATAGGCGTTTTGTGTGTTTGCGTTACGCAACTTTACCCCATCGATGAGAGCGGGGCAACCATCAGTCAGTCAATAGTCCACGCAGTTTTACAGGTACCACATCATCTCTTGTAAAGCTGAAAACATCAGGATTATTTTCTGAAGACAGTTAACAAATGATGGATATCGGGAATAAGGGAGTGTGTCATCTATCATCTCCGGTGAAAAGCATGGAACGAGCAATTAAATGACAGTCCGAAGAATGGAATCAACAATATATAACAGCTGGTTTGTCTGTAAATGACTATTTTCAGGGCACCGCTGATTTTTAATCAAGTTTCGTTCCTGTAAGTGAAGCCAGTCAATGTTTAAAAGCCGTAAAGATATTTCATCCTTATTGGGAATTGCGAGCTGTATGCGTCTCAAGAATCTCAAAAGAGTCTGGAAACCGCAGCCTCTCGGCTATCAGTTTGATCAATTACCCGTTCGGCCACCAGCTGCTGATTAGCAGTGTGATTAACCCGCACTTAGAAAAGATATAGCACCGCACTCCCTATATACCCATAGTAATGATTCCCCATTACTTTGATGTTTGCATACACTAAGGCTATGCATTGAATCCGGACGTCGCTAAGTATTCAGCCCAAGGAAACGTTCCCTTTAGTTTGGACAGATGCGAAGCACCAGTTCTATGAGGCTTCCAGGACCGACTTACCAATATGCCATCTGACACTGACGCAAGTTTTAACATACTGTATAACATAACATAACATAACATAATATATATAAATACTGCATATTGGTGGTTTCCTCGTGTCACAAGACTAATTTCGTGTCCTGTTTCGAAAGACTGTGCATTTTGATCGACAGTGAAATAAAACTACTATGATTTACAACAGGTGATCATTTCTGCCGCGTCCACTCTGGACTTTCCGAAACCTGGGGCATAAAAAGTCGGCAACACAGAGACAACAACAGGGCAGTTGGTGTAGGTGTGTGTACTTGCATGTGTGTGTGCCCGTCTTCGAAGAATAATTCCTATTGCTCTGTTCGAATGCAACACCTTACCTTCGCAAGTCAAGTGCTACCCGTATCTATCCGAACAACCGACTTAATCAAGTGTGTCGGGAAGAGGAATTGTTGATGAGTAGCACTCACCGCAGTGGACAAATCACTTCCGTTTGAGTGCTTGTCAGCGGATTACATTTTTCATCACCTCGTGTCAATGTGCGGCATCCCCAGACCAACAGTGGTTTGTGAACATTGCTTTGATCACATTTGTTCTGGAACAAAAAATACTGGTTCTTGATAAACAAGTCCACCACCTCAGAGTTGCGGTGGTACATCGCCATCACACAAACTGACTGGAACATCTATTCTTTTGTGACAGTCAGTGGACCACGACTTATCAATGATAACGATGCGCAGTTCGCCACAGCCAGCTTAAATCTTTTGTTCCAGTAGGGTTAACGCTGGATTAAGTCTCAACCATTGTTATCCTATCCCGTCTCTCCAAATATTGAAGTTCTAAAAAATGTACAAAGACGAGGAGACTGGTTAAAATGGGGAACATTTCTGTCATCTAGCCAGGTGATTTATTACTGCACTATCCCAGAGAATTATGAACTATTTCCAGGCCAAACCGAAATTCTGGTCTAGTCCGCGACGCATTCAAACAAGAAATTCCGAAACGTTTGCCAGTAAACCTCTACTGGTTCACATTCCGAAACCTAAGAATGCCGTACGATAAGTAAGAACCAACCAGAATCACACTCCGGTAAAAAGTCTAAATCTTCCTAAGGGCTTTCCTATCCAGCTGCTCTGTTTACACTGATATCTGTACTGACACACGCATGATGGACATTTCCCATTTCTGCACTTCACTGAGTTCTTTCCCTTATCAATAGGTATACGAATTTTCTGCCAGTGTTCAAGATTGGTGTCTGATTTTATTCTCGCTAGACCAGGGGATTCAATTTGTTTTGCTTAATAGGTAGTGAAGCCATAGTAACACGGATTCTGCACGGTATCTCGGTGTATCAACATCAAGTTTTCAGAGTTCACATCAGGTCTAGACAGAAAATATTGTTACCAGATTCGCAAACGGTCTCATGCGTACCATCCGATTCCCGAGAGGATACTACGTGAACGTATCTGCATCCATCTCCCAATATATTGTAAACAAGTGACTTTTGTTACATAGATTTGCTCGTGAGACAAAGCGACCTCCTCGACTACTTCTAAACAGCTCAGAATAGTCGAATGGGCGGAAGGTCCCATTTCGTTTGGTTAGCTGAATTCTTGTCAGCTGAGACACTCAATTCGTAAATTCTACAAGACCATGTAATTCCCGGTCAAGCGGAATTCTGTTTGGGAAGTGAAAAGCTTCCCTTGACTAGACCAGTACAGAGACTAAAAAGTTCTTCTCTGTGATGCTGGGATCATTGCTGAAAATTTAATCTTTTGTAAATAAGTCACCGAAATTGACCTGACACTGGAGGGTTTGGTGCGAAACCCTCGATTCTGCCAATAAAAATCTAAGTCTCAACTAATTATTATGGCGCCTCGAGTAGACGGTGTGTGGCTACTTAAGTTGATTGATCTTAGTGCATTTATCGTTTTTTTATTTGGGGCTTTTATGATTTTCATGAATCTTAGGTCTCAAGAATATTGTGCAGCCTCAGTTTTTCGCTGTGATGACAAAATGGGTTGTGTAAAACTAATGTCCCATTGTAGATGAATCCTCTATTGTAGTGGAAAATCCACTTTACTAACAAATCAACTTGGTACTCCGAGTTTTCAGGTACCAATACTATCGGCTAGTATTTTCTCAATTTTATTAACCCTTGAGCACCCGGTTGTCGAAAGTCGTATAAGTGATCACGTGGGCTAGTCAATAAGAATCATTCCTGGAAAGTTTGATGAATCATCACAATACTTTATGTATATGCTTTCCGAATCTCCACATCTGCCACGGACTAAAGGAGCAGATATTCTACCGTCTTTCAAATATGTCACATGTGTGGCCAAAAATATACAAAATCAGAATAAGGCTTTGCCAAGACCACATTTTCATGACCACACACTAGCTAACAATCAAAACGATACTATCGAGAGACTTCGTGTCGAGTGAAAAAATTTGTATGGGTCTGACTGGTACAAAGTATACGGATGTAAGCCCCGATGCCCATTGGTGCGACTGGTCCACTCCACCTTGTGAAAACTCAAAGTTACTTACACTATCAATCCAGGGGACCGTCAGAATTATGCATTATATTAAGCTCAGTATACATAGCAAGCAGCCAGGCAACATGAAAGCAAGGAGCTTGGAACTGAACCTGACTGACTCAGCTAGGGATGAACTGCAACATCTACTGCGCGGGTAACCACCAGTAAGATTTCGGATCACATATGGAGTAGCCTTTGTTCGAAGCCCCGGAACTCGATGCATACGCGAACGTCATCGATGATGATGCTGAAACCACCCTTCGATACAACTGGTTGATCTCACTTCGGCATTATCAACGAAATTGTACAGAGGCCTTTTGCCCTCTGCACACCTCTACCGGACTCAAAATAAGACTGAAAAGAACTTTGGCATGTTGAATACGACTACGACTCATACGTGGGATGGCCTCTGTGAATTTATGCTGGGTGTCCCTTCAACACCTACTTAATGTTGAAGTAAAAGTTTACCACAAATATGCATAGGACTGTTTATTTAGTTCAACTACTTTAATGAGGAATTTCTGTGATTTTGTCAAGGCGGCCGGTGAGCGGTTTCAAATTTCGGAACGCGAGACACCAACCTGCCCCCTCACATGGTTCGTCAGTCGTTTCAACCCGGGCGACCGGCTAGCCCCTGCACCCGCACATTTCCATTACAGATAATTACTAAGTCGTTACGGTGTATGGCAGCACGCAGCAGCTTGGATTAGGAAGTAAAGAAAAGTCCTGGTTCTCCATCCTGTGTAACATTTAGACTTTTGCTGAAACAGGCCAACGAGGAGTTTTGCATTGGCTAATATCAGTCATATACAGTAAGACAACGGCTTTGCATATCTGAGAATGAAAACCCGCTTTTAGAGTCCGGAAAAAGGGCAGTCACGATAAGACTTTTTTCAAGGCCATCAGGTTTGCACTGTTATGGAAAGCCTCGTGGACATCGCTTAAGCCCGCCAACATAGATCAGTAAATTTTGCTTTGAATTATACCAGTGAGATGTCTTGCTACAACGTGACCCTAAATGTAAAGATTTAGCACGGGTAATAGAGTTTGAAAGCACAGGGTCCGGTTTGAAAAAATCAGTGAAAGTATATGATGCTCAGTGGTTACAAAGCGGATTTACTAACAGGAAGGTCTGTGGTTCGAACCCGGCCTCTGCATCTAGACTTCCCCTTTCTAGGTTTGAGCAAACTGGCAGTATCCCGGCCCTCGTGCTTCCTCCGGGTGTCATGTCACCTAGGTATCGAAAGGATGTTACAGCTGAACGAAGAATATGATGCTGTTTCATGATCCGACGCTGTAAGGTCGAAGGTGGCCCTCAGGGAAAACCCAAATTGTGGTAAAAGGCTAGATTTACATTCAGCTCCATCAATCAGCTACATCAATATGGAAGGGCCACGAAGCATTTGCAAACGTCCCGAGTAAGTAGCATGCTTGGATCCACATAAAGACCCTGAATAAAGCGGATTTCTGGGATCATATTATTTGCCCCCTTCCAATTCTAGCCCAATCCAGCCCACAGTTTCTGGACCCATTGCCAAAACTTCACTAGGTTTTAAAATTCCCAAGGCTACTTGAACGTCGTAGTGTATTTTCGCAAACCGTATCATTGTGTTTACAAGACCGGGTGGTCACTAAAATCGGCCGTTTTTGGATTGTTTACTGTGATATTTTCTTACTTATTGAGACGCTCCTTCTGCACAAACTGATTCAGTAGTATGGTCGGCTTAAGCGACCAATGCAAGTCTGTCTGACGTACGGAAACATTCAGGGGAAAAGGTGTAGGGCAATAACCAACAGATGCCTCTCTCAAGATGTTCCACTCCTCCGAAGAATCTACAACTGTTGGCTGCTTCGGTCACAATGGCTTTCTCATCTGAATCAATCAGTAGCCTCATTTCGCCAAGAAAATATACTTTGACATTCTGAGCATCGTACCAGCTTAATGACAAAGCCGTCTTTGCGCGTCACATTCAGTTGGAGAATACTGTGAACCAGGGATTCAGTTTAGATGCAGCTGAGTCACTCGCTAGAAGCATATTATTTTGTAAATTAGCCTGTTAAACAAGATGCGCACATTTTCTTATTCAAGTAGAACATAAGGCTCCGGAGTCTGCGCCTATACGAGAATGGCTAAACAGGTTACGGACTGTCGTGGAGTATTTAACACCCTTAGGAGTAGCATGCTCCATCATGGAAAAATCCGTAGACTCATTTCTTTTGTGTGTGTGTGTTCTGGATAACTTCGTCACTCGTAATCTTAGTAGGCGTGTATGAGAGAACACTCTGAAGAACTGATGCGGCGCACCTTTAGCCATGTGATTATGCCTGTGGTTGTCCTTTTTCGATGAATTTCACTAGAGCTGCGTTTGCCGTCTGATATCCAGGCAAATTTGAAAAAAAGCATGGCAAATGAACATCAAGTCTCGACAGATGCACTCGTTTGCAAATCAATTTGGTTTTCACGGGAGAATCAACTGAATTTCTTGCTTATGATATTCTTCAACTGAATGTCGAAGAGACTTCAGCAACCCTGTGAGTAGTTCCTTTGTGAAAATACACTGCAATATCTCGAATATCGTACCAACTGGAACATGAAGCGGCCTTTTGGAGAAATCATAAACGAGAGATTCAGTTGAGTCTCCCATGAAAACCAAATTGACTTGCGAATGAGTGTGTTTGTCGAAATCAGTCCAATTTGGGTTCAGGTAGAACATAAGGTTGACAGAAACTCGGGGACTGCGCCTACCTGATGAACCCCAAGAAGGGCGAAGAGTTTCACCACCCTTGTGAGTAGTTTCCTTTATGAGCCTCACACCTGTTATTATTTGAAAATCCATCGCGTGCGCATAAAACTTCGCCGCGACTAACAGCATGGACCTCGGTTCATTAGCGTATCCGAGAGAAAAGCGTACAAGAACAGACGAACAGCAAACAAACTGGACTTTGAGGCAGCACCGTAGTAGTATAGGAATATAGTACAATTCATTGTCTGCTGCGTAACACAGAAACAAATCTAGCGAAATGTTTCTGAAAACAGACGTACAAATCACAGCCATGACTGATGTAGAACTCCAATCCAATAGACATGCACGCCAATTTGAGAGTCGTTGCAGTGGAAGGAAATCTGAACAAAAAAGCTTGTAATAGATATTGAAAACTTGTCCGGATTTGGAGTACATACATTCTCAAAACATGAGTGTGAACTAAATCAAGTCATTGTTCCAGACAACCAAGAGTGATCAGAAATGTGATTGATTTAGTTGTTTGAAAACCCCGTTCTTCATGTTTAGAATTTAAACATCAGATGCTAATAAGTACATCTGTGTTATTTTTTCCCATTAAACATTATCAACAAGCACGTAAATTCTAATAAGGTGAATCTGTTGATGAAAACGGAATTAGATTGCAATCACTGCAATCCACAGTTGTTTTTTCCGTGCAACCTAACAATTTCATTCTGTAACTCGTAGTGAATGAAGACCCTTATTGGAGACCTAATCTATCAGAGCACTCGCCTGTCTTAATGAATTCATCCACCGCAAGAACAACTGCATTGAAATTTGGCTGGTCTGAGGTACCCAGCATTCGTCAGAAAAAATAAGTGCTGGAGGGGTGGTACATATCTACCATCGTTCTCGCCTTTAACGAC
>SJOL01006567.1:449868-466420 GCA_004794785.1 Opisthorchis felineus
GGATAAAACATCTTTGAACTTAACCGACTTGTAGTGAAATGACATCCCACTCACTGTAACTGAATGCCATAAAGTATCGAGAGGTCGGTAGAATAAACGGATTGTGAAACGAACACATGACATTTCCGTTTCCGGTAACTGTGCTATGCAAGACGACGTTGCAATATCCGATAAATCCACTGCACTATTTATACTAGCGCTAAGGAATAATGATCTGTTTCCTGCGCTCTTCTGTCTTTAGCATCACAAGTCAAGTTTCTTTTAAAGTTTTGATTACCCCAAGACATTTATTGAACAGTTACAGCAACTTTTTGAGCCAGATATGAGGGGGTAAATATCTCGGCAAAAAAAATTAAAATGTCAGGTAACAACTTGAGTACACTGTGACCTATACAAAATTCACTCCTCAAGCCACAGTTCATCTGAATTCTTAAACCAGTGAAATCTTCGCTGTCGCAAGCAAACTTGTCTCGACCTTTAGTTTCCGTTAGTTTTCGACATGAGTTTTGGTCATTCATGTGAGCGATGGAAAAAGTAAAGCAAACCGCCGACAATCAATAAGGCTAATCTCTTGGGAATTAAACTACTTGGATTCATTTATTCCGGATTTCATCCAGTTCATGAGTGATTGCGTGTCAACACAAGCAACATGCCGTTGACCTCAAAACAAGCTCACCATGTTGAAGTAGGGGTTTGAAAGTAATAGACGGAAACGAAATTCGATGGGGAATTCTGTTGGCGAGCGGTAAAACAAGGACAGTCAAGTGTTCGTGCCATGCGAACAACTGCATCCGATAGCTACAACCGTCTATGAAAACTGGACAGTTGGGAAAATGAAATTCACTTTCATTCTGGCTGGAAGTCCGAAATATGAGAAGTCTTCAGTCAGACCAAAATGAAAGAGAAAAGTGCCCGGTTCTCAAAAGCTTACGAAATATTTTCTTTCGACGGCCAAATCGAAATAGGAAACGCAATGTCTGTTCAATAGTGGCCTTTAGTTTACATTGTTGCACATGGCGGAATTCGATAAAAGTTGTTCGCGGAGGATGTGGACGAAAAACCATAGAAAATAAGCGTTTTTCTGTCGTAGTTTTCACCAGTATGCTCATTTGTATCGCTGTCATCACAAAATTCATCATCATCTTTAGCTGTATAACTGCGTTTGGTTTGTAGAGCGGTTGTAGATGAAAGTTTTGTCCAGCGATGGCCTATAAAATGAGGGTAGATAGTTATGCATTGGAGGCGGTAGCTGATATAGCTGATGAGTGATTAAGTGGGTATAAGTGAGTTTCACACTGGGAAGATCAGGATGGAAGCTGCGCATTGAAAGCAGCAGTTTAGATACGTGTGCGCCAATAAGCTCGCGAGTGGACCATGTCTGACAATGTCTAAAACCATTGATGTCTCGGGGTCCGCATCCAGGGAGAGGGCAATGATCAGCATAGCTGATTTTACTGGTAATGGCTTTCATACTTTCCTGTCAAGTCGTCATTTGACTCCCTCCTGACTCGTTTCTATCGTTCGTACGATTGTGCGAAAAGGGTTCTTCAGGGGAGTCGGTCAGCAGGAACACGGAGCACCTGACCGAACCAGAGTAACCTACGGAATATGATCAGTTCATCTATCGTGGATGAGTTATCTCTTCCGAAAACCATTCGACGTACTTCAGCATTACTGATCCGAGAGAGAGAGAGTTTATCAACGTTCTCAGTGTGCAGTACCCCGGATTCTGACCTATATGATAATATGGAGCTCATTGTGGTATAGTATGCTCTACCCTTGACGGATAAGCTGATGTCACGCCCACGCCACAGGTGATGAAGGTACACGAAAGCAGCTCTGACATTCCCAATCCGGATGGAGATATCATCTTTCTTGAGACCACCGGGACTGAAACGGCTACCTCAGTCGGTGCATTCATGAGGTTATGTTTCGAGCCCACCCAATCTAGCAGCAACATGCTACACTCTGCAGATGCAAAGCACAAGCCAAACCGTGAGGCAGAATTACTTAGATTATGCATTAAAGTCTGTCTCTTGATGGTGTTAGATCGAAGGGCTCTGTTTTCTGCATTTTCATTATCTGTGAGCGAATACCGTAGGAGTATTTCGACCCTACAAAAACTGGAGGCTGAGGGTGAGTCTTCTATGATCCCATCAGTGATGAAGTTAAAGATGAAAGGTGAAAGAGAACGGCCTCGCCCGACACCACTTGATGTGGTGAACTCAGGCTAGAGCTTACAGTAGATCATCATGCGTCCGCGGGAGTTTGCGTACAGCCTCTTAAGGAGGGTCAAGAATATATGGAGGACACCTTTGCTCCATAGACGCGACCATAGTACCTGACGGTTCACAGAGTCAAAGGCAGATTTCAAGTCAAAAGAGCTGGATGCAGCTTTGCTGTTACAGAATCTGTCAGAGGGTGAAACTATGATCGATGTTTTCTCTTGCAGGACGGAACCCAGTCTGATTCGCACGGACCTGTCTCTTCTTGTGTTAAGGCAACCCTGGAAGAAGAAGACCGGAGAGCAACGTTTCAGAGAGGTTTGGTAAACAATCGGTGGATTTATTGCTGGGCAACGTTTCGCTTTTCACACAAAAGCTTCGTCAGGCCAAGTGAGTTAGTAAGCAGGTCAACTGGGTTTTAAGTTAGTCAGGGGACCAATCCGTGAGATTTCTTATGACTAGTCGACTTGATCAGTGCTGGGTGTCAGTATGATGTGCCTGTTTGTTGGTTAGTGGGAATGACTAACATTTATGATAGGTTGGTTAGGGGGGGTATTCATGTTGAACCCGGATTTTGTGGCCCTGCTTTTTCCTAGGACACCTTAATGAACTATTCCTCTTGGTGTCGCTCACACATTTTATTCGCTTGTGTTCATCGAGGGGTGCCGGACAATTGGTTTGGGGTTGGGTGGGTGGAGGTGGTTAACTGGATCCTACTCTGCCTTAAAGCCCAATCAACCTGCTTACTTACTCACTTGGCCTGACGAAGCTTTTATGTCAAAAGCGAAACGTTGCCCAGCAATAAGTCCACCGACTGTTTACAGAACCCCTCTGTAACGATGACTACCCAATCGGTCCCAAACATTTTCCAACCGTAGAGCAACCTTAATACCACAGCTGTCGGGTTAGTTTCACGATGATCCTCACACTGTGTCCTCGAAGCGTTTTTGAAGACAAACAACTGCTGATGTGCTCATTCTCAGTACTAGATATAGCATCAATGAATTTTGTCAGATTGTTAACCAATACTTTTCCTCTTATTTGAAGTGGGCCGGAAACAGAGCATCCGGTCCTGGTGCCTTCTTACGTTCATTATTCCCAATTTTACTTCTTCTGACGGGGGATTGAGGTGTACATCCATTTCGTCCACGTGCTCTGCCTCCAGGGGCTAGGATGCAGGAGGCCAGCTAAAATGTTCCTCCAAGTGTTCGACCCATTTTTCCAGTTGAAGTGAAGTAATGATCGTTCTTTCTCACGATTCTTTTGAATAACCGTTGTTTTCTTTTCTTTCTTGCATTTAGTTGTAACGGGGGACTCGAATAATCCAGCCCAATCTCTCGTTTATGACGGTCTCCTACAACTTAGTGTGCTGCATCAGGCCGCCCCGTTCCATTTTGCACGATATTCGAGATGTCGCAGTATATCTTCTAGATGTGACGCGCTTTCCATAGGGTTGTTAAAAGACAGAGAGGTTCGGCTGGGTTCAGTCGAGTCTCCCGTCATACGTAACTGAGAGTATTTGATGAATTCTCAGGTTCAGTGAAATCCATTTCTGACGACATTTATTGTTGGTTCCCGCTTTGATACTGCCTGAATGATCTCTTGTCTTTTTTTCAATCACGACTCATGTAGTTGACGAAATTCGCAAGTCGATCGACAGTCACAAGCCCCTAGGCATCCAAATCCGAAGCTGGGAGACCTGGTGTGTTACATTTTGGTTTGAAGCAGCAAAGCTTGAGCCACGGCGATAGAACATTTTTGACATTCCTTTCTACTTCAGGACCAGAACGATTATTGATTTTTTCCAGCAATCATTTGGCCCACGTTGAGTTATGCGCAAAACCTCTAAAGTCAAATCGGTCAAATGGAGGTTTGTAAACGAAAGTGGTACTATGAGTACAATAATAAAACAATAAAATCGTACAAACCTGAAACCGCGGGATTACGCTGGCTTCTATACACCTAATTCCTAAGGGGAATCCAAAGTTCACACCTACTCAAGGCAAGGTGGCCATAAGATAGCTGGACCGGCGCGGTTTGCTTGGACAAGATATGTGATGACAAGGTCAAAGAGCGGTTTGTCTTCAGGTCAAAACAAGAAAGTTGGCGTAGGGGCAAAACTGGGGATCGCGTTTCACACAACCAGAATAGAAGAATCAACACCAATACTGATGCACGTTATTAGCTACCGTGCCCGAACTCACCTCTTCGGTCCCTTCAGTAAGTAAGAATGCGAATACACGCAATTCAGGCAAAGTGATAAGCGGTGATCTCACCGATTTTTCGCAGCCGCAACTATCAAGTAGAAGGGCTAAGGTGTTGGTAGTGTGAGCAGATTTTGGAGTTTTCAACGATGTTTCACCTGTAACTGGAGCCAATCTGTTCCGTGAACCTGATTGACCAGGAGCTAATGGCCGAAAGTTTAACTGTTCGAACTGCTTGCAAAAATGTCGGGGTTTCGTGAGATACTCACCGGAAAAGTCGCCTCAGCTTTTCAGCATGGATTAGTTTAAATTATTAGACGGAATCTCCATCGAAGAAAGAAAATAGCTTATAATATTCGCTACTATCATGATGTCCACTGTACATTTGCCTCGAGGAAGTTGGTGCCTACTAAGTTCACATGGTAAGGTTTTTGGGGCATAGGTGACGACAGGGTATATGGCAACTGCAATTTTCTTTCACGATGCGGAAAGGTCTCAAACAGCGTTGGTCAGTTTCGCAAAAATTTGTTTCTAGTAGCCTCTGGAAACTGCCTTGAGGATATTGGGGTAGAAACTTCGTTGGGTTAAACACAACGAACAGGTATTTTCCTATTTTACAGCCAACTAACAAAACGTGTTTACAGGCAGTACATGCTGTCGAAGACTGATGACAGTATCTTCTGGGAAGCGTTTGTACCGTGAACTATTTGCGAATGCACTGAAGCAGGATGCAGTGAGGTAGAAGTCAGACGACCTTAAATGAGTTACGTGATTGGTCTCATCAGGATATCTTGTGGTGACTCTTTAAACAGGAAGGAATGCTATTTACTGCACCATTTTGTAAATGGGTAACACGATAGATTCGAGTTCCAGCTCTTAGGCATGTCTAGTTTGTGCCATTATATGAATACCAACTACTGGCTGGCTTTCTTCTAAGTATATTCCAGTGGGCGTATCACCGAAATCGTCACCTTGGATGCTTGCGAACAGCAGGCGGCATGATTACAGCATGCGCTTTCAAAAGATCGCTGGTGCATAAGCAATCATATTGTTCATCCAAGATCCACACTGTATAACTCCAAAACACTCTTGAACCTTATGAAATGCAATACACGTTGTCGGTCCACCGTCATATTTATCAAACGAGCTACGCAACTCATGAGAGACTTCGCTGTAACTGCGACCAACACTGAGTCAATTTCTTACTCATAAGTAGTATATTTCTTGCTGCCAAAAGTAAAAACAACCGAAGAAGTATTCGTACTTCATGCATGATTTGTCATTAGCCAACTATATCCAGCCTAGAAGCAGTCCATAGAAACAGTCATATTGGACGAAATACGGTGATGGACGTAAAACCTCATGTCTTACGAAACGGAGGACAGAGAGCGTGACAAGATAGCCACATTCGATCTAAATAACTTTAAGACAACAGAAAAGTGAGATCCACCGGGACAGATATTTCAGCAAATCGCGGATCACATGTAAGGAAATTCTAGGATTTCATACCGGCACGCTGGAATTATAATACATGCGGTGAGAAAGTTTCCTTTTCAGCTTGCCCCTTCTCCACGGAACGTTGCCGACAACATTCTCTTCTAATTATGACAGGGATTGTGAAATCGGATAAGCAAATTCCACCCTCGTGTACACCAGGTATATACTATGTCCGTCGTCAACTTTTTTCGTTGTTTGTTTTTTGTGTGAGAGCAAAATGCCGCGTAGATATGGCCTAGTCTTGTTCCGGTTTGAGCATGACATTTGCATGCCTGGCTGATTAGTAGACGCGTATTCAGATACCTGCGTGGTGATAAGGCGATAGAGAAGATAAGGGGATGCTGAGAGGTAAACAAAGCATCGCACACACACACAACAAAGCTGACACTGTCTGACCAGTACTTGTGACTGTGAAGTCTATTTGAGTGGACAAAACAAGTCTATCAGATTAACCAAGTGGAATGAAGTGAAGTAAATTTTGTTTAATGGATGTCTTCAGTGGGTGTGGTGCTACATCGAAGTGTTTATTACTTTCCACAGAATGAAAAGCAGGGACTTTTTCCACACAAAAAACTAAGCAGAGTAGGACTAATCGGTCACGCTGGTTTGGAGGGTATAACACTGCGGCATTCACTGTGCAATCACACGAGTCAGAGTTCGCCTCAGGGAATGATTCATATTCATTGATTTAACGGGCGAAAACCTTCACTTGTTGAGAATGATGTAGTCAGCAACAGTACTATTGTAACTGATTGAGAAGTCTTTAAATTTGTGCTAGCTTGACTAGTGTAATTTACCCGAGGAAGATTCTTTGAGCAACACTGGACGCGAAAATGACCCTAACTTAGTCCTCAGCAGTGGTGAGACCCTCTACTTTACGGAGTCCCTAGTCGACCTTCTTCTCCCAAGTTCACCGTAAAACGCATAGGGGCGGCCAATTCAAGGGTTGTGCCCTCTCATCACTGAAAATAAATAAAAGCGGTGCCTGTCACATTCGAAATCACGATATCATTCCACATAAGTAGCACCATTTAGTTTACCATTTGGTGCCTCCGAAACGGTGAAATCGATAGGCAAATTACATTACGGATTTGCATATCAGTTGCAAAATCACTCCTTATAGAAAGAAATATCTGCATGGTTTCAAATAGGCTAGGTAAACGATCAGTGAATTTATCGCTGGGCAAGGTTTCACTTTCAAACAAGTGAATAAGAGTAAGCTTGAAGTTGGAACTTAGTTAAAATCAGTGATGAATCATCTGGGGCAAGGCAAGTGATACTGGTTTTAACCAAAATCTTATCGGCAACCCGAAATTCACAAGGAAGGTGTCTCCATCAGACTGACAGTAGATAGCCTAGGTCCACCACCACATGAGCTGGCCAGATATCTCGCAGGTATCTTTACACCATTTAGGGGTAAGTCATCCACACACACACATCTGAAGACTTTGCTAGAAAAGTAGCTGGTTTTCCGTTAGAGCTAAACGAAGTTCTCTTTAGTTTTGATGTCAACTCGATGTATACGAATGTTCTTAAAGCGGAAGCAGTAAGACAGGTGTTACTAGCGGACAAAACGCAGCAATAACGAACGCAACTTTACGTAGGCAAGACAAGTGGAGGTATCAGAATATGCTTGGACCTCAGTTAGACTCTCTATTTTATATACTCTCAAGAACAAGATCTAGCGATGGGATCTCCAATATTCCAGAATTTGGCCAACAAGTAGATGAAATACTTAACCGGATTAAGGTGTCCATCGAGGGCTTTCTGGAGTTACGTAGATGACACGTTCTTTGTGATAAAGCATGATAACGTGGATGAGTTTTTTTCAATATCCTAACACGTTGGACCCTCACATTAAGCTCAGCGTGGAGCTAGAGTTCACATCGGGTACGCTACCTTTCCTTGACTGCGTGACACATAAAAGTGGTGGGAAATTGAAAACCACTATTTACCGGAACTACTAATCATCTCATCTAAAGGTGGTATATGCTAGTATAGTCTCAGCACTGTTTAGCAGAATAAGGGCACTGTGAACAGAGGAGGTCGACCTAACGACACCACAACTTGAGGTAAAAAGTGACTTCAGGACAACGGGTGCATACTCGGTTTAATCCAGCAGTATCGAAGACGGGTATTCGTCCCAACCCCAATCCAATTGTGCTGGAACCCCTTAACGATCATGGACCAACAAAATGCGTGAACGGCATACAAGAGGACTACTCCATTACGGTGTCCTACACCAGAAGACCAACGACCCAAAACCCTAATTCAACCTAAAGACAACCCCTTAATCAGTCTACCACAAGTGTTAGTCAACCACACTGACCAACGAACAGTATATTCAGACGGGCACCCAGTGGTGATCATTCTTGTAGCCGTAAGAAATCTCACCGATTGGTTCACTGACTGCCTTAAAACTAGATCAGTCTGCTAACTTATTCACTGATAAAGCGAAACTTTGCCTAACAATAAACTCACTCTGATACGATGCATGCTCAGCCGGTCCCAAAAATCCTCCAGTTGATAGAATCTCTGCATCGGTTATTCAGGAAGAACCATAGGAGAAGCTCGCATATAATCCATGCTCTTCAGCTATACGGACGACGGAGTCAAGGTTCTTTGGGGGTAATATATATCGTTTCGGAAACCGATTACATCTCACTGGCAATGCACTTCTTACTGAGGACTCGCATTTGCGAATTAGTTAAGGAGGCAATTCGGACTCGCGAAATGTACCTATTTGCAAACCCCCTTGGGTTTAGTGGGAAACTCAAATGAATCTCTGCTGAATGACGTTCTCCAACTTGGTATACTGCATAAAGGCTGCCCTGTGCTTCAGTTGGCTCAATATTTCCTTGACGGAACAATGCACGTAATACTACTGAAACCTCTTATGAGTAGGGTCCCATCAAGTTTGGACCCATTAGTTGGACCACGTATATACTACTTTGCTTCGAATTCTCTCGCTGTGACTAATTAACGGCGGACGTCTTAGCACGTTTCGAAGTTCTACAGTGACGGTTACGAGCCTACTCCCCCTAGATTGATTTCAATATCGTAGTGATAGGTGATAAAATTAGCAGGACAAGATGAGGGCAATTGTAACCATTACAATCTCTGTTTTTTTTTTCAAAAAGGTTCTGCATGCTGCTAGCTTTCCAAACTCAAGCGCATTTCAAATTTCACTAATCACGGAAAACGATCCGATAAATCTACATAAAGCAATCTACTGTCAGAATCTTCTCTGGTGTACTGGAACCGCGTTTACTATCGTTGCTCCTTCCCTGTCAGTTTCCGTTGTTTTCGTTTCCGATGGTTCTCATCAAGACTTTATGGATAAATACTAGATACTAGTTGTGACATCCCGTGGAACAGCTCCGCAATTTCACAGGAGCTATTGCTTGATTTGTTCCATCCACTTCGTCCTTCTAAGACGGCCAGGAAGATCACGAATATATATCATGATGCTGACGATGACCACGTCGATAAGGTGACACCCAACAGTTTTCAGCAACCTTATGAGTAGTGCATTATGTCTATACATGTACCGTGATCTCTTGAATATCGTACCAACTGAAACATGAGGAAGCCTGGTGCAACACACTCAGTTGCTTATAAACATCATAAGATTCAGCTGGCTTTCAGGTGAGTCTCCCATCAAAAAAAAATTGGTATGCAGATGAGTGTATTTCGCTAACTTAAAAGTACTGTTCCAAAGACTGAAATACTTTGCAACTGATTGAATAGATCAACTTATTTATCCAAATTATCGGGTGCGAAAAGCATTAGGTTGTGACCAGAGCAATTCACATACTGTGAAGGTTGGGTCAGTATGAATTATCCTTCTGGACTTTCCCTTCCCAGTCTCTTAGTTGTGAGGGTCACTATAAATCCTGGCCATCTAACACTTTCCCCACTTTAAAAGCTTCTTCGTGGACGACTTGTTTGTCTTTCTGAAACAAAAAAGCTGCCAAAATTTGAAATTTTAAGCTCGGACTCGAACCAAAATCACTCTTTATCTCGTCAAATAAAGGAGCTAAATCGCAGAAAAAGCTGGTGAAGATACGACTTTTAGCGGTGCATTTGTTGCTATCAGTCGAATTCGAAGGGAAGTTTAAACAAAACCCACATGAAAATCCCATTTCAGGTTTTCTAGCAGTGAGTTTAGTGTATGAACGTACAATATATGAACAGCCAGTCAACTGTGATTCACCAGTACACATGGACTGGACACTATGATCACGCCTGGTGTCGAAAGCAAACGGCGTGACTCAATTTACCTCCCACCAGACGTTTAGTTTACTTACGCTAACATCTATCACACTATGAACACAGTAATTATTTTGCTCCGCATCAAGATAATGATTTGTGGACAACAATTGCCACCGTACAATTTACTATTACACGTCCCCACTCCTGGGCTCACTCGTCAACTTCCCCCTCCCCCAAGACCCGCGCATAAATATCACTTTACGGCCGCTTGTTTTGACTCCGATTCGGCCGCATGTCACTTCAGTTTCACCACCGTGTGTCAAATCCTAATGTCAGAGTGTTTTCCTTACCCCCCCCCCAACCTTCTTTGTGGGCTATAACGAAACGACTGGCGATAGGTACACTCATGTGAAGCCATGTACCGCGCAGGTGTGAATGTACACGCATTTTTGTACGCTGGCCTAACATAACAACAAAACCAAGTTCCCAAAGTTTCGGCGGCGTTTGACAAATGAGGCGGTTATTAGTCACTAGTGGTTGAAGATATTTACAAATCAAAGCTGGTCCAAAATTGGATGCAGAACGGCAGAAGATTCGGTGTATTCAACATCAAGTCGTTTGGATATCATAATCGAACTCCTCGAGACAACTATGTGTAGTCACATCAGCATCGCCTGGATGTTCACGGAGGTCGTTGTTTACCAGCTTACTTGTAAGCAAGCCACAAATTGAATGCAGGTGAACGTGAAATATGCCAGGTGTGCGTGACGTTGTCTAATTGATTGAGAAGAAGACGTGGCAGAAGGTAATCAAAAGCCTATATATAAATTACGTATTTCGACCATTCAACTCGCTGGCAACTGTGGTGGCAAAAACTCAATTTTCCACGAATTTTATAGCATCTACTAGACAAAGATGGTTGCTGCGGTTGTGAGTGTTGACTACGCGATCGGACCCTATGTGTTCGATGCGGTAGAATCGACAAAGTAGCTTTTTCGAGTGTCGTTAGTTGTTTCGCGGAAATTATCGAACACAGGTCGCTCACGTGGCAACATATTCTCCGATTTTCCCAAGTGATTGCAGCTTTACACATCGTTTAGCTGCCGAGACTCTCAAAAAACCGCTCCAACCGGGTAATATGACGTTGTGGATGGATCTTATCCGTTCTGCCTCCAATTTGCCCATTTATCGTCTGCATCGCTGAAGTTCATCGCATCAGAACAAAAAGTTCCGTTTTTTCCTTGAATCAGTCATGCTGAGTTGGCCGACGTCAGCGCACCGCTTGGCATAAATGGAATGTTTGTGATCAGCTGCCAATTATTTAAGTCTCAAATTGACGGGCTACCGTATTGGAAATTGGTCGACATTCCTTAACCACGTCTCAATATTTAGCTGTAGAATTTTGAGACGAAATGTGTAAAATTTATGAAACATGGTTGTGCAGCGAGTGTATTTGCCTTGCTATGTAAGCAGCATGGGGACCAACGGAGCATTCACCCATTTGGCCTAATTATAGTATGATAAAAACTGAACTCAACATAGTAACTTATTGCGTTTTTCGGATATCATGAAATGGAGAACTTGTTGTCTAATCATTTCTGTCCATCTGTTGTTCCTGACCTGTTTCATACATGACCTTCTATCAGTGGCATACACTAGCATATTAGGTTTGACGAAATTGTAACGAGATTTCATTACGAGAAATTAACTCTCATAGCTGCTCAGAGAGTTCGATGAGCCATTATGTGTTCGCATTTTTTGTCTAGGTTCGCAAACCTTACGGAGCTTTACCTATCGTAGGAATTAAGAATTGTTCTCAGACAGACACAGGTGTCCGTAATAAATTGTAATTATACAGCGCTGTGCGTTCGTTTTTGCTGCACTCCCGGACAGCACAAATTGTGCCCGACTACACCGATACCATTCGAACTGTAGGCCGGCGATCCAAGTGAGGTCGCCAATGGCAAAGTTGCTCTTCTACTCTGTATCATTCTTCCCCAACTCTGCCCGTTAGAGCCATTTTATCAATGATTTTTGCCCATCTTTGCATTAAAAACTCCTGTTCGTCATTATGATCGATAAGATCTCATGGTTTTCATGATTTTCCGTACCACACATGCTAATGAAAATATCTGATTCTATAGTTTAGCGCGTAATATGCATTCCCCGATACTTACGAGCTTCCGGAGACTAAAGACGCACGCTGTACAGTAGTGTTGCCCAATTAGTCAAGTCGCATACAAAAATGGAACTGACCTAGTGCTTGAAGTGAAAGTCATTCAGTGGTTTAAGTGCATGAAAACATCGCACAAATTGAGGTTTTATTTGAAAGCGCTCAGTAGCGCTCCGTCAGCTTCTTCCCCCGCTTGTTGATAATATCCTAGTCGACCTTACGTGAAAAATTGTCTGGATCTAAAAAGACGAAGCCATTCAGAGGGAACGGAAGTATGCCGTATACTTGGATTTGATGATTACGAGGACTGAGAGCAACAATGCGACCGGCGACGTACTTAGCTCGCCGGGCTACAGTTGGAACGGTATCAGTGTAGTCGTGCACAATTTATGCTATCCGGGATTGCAACAACGGCAAACACATAACTCTGAATGAATGCGATTTATTATGGACACCTGTGTCTGTCTGAAGACAAGTCTCCAAATGTTTGTTTTATTCCCATGATGGATAAAGCTCTGTAGGATTTACGGACCTGGAAAAACCTAAATGCATAATGGCACATCAACCTCTACAAGCAGTTCTCGTCATTACGTTTCGCGCTGTCTTACCTGTAGAAGTTATGGTCTTTAATACAGTTGCCTGTACGCTGCACGTAATGAAAGTTAAACAACATGAGGGTTTGGTGGTCCCGAGGAATAACCGGCTGTTCTGTCCAGCTCACCGCAGCTTTAGGGTGTGTGAAGAAAAGTCTCAAACAACTTATCTCCTAACAACAAGAGAGTGAAACTCGCGTGGTATAGTCACTCCGTATTTGATTAGCTCACCCACACAAATGGACTATGAGATTTAAACAGGGTCTCAGAATTGTCTAGACGTAACACACTACTCATAAGTTTGCTAAAATCTCTTCAACACCCCACAACATGTTTAGCTCTTCTTGGAGCCCAACAGGCGGGCGCAGTCCCCGGGTTTCCATCAAACTTGTGTTCTGCCTCATTCCAGACTGAACAGATTTCGACAAGTACTCTCATTTGCACACGAATTTGGTTTTGACAAGAGATTCAACTGAACCCAGTTGAATCTCTCTTTAATGATATTCTGCTCCAACTGTGAGCCATGCAAGGCTAGTCTAACGAAGAATCGGGGAAAGTTAACCGTTTCTCATCAAAGAGAATTGCAAAAGATTACGTGATCCTTGAACCTCTTCTTCTACCTGGAACTCTCTAGCTACTTTGCAAATTCCAGTGACGACACACCTGACATCGAAAGCACTAAACACTGGTTACGAGGCTTCATTGGTCCCTGCAGGTCCTTCTCACTCAATTTCTGCGTCATGCTGACAGCAAACTGACTTCTATTTGAAATGTGTCTTTTGTCACTTGCAAAGGTGTTATATGATTGAACTATTCACAGAATTTACCAGGTTGATGAGAGTATAACTATCAGCTGGCCAGAAGATGAAACACACTCAAATCTCGCATCCTGAACCCACCACTGTTTATCGATTCTCACGGTAGAATCTCAAACAAGAGATTTCTATATAGTTCATGAGCAACATGAGCTAGGCCCTTGTTTTCATTGTAAGTTGCGCAAACCCTTTTGATTTTCTTTCAAGCTCATTCTCCGAGGGAATAGAGCATTCGGACATGAACACGTTCGTAGTAATCTCAGCTTAAATTTGGATCACCAGTTGCGATTCTACTACATTCGGAGCCTTTACACTCGCATCGGAGACATGATAACCTTTTACAGACACACTTTTCACATCCTACTGAGTACAAATCCGGATTAGGGCTGTTGGGCATTTGCAGCGGATTTACCTCTTGAGAATCGTCGCATAACTGGCTGAGTGTGGGGAGCGAAAAGCATGCAACTGCATACAACTGTGAAAAAGTCTCGTGCAGACCTAAGAACACCTTATTTTGAGGTTCGATTTTCTAATGTGTTGGTTACCGCTGAAAGGCGTTCATACAGCGAACTCCGGATACCCACCACACTTGCTATAAAAAGAAGTGAAACCCATATCCCGAAGTCAGCCGAAGCTGCTTATAGGAGATCTGGACTGGCGGTTTGGCCATCATGCTGGCATGCTGGCCATAATCCGTCACAACTAAAATGACGAAGTCCTGAATGGTGTGTTAAAATGAAGCAATTTCAGACGGTTTCCACCGAGGATACCACTAAAAGCCCAGGCGTGGAAAAGTTTGTGAAATGAAGGGAGGGCCTAATTTTCATTGGCGGTAGCCCATGTTAGTCCACTGAAGAAAGTTTTGTCGTTCAAACTGCAAGGTAGGATGGGTGATGAAGAAATACGGATCTCAATGCCACAAAAGAAGTGGGTTGGCAATTAACCGTGAGCCAAATGCAGCGTTCATCAATCAGCTACAGGATAATCGGTTTTAATTACCATAAGTGAGAAAAGGCTATGCTACTCATAGTCCGAGCATAGGAAACTTCAGAAAACGAGATGAAATTCACAGCCAACGCTCAATATTCCCACAGTTGTGCACGCCGTCCCTGAAGAAAGAACCTAAGATGAAGCACTACAAAACTTCATGAATCTCTTTGCAAAGTTGGCTGCAAACATCTAAGCACGAATCAAGGTTTCATCAAATCTATTGGTCAACGAACGAACCAGCGACCTGGGCTACCTGAGCTACTCACGTTTAGTTCAGTAGTATATCACTGTCAGTTTGGATCTGTGTTTTCATAGTTTACTAGTGGCTTCTTCTGCTTTTATTGCACCTGTTCATACATCTCAAATGGTTCTCGGCTTAAAATATCCCTTTTCTAAGGTCAACATTCAAGATCCTGCATAGCGAGGTAATGTAACGATCATCTTCATTCTTACGAAACAATTATGCGCAAATGCAATTCGAAAAACACAAGCCACCGGGGCTGCAGACACAATCATGTCGACTTTTTTGATAATTGTAATAACGGATTAGGTTAGACACATGGAAAAACATTTCACACAAACGTCTAGTCCGGCTGCGTTTGGCAGGTGAATGATAGACTGGTGGAGGGTTTGGTCTGTTGCCTATCCTAGTCCAAACTCGCATTGGCATAATGCTTACAGGCATGTGAGCGATCTGGAAAGTTGTGTACACATGACATTTCTCTTGGTGAGCCAAAATGTATATTCTGTTGTAACTGTCTGGGCATCGGGTTATCAGTGGGGGACTGATAGACAGGCATTTCACTGACAGATAGCGATAACGTTTCCTGTTTTATAATTTTTCAGGGGAAAAAATCAGTCTGTCAGTTTCTAGTAATTTTCTGTGATCTTGCAAATCACGTCTGAGCCACTGATTGGACAGCAAACCTTCTTCTTTCTCTAGAAAATCCATCAAATAAACGTTTTTGCAATTTATACATTTACAACGTTCTGAGATGGTAAATAAAGATCGCCTTCTTACGTAATTCGTGAAACATTTGCGGGAGATAACTGCAATTTAAGAAGGAAGATGTTTGTCGATCGAAAAACTACGGTCTCCGAAAACATTTATGAGTATTGATGCGTTCATTTCCCATGAACCTACCAAAGATTCACCTAACAACTCTGAACCATTGAGTTGCGAGTTTACATTGGAGCTCAAAATTGATAGTGGTCAGTTTACCAACGTCAGTCAAACGGTACCATCATCCTAACGCACTAACACCCTATCACAACTGTTCCCAGATGATGATCACTTCCATATATGACTGAATGAATAAAACCATATAAACTGTGGTTCACGTGAAAAAGCAATCTTCAGTTTCTCTGACAGTTCCGGGACCCAAAATTCTATTCGCAAGACCAAAATACAAACTTTGTCCAAAGATTTTCTCTTGCCCTGGAATGAAATCAGTTTTAGGACAACAATGTCCCTGGAATTCACGGTCCAGTGCTCCCAAACTGTCATAATTTTGTGAAGGTCACAACTGCTGCATGCGAGGAAGCGTTGAAAACTGAACTTAAATCAGAAAGCGCAGTATATTTCTGCCAGATTCTTGTCAGTACACGTAATTATCTGGGACAGATAACCAATAGGGGAATACTGAAGGATATTATGTTTAATTCCGTAAAACCGCGAGGAATGTGTGAGCAAATGGTAGGCGATGTGATGAACATTGAAAACTGTGTAAACGTAATAAAATGCAGGCCAAGGAGAATCGTTTTAATTCTTAATGAGTAACCATGCATGCCTCATGATTGAAAGCACTATGAATACATCTGAAGAGTAGCAAGCACAAAT
>SJOL01006567.1:473669-504025 GCA_004794785.1 Opisthorchis felineus
CACTAACCTGCTGGAAGGACTTGGTAATTACCAGTACACTGGAACATCAGAGGTTAACGAAGTCCTCAAACCTAGTTCCAACTCAGCGGCTGTTCGGAGTGGGCAACGATTACGTGGTCCTTCGATCTAATGCTTGGGAATTCTGATCAAGAGTGTAAGTCAGCCACCCATATATGCCCGCAAGATGAGTACAATAAAGATCGAAACTACCAGTGATACCAAGTTCCCTTGGATTCACACCCTCGTCCTAATTGAACAACCCACGCTGTATCATAATTCCAGTCTGATGCCACAGTGCTGCTGGTGTCACTCACTGAATGACAGGAAATCACTTCTCAGTTCTTTGGATTTGAAGAGGCTGATTTACACATCAGTTCACCAGTCACCTGGAAATGAAGTCAACCCAGGCTGGAAGGCACAGAAGTACAGTACGGCTGTTCTGACCTTATTGGGAATCATCAGTAATGCGCAGCTCGCGACTCTCCGGGATGATTCCTGGCTGACTACTAGTTGAAGACCCAAAGTTTCTGCCACGAGCGACTAATCAGCAATTAGATCACAGGATATATCAGGATATATCATCACTCATTCTTCAATCTAGGAATTCACACCAAATTGTCACATGTTGACTGGTTGCTTAGGTGATGAATTCTCACACGAAAAGGTCACGAAACTTGTGAGATGTTTTCGTTTCTGCGCCGGTTACTTAAAGTTTTTGAATTACGCAGAGAGTAGACTGATGTGTGTAAGCTGAGTAGTAGCCTGATGGTAGCATAATATCTTGAGCGGGATGTGTTACTGATCACCCCCAAAATGGATGAAACACCTGCGTAGTCTCTCTCTCCCTCTGTTTTTCAAAAGAGATTGACTCCACCCGCAAGACGAAGCCATCGTTGGAATTTCAAAATCCCCTGATACTAAATTTAGGCCAACGTAGATCAGTGGCGGAGAAGTTTGCGCGCACAAGCTTGTGTTGGCTCAGCATATACCAATATCGCTGAGTAGCTGTGAGATTGCGCAAACATCTAGGATTTGTTGAATGGCTTTCATTTCACGGGTAAAATGAAAGTTGGGTCCAGGCTTATGATTTTTAACATGATAAAATTCTGCTTGTGAGGTGTCAGAAATCGCGAAGTTTACTGAAGATGACAATGATGATGATCGAAACGTCAGCAATAATCTGTAAGGCTGACAATTTTGCATGTTTTCAACACAAAGCGAAAGATATTTGCTGTAAAATGAACGCATATTCATGAGCCAAGATACGCTCATGTCCAGTTATGTGAACTGGCACTTCGAGCCATTGTGCATATTTTGATATATGTCCATAAAGTTACCGTTAGAAGGACAATTCTCATTTAGGAACAGTGGACTTTCCTCCGACTCTTGGTTTTTCCTTTTTGGGAAGATTCCGTTTTGAACATGACCACGACAAACCTGTGGAATTTTGTTCAGCTCGTATGTTTAAATCCGAGCGGGAATGACAAAGCGGGACCAGCTAGATTGTGGTGCGTAACTCTACCAAATTTCCAAAGTTTGGTTGTGATAACTTACCCAGACCTACACCCTAAATCCGTACCACGATCTGTGCTGGAATTATGTGTCCCAGGTTTCAGACGGCTAAATTTCTTAGAGATCGGCCAGGCCAAGATGACACAATACGAGGTCATAAATCTCGTGGTGTGGTGTGGCATGATTGTATCGGCCGTCTGTTTGCGACCACTGACTTACAAAGGTAGATAACTATTCCTTAATGCTGACAATATAAAGATGGCTAGAGGCTTTGAATGTTGATGTGGCTATGATCACAACTGTCGCTACTTTACCACACATCAGGCAGTTAGCTTTTTTAGGATTACTATGAAGGTCACAAATTTTGCTTACTGCTACGAGTCAGTGTGTCCATATGCAAGTAGACAGAATCGTTCAAAGCCCCTTTCATCGTTGTTGATTACACTGTTTTTGCCTCCCGTTTTTTTTCATGTACGCAACCAAGTTTCCGTGTTCAGTTTTCGACTGCTGGCTAAATTTGATTACAGGATTTGTTTATCCACAGTGGGAATTGATTTGGCAGTAAGTCGTGATTTCACTGTGACCCATTATTCCACAAACAGGGTGATAATAGGTGACGCCTATTGTTGTCTTGGCAAAACCTTATCTTCTGGATGCCCAAAATCGCGTCCACTTATGCCAACACATCCGCTGACACACCGTCAGTTTCCACATAGAAACCTGGTGTTCACAACTCATATTCACCCGTCAAACCCATACTTCGAATTGAGTAGCTTATACATAATAATTCCACGTGTAAACGCCGTTTTTTACTCACTACGGAAGTGGCCACTCATTAAAGGCCCTCGATTACGGTGGACTGCTGCGTCGTCGTTTACTTCATTAAACCAGATACCGCGTCGCCCCATCTGTTCTCGTTTTCTATTCACGTATACACAAACATCGGAAGGGCGGTGGAGCCGTTCGCATTGAACTATAGGAGCGATTTGCAGAAACGTTTAAGGACCATCGATTGAGACCAGTGAAAAAGGGAGGTGCTGTTATGTACCCCTCAGGGGTAATGACATATTTGTGAGACTATCCCATGTCCTACGCTCTATGACTGCAAATACGACAATTTTTTTGAAATCTCCCTCCGTTTCGCACGTTTTCGTTGCAAAAGGAAACACCCTGAAGGGAGTCAATTCATATCCAGCAGCCCCCACAACAAAAATCAAAAATTGTCCAGTGGGTTTCAAGCTTCTGTGGAGCTCCCTGAGTGGACAGGTCAATCGATAGTCCCAACCAGGACAGTTACTGGGTTGTCGTTCAAGAAGTTCGGCATACCAATCATATCGCTCAAGCGTGAACACGTTCGCCTGTTCGGACGTGAGGATTCAGATGGACCCAAAGTGCCCTATTGGAGTAGGGTAACACGCTCGCCTCGCATGTCAGGTGTCCGGAGTTCGAACCCCGGCACTGCCATTGGATATGCACTGCTGCTGAGCTCTAATAAGAGCGAAGCTCGAGTCCAGTGCTTCTCCCGCCCTCTTGGTGTGGACTCATCAGAATGATTACGCTCGGACAGGAGAATGTCTGTTCAAACGAGAGTGATGTGAATGCGAACAAGACATCTCACAACCCTCACAACAACAAAAAATTGCTCGTAATGGGAATAAATCAACGACGGAGAACGCCTAGTCGAGGTGTATTGTTCAGAATATCGCTTCGAAAAAAAGATCACTCAGCAAGCAGAAATCGATCTGTTCTCATAAAATCCAATGGCAGACGGCTAAATAAACAACTGAAAAAATAACGTTCTTCTTCTAGGGCCAATCCGGGATGGAAATCCAAGAGGTATTATGGAACCTCTCCATCCATCGGCATCCACATATTCTGTCAAAGTTCCAGATGAGCGCAACAAACTTCCGGTTGGTAGTTAGATATCGTAGCATTCAGCTACTTGCGACGAAGTAGAAACGTTGTTGTCGTACACGGTGGATGAATGTCGTCACTTTAAGAGCCAGTAACATATGCTGCAAACCCCTCAATAGATGGATGAGTGGCACAGCTGTCGGCTGTGGAATTTTTTTGGGTGAGAACTCACTGTAGAGAAGATAAACACTATCAATATCTGACCAATTACCAGATTTCGCTTTTCAATCAATTGGGAAATGTTTGGGACCGACTGGATAGTCATCGTCTCAGAGATGTTTGGTAAACAATCGGTGGATTTATTGCTGGGCAACGTTTCGCCTTTGACGCAAAAGCTTCGTCAGGCCAAGTGAGTAAGTTACCAATTTGAACAGGTTTTAAGGCAGTGAGGGAACCAATCCGTGAGATTTCTTATGACTGGCCGACTTGATCAATGCTGGGTGTCCGTCTGAAGTTGCTGTTTGTTGGTGAGTGGGGATGACTAACATATACGATAGAATGGTTAGGGGGGAGTTGTCATGTTGAACTCGGATTTTTTCGGCCCTAATTTTTCTGTCACCTTTTTTTCTGACACCTTAATGGAATATTCCTCTTAGGGGTCATTCACAGATTTTGTTCGTCTCTGTGCGTCGAGGAGTGCCAGGATAATTGGACTGGGGTTGGGGGAGGGTTGCGTGGATCTTAGTCTGCTTGAATTGTGTACTTTTAAACCCAGACCATTTCTACTGATAACTGCACACCACCTCGTGTCACCTGGAGTGCCAGTTCCACTCCCTCTGTTCTATTCATACTGGGATGCTTGGCGATTTCCACTGCCTCGGCCATCAGTCTTTACGATGAGAAACATAGTCCCCGCCTCAAAATGTCAACATTTTCCAAATCTGACCTCTGACCGACCTCTGAGAGGAATAGTCGACCAAGGTGTCCTAGTCCGGAAAAGCATGGCCGCAAAATCCGGATTCAACATGAAGAGAATCCCCCCTAACCAATCCATCGTAAGTTTTAGTCAATCCGCACTAAGAAACAGCAACTTCAGACGGACACCCAGCATTGATCAAGTCGGCCAGTCATAAGAAATCTCACGGATTGGTTCCCTCACTGCCTTAAAACCTGTTCAAATTGGTAACTTACTCACTTGACCTGACGAAGCTTTTGTGTCAGAGGCGAAACGTTGCCCAGCACTAAATCCACCGATTGTTTACCAAGCATCTCTGAAACGAGGTTTCGCTTTTATTATAGCTTCCATGAATTAACTGCTAAGAGGGAGCCTATCTGGAAGAAACAGTCCTCTGGTTCATTTCAGTTTGCTACCATCATGATTACTACCCTACTGGTTTGTGATATACTGTGATGTTTCTATGCTGAGAAATTTGGCAGAGAACCGGTGAAATGGATACCAAAGCAACGGTTTGCTGCATGAAGCAACCACAGACTGAGGGATCAACCGCCCAGATAATTTAGTGGATACGTTCGAATTTGATAAGATCAGCTGACGGCCAAATTCCTCAATAACCCTCAAAAAGCATCGTGAGTAGTTGATGCGCTTTACTCCTTGGATTTTTTGTGCCTTAGACACAGCGTCACTGCCACTCTCATGGATGTCAGTGAGCACGGACCCAAATAACTGGAACCCCTTGACGGCTTTTCAGACCGGTGCCGTCAAACTGAGAATGGCATCCCGCAGGTCGCTTCACATTAGGACCAATATTTGATGAAAATAGAAAGACAATCCAATCTAGGGGTCATCGTTAATGGTGCCTATAAGATGCATAAATTTTCCAAGTTTTGAACCAGACATGGTTGTTGCCATTGTGGATGACCTCAGCCCAGGAGATTTTATCATCGGAAGGTAGACCAAATACATTACTTGACACGAATAATGATGCCTTTTGACCTTTGTTGGACGATATCCCGCTAAGAAGCATGATGGTCACTCAGACAGGCATACATAAATCATCGAGGTACCAATAACCAGCATGGTAACTGACGTAGCCATTGTTTTACAATTTAATGTAGAGAAGAAAAACAAGCACATCAAAAACCAACGTTTTTTGGCGCACACATTTTACTAGTTGTCTCCGTAAGGCAGTGATCAAATTTAATCGATCGCCTTGCATCAGGTTTTCACGCTGAGAATAAAGCTTGCAGGGATCCAGCACAGATCGGTGAATGGTTCGCATTCTTTGATGGCACCCTTACGTCTGCACAAATAGGTCGTCACGAAACTATATCCACCACAAGTCTGTAAAACCAAGGCACTTCGCACGTTTCCGTACTGTGTTTCTGGCCAATACTTCGATTCACTCGTTTTTTACCTCCATGCATGAATCGCTAATTTCAGTCCAAACTACTACATTTCTGATCAGAATGCAACTTTTCGAATCATTCAGTCGTTCCCTTCTCGCCTTAATTGATGTTGTCGTCTGGTTGTCACCTGGCAGTCGTTTATATAGTCCACAGTACAATCTCGCCACAAGTAACGAATGTGTCAGCTGGCGGGATAATTCTCCAAGCTAGGATAAACTGTCGGTTATACAGCCTGTCATCTGAAAACACACAGTTTCTTGTGAGTTTCCATCAAATGGAAGTTCATCCCTGACCGAATGTTTCAGGAGAATTTTTCTAGAAACAAACTTTCCTGGAATTCAGCAAAGGTTACGGTTTGTCCTGGAATTGGAAGTAGATAAATGAGTACATGAATACCTGATGGACTGCCAACATGTTGCCTTCTCCCCTGGAGAACTACAGGACCAATAGATTGAAACAAAAGGTTCAAAGGTAGGAAAAACAGACACATTGCGGTGCACGGACATCACGGGGGCATGGTGAGTGGCATATCGTTTGCCTGGCTGTTCACAAAATGTTGAATTTTTTGTTCCTTTGCATTTCCAAAAAGTACCATCATCATGAAGTTGGCAAAACTAAGGATAAATTGTTGGGTTGACGGCATATTTTCGATGTACTTACAGTCAAACCTCTCGGGACGTGGTACCCACAAAAGGAACAAAATATGCCCAAGTATAGAGTATCGTGTGTTCAAATATCTAAAGACAACCAACTAACTTTGTGACCTCGTCTACTCGACTAATTTTGAAATTAGTGGTCATGGGATCATGAGATCAGGCGCGGCGGATGCGCCTGTCTAATTTAAACGCGTATCCACGAACTCATTGCCTACTGTCAGTTGTCTATCACCTGGATTAGTCGTCTAGCGACGCGTTCGTATTTTGAGACACGATTAACTCCAAAAGGGTATGAAAGTGCAGAAAACAGCACAGGTTTCTAGTTAGTGATTTGTGGATGCGTCTGAGTGAATAAAATCCGGACAAAGCGTTCAGTCAATAATCCGTGAGAAAACGAGGCAGTGTGGCCGAGTGGTCTAAGGCGCTGGTTTTAGGCACCAGTCCGAAACGGCGTGGGTTCGAATCCCACCACTGTCAGACCTTTTAGTCGGTGAGCTGAACCACCTCCTCGTGGTGCCGACTGGGGGGCCTGGACGCCAGTCTGGGTGAGGTAAGAGTTCAGCAACTCCAGACAGGGCTAACCACCCTGTTTGGTTCCAATGTGCTGGTTACTTTGGACAGTGTACACTACGAATCATCTGGCGCCTCCGCACCAGTTCCAACCAGTACACAGGAGAGACTCGTGGGGCTCACGTGTGAGGAATGTGGTAAGTGCTGCAACTCGAAGGCTGGCTTGGTAGCCCACCATCGAGTTCACAACAATGAAAGTGTTGGTACGAACATGGTCGCCCAATTGGCCTGCGCTGATTGTTCGCGCCTTTTTCCGACGAAGATTGGCCTGAGTCAGCATCGCCGGCACGTACACCCCACCCAGCATAATGCAGATAAGCTTGGCCGAGTGAAGTATTCCGGGGCCCGTTGGTCCCAACAAGAGTCACAATCGCTCTTGCGCCTGGCTAACAATTTATATCCGTCTTGTGGCACGCAAACCGCGCTGTTCGCGAGATTGGAGCAGTATTTTCCTGGTCGATCGGCTATCAGCATCAAAACCAGGTTACGGGTGCTTAACTGGCAAGCACAACAGGACGAATCATCATCTGGTGGCCCTGACCAAACTATCGGTCAAATAACGGCCTACTCGTCAGAAGCTGATGACTATAGCGTCTGGTTTAAACAAACCGTGGATTGCGCCGTGTCACTCTTGGAATCCCATGCTGACAGTTCGCTGGCTAGTGTTGACCTCCTGGCATTGGCCCGAGGGTTGCAGTCTGGCATCATGACACCGGAGCAAGTCCTGTCGCTTCTGGACCTCCACGCCTCCAGGACATTTCCACACATCTGGAAAACTGTATCCCGACGCCGTCGTCAGTTAGCCCATCGGATTCCGGTCAACCGAAAGCAGATCCGCCGAGCCAACTACGCCGCCATCCAGACCCTATACCACCAAAGACGGAAAGATGCAGCGTCTGCTGTGCTCGATGGGTCATGGAAGGATCTATACAAAGGTAACTGCGGCCTACCTCTGAACGCCGAGCAGTACTGGAAACAGGTGCTCTCAGCTCCAAAACACGTGGATAGCCGGCCAAGTCGCGTAGTAGTACCATCCGATTGGAGCTTGATCGAGCCAATTACAGGAGAGGAAGTCGGTCGTACGATCCGTTTAATGGGCAATTCGTCCCCAGGCCTGGACAAGCACACGCCCAGGATGCTCCGCCGGTTCAATGCTAACGCGCTTGCTGGGTATTTCAACTTACTCTTATTATCTGGGGGTTGTCCCCCACATCTGTGTCGTGCCCGTATTACTCTAGTTTCGAAGGTCCCAAATCCGACTTCACTGGATCAACTGAGACCGATCTCCGTGTCATCCATTCTTGTCCGATGCTTTCATAAGGTGCTTGCTGATCGCTGGAGTCGTAGGTTGCAACTGCCCTCACTCAAGTTTGCATTTCTACATCGAGACGGTTGTTTGGAAGCTACATCGCTGTTACATGCCCTGCTTCGTCACTCTTCAGCGACTGCTTCTAACCTCAGCTTGGCGTTTGTTGATATCTCGAAAGCGTTTGATTCGGTTTCGCATGACACAATCGTCAGATCTGCCAAGGCGTTTGGAGCACCGTCACCTCTGGTTCGATACATCGCACAGTCCTATGAGAATGCTGTAGCAGTTTTCCCCAATTCCGAGGTCCACTGCCACAGAGGTGTGAGGCAAGGAGATCCACTCTCCCCATTATTGTTCATCATGGCAATGGATGAGGTTCTTGGATTGTCGATGCCGCAACTGGGATATCAGTTCCATGACACCCTAGTAGATGGTTTTGCCTTCGCTGACGACTGGGTCGTGTGTGCAGAAAGTCAGGCTCGCCTTAAAGAGAAGCTTGAAGCTGCTGCGGTCGAGTTGGGAAGAGCTGGTATGAAGATAAACGCCCGAAAGACGAAAGCGATGGTGATTTGTGGGGACAGGAAACATCGGGCGACAGCAGTCTCAGTCGAACCATTTTGCTTCGCCGAGGAACTCATCACTCCTCTGGGTCCGACAGACACCGTAACATATTTGGGCATTCCCTTTACATTCAAGGGGAAAGGGGTCTTCAACCACCGACAGCATCTGCTCAAACTGCTCGATGAGGTGACGCGTGCCCCGTTGAAGCCGCATCAAAGAATGGAGATCACGAGGAACTACCTGATACCGAGGCTGACATATTCGCTCGTGCTCGGCCAAGTCCACCGAAACACGCTCAAAAGGTTGGACAACTACATCAGGCAATCAATTCGTGGCTGGCTACGTCTACCGAAGGACACCCCGATCAACTACATCCACGCCGGTAAACAACATGGGGGACTTGGTATCCCAAGTCTGAGTGCAACAATCCCGATGCAGCGGAGAGCGCGTATGGAAAAGCTCTTTTCTACCCAGTGCCGAGTACTACGCAATGTAGTCAACGATTCCGCATTTGGCAAGATTGTTCGGGATCTCAGCCTTCCGATCCGAGTCCATGGTGCATGCGTAAACACCAAGGAAGAGCTGGTGGCTGCTTGGGGTGATAGTCTGCACAACAGCGTTGACGGTCGCGGTTTACGAGAGTTGGTCGCTTCACCCCTTTCGAATCGATGGCTTGTATTTCCAGAACGAGTGTTTCCTCGGATATTTATCCGCGGTATCCAGCTCCGATGCAACCTGCTCAGGACGAGAGTTAGAAGCGCTCGGCATGGTCATGGTGGCCAGACGATCTTATGTCGTGGAAACTGTGGCCAACCGGAGAGTTTGGTGCATATTTTGCAGTCCTGCTGGATCACGCATGATGCCAGATGTGCTCGTCATAATCGGGTTGCAAGGGAACTCGCAAAACGTCTCCGTCGCCTGGGATACACCGTCTTTGAGGAGTTGAGAGCACCTACTTCGACGTCCTTCATCAAGCCTGACCTAATCGCTGTTCGGGAGCGCCGAGCAACTGTGATAGACGTCAGCATAGTCTCGGATGGGCGCGGAGTGACTGTGTGGAATGAGAAGAAGCAGAAGTATGGTGCTGATGAATATTCCCTCGCCATAATCTCAGCCCTACGTGCAATTGGTTGTGATGTCGACTTTTTGGTCCACCAACCGATGATCATCTCTTATCGAGGGATCTGCTTTCCTCAATCCGCCAAGGCTGTTATTGGACTGGGACTTCCTAAGTTCACAGTCAGTGACTTGTGTTTGCTTGCCATTGTGGGCTCCCTGCGTACTTACGACACTTTTATGCGTGGTACATGGCGTTGAGTGCACATTCTTGCCATTGAATCTCACACCAGACCCAGTATGACGGACACTTTGTGCCTGATGTGCGAGTCTTGACTGTGCTAGCGCTTACCGCGCCTTGAAGAGCATTCAGCATTGTTTGTCCTTTCTTCGGCTGTTGATCTTTACACGCGTGTTTCCATACCAAAATTCTTACACACGTTGGGATTAATCTTATCTGATTGGAACTGTTGGTGGCATGACTTCGAAAGAGACGTTTCTCTCTTTTACCTCATATTCTCCTGTAACCCTTTCACATTCATCGCTTGCATTTACTTTTTATGTCTGTGAACATGCTCTTCAAAAATAAAATTAAACGATAAATTTGCGATAAAAGCCGTGCCAGCACAGTGTATCTCTTTATTCTAGTGCCTTTAAAGAGGTGCAACATGGTGGTTTCCTTTGGCACGAAATGTATCTTGGATCCAACGAACAAATTTCTGACCAAAGCTTGACCCGGGTCTCATGAAATAGGCAAAACTACCGGTTGCGGTACCTAATTACAAAATTCACAGCATAGCACTCGAAGAGCTTAAATCACAAAAACCAAACCTGAAGTTTCCTCTGTAACCCCCTGACAAACCAGCATCATTGCACTGTCAAGACAAAGAATATTTCTCTAGAGTTTCCACTTACATATTTTTCTAAACTTCCAAAGTTATCATAAAATATTTGGTAAATCAACAATTGTTCTTACTTTTGTATCCACCGATGTGCCAATTTTCCGAAGCTAGACAACGGAACAGGTAATGCATGGCGTCGTACAGTCAAACACCTCATTTGTACCGATGTTACCTGAGCTTGTATGCAATTTTCACTAGGAACACCTTCAGAACTTCTCGATTTGTGCCCACTTTAGTCAGTTTTTCATTTTCATGAACTTGCTCAATTCAGAATACCCGTAAGAAAAATGGTCGGGTTTTCCAACCCATTATTCATACGAGGTAAGTAGAACAAGGCCACAACAGAGCTGATACACGAGGAAACAACTGGGAACAGACGGCCCCAAACCGCTTGAATGTTGAGTCACCATGGTAACAAATGATGCTTATACCGAATGGTTTCTACCAAGTCGCTTGTCAAAACGGAAGCATCAAAGCATTTAACAGATGACCGCCCTTGCAGTAAGAGTTTCCCACTTCAGAATAGTAGACAAGTAACAGTGTTTTTTTGCGCCTATTTGTTTGTTATCAACTCTCTGAGTTTTTCACCGGATGGAAGTTTATAACTCCTCCGTGAACGAAGTTGTCGTCTATCAAAGCGCTTATTGTCGCGGTTGTTGTTCACATCCTTACTCTTAGAATGAAAAATGTCAGCCGGCTGAATCAGCCAACGCATACCCGTTAGTGCGGAATGCTTCATCAGTTAGAGCGTCTCCAGCTAGTGCTTATTTTGTCACCCATCTATGCGTAAGGAGCACATCATCAGGGCTGAATTTGAGTAACCAGTCGATAGCGCGTGGTTATTTGTAACTCTGGGTGAGAAAAATGTCAAGTATAGCAGAATCATGGGTTAAACGAACCGTTCAACCGTGAAGCCGCTACACGACATTCTGGCCGAGGAAGACAGAGACTCGACTAAAAAAACACGCAAACATTTAACTCTTTCAAGTCACCCGTGAACAGAATCACTCTGGCATGAGTGCATACCGGTTGTTGTCTAATTAGAACAGCTTAAGGTTGACCACTTTCGCTATTCTGCAATGAGACGGATATGAGGAGGGGAGCAAGTAGTACGCTTGGTTTGTCACTTGAATTTCTAGGGGTTAGGTGGTATCGTTCGTATACGGAGCAGTGGTTATATCTACTTAGATGATTCACTGCACCACTACGAATACTCCACCATAAAGCGATAGCGAGAGGCTTTTGCCTCCAGTCAAGTGGAGCTGAAACACGCACTGTTTAAAGTAGTTTAGAGGGAAGGAGGCGACTGAAGATGCCTGTGGAAGTTGCGAGAAGGACAAAGATAGCAAACAGTGCTTGTTTTACGCAACTGAATCTGTTAGCTAATGCATAACGAATATATGTGGTAACACAAGGTACATTCATAGACTGTATGAAAATCACGTGTACATGCTTTTTAAAAGGGGCTACACGGGTCAATGGATCATAGAGAAAAGTGAGTGATGTTAATATTAGACAGGTATATTGAACCGGGAGTTTGGTAGGCCGACTGAATTTCGGATGTCGCAAAAGTTTATTTTGTACGCGGATTCATGCTGTTTAGGTTCCGTCACCTCTACAATCGATGGTAGTTTGGGTCGTACCAGTCGTGGTCGGTTCAGACGTACCCGATAGGTGACGTCTGTCCATAGCTTCACTGGTTTCGGCCAGGTCTGACGCAAAAGCACTTGGGCAGATGTGTGAGACTATTCGCAACAAACGACAAAAAAACAAAATATCATGAAAATTTACCATCTGATATCGATAAAGTCGGTTGAATGAGGTCAATCTGAGTTAAAGTTTTGCGTACGAAGTGAAAGAGTGAGCTGTCCGGAACATAGGTAAGGTAGAGTTTTCTGGAATTCGCAATGATTCATACACGATCGCAACAAATGACGTAAAACATCTGACGGCAGCGGAACCCAGCAAACGATGAACACATACGATGCGTCTAAAGGGTCGATCCGTGGTACGAATCGAGGATACACGTTTTGTTCCCATTGGTACTCGTGTAGATCGTCTGGGTCGCCTGAATTTTAGAACAAAGCGGTTGCCCACCTTGAATGTGTGAATGGTGCATTCGATCTGGTGAGACTACAGTGGTTTCAATGGTGCGTCCAAAAGTGGTTAGATTCCCAACACAACAGGATACATGGGCTAAAAAGCTTTAACTCACTTTAACGTATACCGCTTTATACAACCAAACAGTGGTTGTATAAAAAACACTGTTGAGTAGGTTTGCAGCTGTTTCAGTTACACAACGCACTCAACAACTTAGTGGAGGAACCGCACTCAGAGTGAACTAAAATTAATCGACCGAATTTTATGCGAGAATTTCTATCCGATAAACTTTGCTTACTTTTTCACTGCACCATTCTACTTAAAGCTTCTAATTTCGCTCTTGTTAAAATGTGTGAGACTAAAGTGGTTCGTATTCCACCAAAGTTAGGTGTCTTCCTATTCTCGCCTGCCGATGTCTACTTTCCACGCTGCAGGTGAGCAAAGCATTCACATTTTATGCCACAAAATTACCCATGAAGGAAATGTGCGCACGATCTTACCTGGGTTACATTGCTAAAGTGGAAGGCGCATCCTCAAGCCTTGCGATTCATCTTGATTCCATATTACAACAGATTATTCTAACAATAAACAGAGAATTTTAATTGCGAAATACACTCACTTGCATTCCAATTTGGTTTTACTGGAGACCCAACTGAATACCTCGTTCATGATCTTCTTCAGGTGAATGTCCTGCACCAGGCCACTTCATGTTTCCGTTGGCACGATAAGCCGGCACATTGTATACACGTAACACACCACTCGTAAGTTTGGTGAAAACTCCTCAACAGCCCACGACCGGTTTCTCCCTTCTTGAAGATTGTTGACTTTTGTGCAGTTTGGGTCCACGTTGAACATACAATTGAGGAAAACTCATGGCCTGTGCCTAACTGATAAGCCCCATGAAGGGCGAAACCCGTCGTGGGCTGTCAAAGATTTCTCGGGAACCTCATGAGTAGTGTGTTACGTCTATATAACTACTTTAAATCAACAAATGAGTGACAAAGCACGAGCAGCGCGAGTAGCATTGGACTTGTTTGTTATGTTACACACGGTCATCTACTTTGCAGGATGTAGCTGGGTTATTTGGAAACGGTTATTTCAATTAAACTAATTGAACTCATCTATGATTGCAGAGTGCACCGATGGACCGGATAAACGATTCCATCTACCATCATTGAAGAGTTTTACACTGCTGAAACATTTTGCACCTAAACATTTCAAAGCTGTTCACTACAAAGCTGCTAACCGCGGTACTTTCAGTTTATCCGCTTACAAATCAAGATGATTGAGCGGGACACTCCCGAAGATGGTTGTCTGGGCCATATTTCCACCAGTTAATTGCACAAAATTTCTGTATGGTACCTTCTAATCCCATTCTTTTGTTCCGATGAAACAGATTAAACGATCCAACCCACAATGAAAGCGAAGGAAGATGTGGGCCTCACCACCTGCGCTACTTGGCAGAAGGGAATTGGGACAGAAAGCATGTACGTCTAAATGTCTACGCATAAGTGTTATTTAGAAGATGAGTGCAAGATTTTGTACATAAATAATATCAATAAATAATACATAACGAAATATCAATACTGATGGTAAAGCATCCTGTTTTTAATGGGGAGCACGAAGTGGATTGTAGACGCAGTTGGAGATAAAGAACAGAGATAAGAGGGTCATATTGACCGTTAGTTCAAAACCGTGGAATGAGGAGGTGGACATCGCGGATCGGGAATGCTTGCTCCAGAACTGAACATTTGTGCATCGACTTCATATTCATCTCTTAGTGGGACCCTTACTTCAATTGAAAGCTCTGAGGGGTGATTTGTGAATGCTGACATACCCCGCGAAGGTCGGGGTATGTCGGAAGGTCGTGCTTTGAACCCAATGCATGACAGTATTCTGCTCCTGGCTAAACCCGAGAAATCTGGCGTTATCTCAGCCTTCCTGCGTCTTCAAGTCGCACGCTAGTGTTTCTAGCACCACCCTCGACCCAGCCTTATGCGGTACTGAACAGTTTGGGCTAAAAAGAAGGGGGAACTTGGAACGTTTCTATGACGAACCGGATCAAACGAAACAATAACATCAGGTTCCAAGTGAGATGGATTCCTCAGAGTAGTCTCAGAATTTCACTGGAGAATAAACGCACAAGAGTTTCGAGGGAAAAACTGTTGAAACGCAGTGTTCGAATAGCTTTACACCTCTCTCCATTTTTCGATCCTCGTCTTTGCATCCATCAGTGGTGGCGAAAGTACGATCAATGCGTATATTCCCCGTTCACCCTGTTTCAGACCAAGTGATGAAACGGTGCACCCATACTGGAACAACATGACGCGAAAAGAATCCGCTGAAATTTATCCGCTTGGAAAATTTGTCGTATAACACTTGTCCGGGGTTTGCACAGGCAATTGCTTGAGGCTTAAACATGTTTGTCAAAACAAACTGACACGTCACACAGTGTGAATGTGTTTTAAAGATTTTCCACTATTCTTTCCTGACCGGGGAATAACTATCCTAGGCGGATACCAAAACGAACAGTCAAACGCTACGTGAGGGACATCTGATAAGAGCTTTGAAAAACTGTCACACAGTGTTACACAATCCGGTTTGCATGGGATGAGGTAAGGGTGCATAGTCCGGATAGTTGCTTGTTCAGCTCGTAGTGCAGCCGGTTTCTAGCCTTATGAAACTTCACCGGTTAGATCGTCTGATGGTTTTTGGATTTCGTCCCTTCGCTCTCATCATTTTGCTGTTGTGCATTCAGTGTGCATGGCTTCTAGGTCGTTCTATGTAGGTTTTTTTCAAGGAAGTCCACCTTAGGCTTTCCCGTCCACATTTCATTCTTTTTTCCAAGCTTTCACAGATTTCTGATGAAGGATGTTAGCTTTATTCGACCCCTGTGCCAAGTTATACACTCAAGCCAAGGTCACCGGTAGCGCGCTAATAATGTGAACTGATTCCGCATTAGCTTAGGAGTCTGGAAATTGATAACAAGCATAATGACTTTCGCTGACAACCTATGGAACTCCACACTGGCATCAGGTTTGTTATGAATACCAGGTGCAAACCTTTCCGGGTGCTTCATTCCTCCCAGCTTCCAAGTCGACCTCCTCCACCTTGTATTCTATTACCTCTTTCTTGTGCATATGGCTGCCTTTGAAGTGGAGAATTTCAGTGATCAAATAAATATTCACTCCATTGTAAAGCGGCAAAGTTGTCTATAGCTGTGTGGCTGTACGGAATTAGGACAACTTGTATTCGAATATGTGCCTTATCATTTCAGGGAATTTCCCACACATCCAGAAACCTATTGAAACTATGTCACTACTTTCTACCAGTTAGAAAATAACTGAGTCTCCCTCTGGGTTACATTGATCGCATACGAGCAAAGTAAGGGTTCCCGTATTATCCGCATTATTAATGTGCCTGGGGGCGAGATGGCTCAGTGGTTAGAACGCGAATTTAGTGACCAAAATGTCTGTGGTTCTAATCCGACGGCTGCCTCTCGACTTCCCTGTCTGGGCAACCTGGCAGTATCCCATTCTTCGTACTTCATTCGGGTGTCACGGCAGCTAGGCACCGAAAGGGTGATACAGATGAACGATGATTATTTATTATTTTTATTTATTGTGTCTCCGATTTTGCTTTTTAGTGTTAATGAAGTTTATAAGTCACATCGGTCAGGTAACTGATAATCAAAAGTGATCCGGAAAACTTTGCTTGTAGGACTGGAAAGGTTTGGTTGGTGGACAAGGAACTGTTTTCGCTTTAGACGTAATATCCTACTCATAGGGTTGCTGAAAACTCTTCAGTTGCTTGAAAACATCATAAACGAGAGATTCAGCTGGGTTCTAGGTGAGTCTCCCGCAAAACCAAATTTGTTTACAAATGAGTGCACTTCACTGTGTTCGCTTTGTTTTTTTGGTTAGCGAAATCTTGGTGCTTTTTGTTTGGCCCATCTTCTCTGTGCACGGTTCCGCTGTTTTGAAGCGTCAGTCTTCATTACTTTACCTTCCATGGACTGAAGTTTTCTGCAAGTGTCGTATTGTACACGGATTTATTAGGGAAGTGCAAGAGATAACCAATCCTGTTCTGGCAGGGAAGCTTGCTTTATGAACCCGTCCCACGATAACATCAGGAATGCGCTAGAATTCTGCACGGACGCAGCGTTGACCGTGCTTGTCACCCAAGTTTGTCAGCACAGTAGCCCCTTGATGTGGCGAGACCGCTCCTTCGATGATTAAAAAAACACTTCCAACTTTCAATGCCGATACACCAATCATCGGGATCATTTATTAGCTTTGGTTTTCCAGCAGTTTTCAAATTCGTTAGTATATTCGGTGGCATGATCGATCGTGGGCGGACTAACGGCATACACCGAACATAGGACTATTTACCGAGACTCGTCTGGTAATTTTTCAGTTCACCTCACTACCTGGTAGATCAAACCTGAAATGGAAATTAAGCTTCGGTTGGATTACGAGCAATCAGTTAATCATTAACGCTGACAGATGTGTCTACCTTGTCCGATTACTGCTTAGAGGTCAAATTGATGTGTTGACCGTGATATGAATGGACGGAACGAAGACCACATTGGCAGCGAAAGACAAAGACCACATATGTCATGCTGTATGAGACCAGCAGGAATGCAGCAAGCCATATTCACACTGACCTATTGAATTCTACACATTACCGATTACACATGTATGGAAGTCACGAAATCTAGGAAGATGCTTGTCTGAAATTCCGCCGTGCTAGGAAACGAATATATTTATTTGTGTGAACGACATGCCCATTTGTAAATCCTCAGGATTCCAAACGCCGTTGTTCTTCTAACAGGGCCATAATAGTCCAGAAAGTAAATCTGTTAAAAGGCATCCGATGTTACTTGATAAAAGACATTTGAGATCGGACACTCTCGATTTCTCTTACGGAAACTTCCTGCTCAAGATATGTTTGTAGTGAGCGGGAGGGGACGAAAATGTCATTCTAGAGATCAGTTAAGCTGACGCAGTCTTCTGACCCGTAAATAACAAAACCAAAGTGGACCAATAAACGTACTTTAACCCATTTTGTCCGCTTGAGTAGTCCTCGGCCTGTTCTTTCACAAGTTCACATCTGTTACCAAAAAACTAGCTCCTTTTCGCCAAGTAAAACGGCATTCTTCAGCTCCCTGCTCAATTTTCTGCAGTCTATATATGAAATGTATCATTCAGTTTCATCTCCTAGCTACATGATTGTAATAAACCATCGTTTTTATCACTAGTTACGAACAAAGGTTTGACCACGCGTTTCCTGTTTCCCTTTCATCTATATCTTATATGCACGAATTCAACTTCCGAACCGCTTTCAACATTTTAAAACATTGTGAAGTTGTAACACCAGAACAATATACATTCGCTAAATACACTCATTTGCATACCAATTTGGTTTTCGCGGGATACTCAACTGAATCCCAGCTGAATTTTCTGTTTATGATAATCTTCAACTAAATTTGCTGCACGAAGGCCACCTCATGTTTCACTCAGCAGGATTTTTGGGATATCGCAGTACATTTTTTTGAAGTAAACTACTCAATTTTTCTATGGACAGTGGAAGATTTTTTCAGGGACTTTGTGAGCAGCAAAAAACGACAAAGATTGTTTCGTTTACGATAAGATATATTTGTCGCTGGACTGATTCACCCTCTGTAAACTAATTAAATAAGGCCATTAGCGGTTCCCTTGATGATCATCAACTCCCGCTCTATCCCACGAGAAGTTAGCGAGGGTCTGCTTCTGCCCATCGGCTGTTTCAAGGGAATTTCAAAGAGCATCAGAGCAAATGTTGTTTGTTCCACATTCAGTGAAGCTGCCATCTGATCATATGTTTTGATTCACATGACCACACGTTCAGTCGATTAAAGCGAATCTTGTAAAGCAACGTAATTAAGGTAGCTGAATATGAATCCGGTTTTAGTCTGTTGCTTGGAAAGTTGCATGTACGGTAATTAGTATTCCAGTTTCGTCGCATATTCGAGACGGAATGAGAAATCAAAAGTCTCTTCTACCGTATCTCAAAAAGTTGGAGGAGGTTTTCTACCGTCGGGCATCCACCTCCCAATCAACGACTACATCGACGTTTTTGCATCTTTAAAGTACCATTGTATTCTGGGCGCAAAAAATACCATTTGTATTTAAGGATGGCTCCCCGCAGATGCTTTAGGATTCATAGCTGCTACAAAGAGCACACACGTGATTTTAACTGGAGAAATTTCGTTGTTCTGAATAGAGAGAATTTGGTTAGTCTGTTAAATCCGACATGGAAGAACGTCTCAGCAAATTGAGAGAGGTGTGCAGTATTGTGTTCTCATTGTTGGGTATCTTCACATTATCTGGGGCCACCTAAATGTCGCAGTGAGCGTGGCGAACTGTTGAGAATGTGTGGTTATGGAAACTTCCCATTACTGCATTAAGAAATAGTGCGTCGTTGGCAAAGGTTAGCATTTGGATGTCTCATCTTATTGTCCCACAGTTTCAGGGACAGAAGTAAACAAGTAAAATGGAGCGGAGTTAGGTAGGACCAATGATAAATGTGGATCCAAATAAGCGAAATACACTCATTTGCAAACAAATTTGGTTTTGTGGGAGACTCACCTGGAACCCAGCTGAATCTCTCGTTTATGATGTTCAAGCAAATGAGTGTATTTCGCTAATTTCGTTCAATTTGGATTCAAGTAGAACATAGGGTTGACGGAAACTCGGGGACTGCGCCTACCTGATGAGCCCCAAGAAGGACGAAACCGGTCGTGGGCTGTCGAATAATTTACAGTAACCTTATGAGTAGTGCATTACGTCTATAGAGGATCCGAATACATGTTGAGGTTGACGGGACTTTATTACAGTAAGCGGTTATCCGGTCATGTGATTAACAGCGAACATGCACAACGTTTTTGAGTACCACACTGCCACTGGACAATAAGCCAGACACTAGCTCGCTATTACCCACCCTTCTTTACTGATGGTCTTTACACTGACTGAATTTGACTCTGTTTTGATCCACTTTTCTGTTTTACACGAAAACGGAGAGCAGTTTCAGATGGTCCTTTTAAGGATTCGCGAGAGTCTATGTGCGGGTTTGTTATTCAAAAACACAGAAGAAAAACTCCTTTCGGAAGCTCCAGCTCACCAGCTACTTCTGGGATTTCATTTTGCAAACTGGAATCTGACTTACCCGGTATTTTATATCATCCTAAGACTCAGATGCCCTCTCACTAGTAATTTCCGACAGGAATATTGGCAGCTTAGAATCAACAAAAAAGTGGTAATCACAGTACGGTAGATAATCAGGTGCAGAATTATAAGATGGGACGTATCGAGTGATACGACGAAGTTCTATTCGTTAAAAAATACAACGGGAATACACGCATAAAGTTTGCTAGTTAAATAAGGGGGCCAGAGGTTAGAACCACCATAATGCACGGTAGTTAGAACAACTTAGACCGCAAAACATTTTCCGCCTCATCGGTGAATCCCTAAAACGTATAGGAACAGCACGCCTTGATGTCCAATTCTGGATGCGTAACACTTACCATTCCGAAAAGTTAGCAAACGAGTGTGTGAACTATTAAACCGGAAAAATCGGTCGAGGCCATGTGCGTGGTGCATAGCCGCTTTTTACAAATAGGCCATTATTCGAAGTCGTAGAACACATCTGTGACGTCGCTGACAGTCACCCGATCCCCATTGTTTGACAACCTGTAAAACTAAAAGAACACACTTTACGTTGTACGCTAAATGTCTAGTTCCTATTCGGCAAAAGAAACAGGTTGCCATGGCCCCTAGCCTTGAAGATCTATCGTCATTTCAGAATTATCTATTGCCAAACGATATATGTAACTTCGATTTTTGTGGCCCCTAAGTAAAAGAGGCATTTTTACGTCTAATGTTTCCGTTTGGATAATTTGAATATGACCAAAGTACACTTGTCATTAAATTTGAGTGGGAACAAAAAGTAGCCCGTCCTTTCTGTTTATGTTAATCATCTGACAGCAGAAAGCATCATGCGACAAAGTTTTTTGTCAGCCTACATTTAGCAGTTAGTGCTCTTAGTCCTCCGGCCTCGCCTTGCCCAAGAGCACTTACAACCCGATACCTTTCCTGTATGATGACGAAGCTCAAAGGTTGAGTTCGCTATAAACATGCTTTGAGGAAAAGATTGATGAGATTAACTTTTGAAATTCATATGTAAACAATACATTTTATACCCTTTGTATCTAACCTTTCCTTCAAATATTCATGCATCCGATCAAAGACGACCAAACAGGTGTAACTCTGGGCCAAAGAGGCGATAGGTCCCGTAACTCGATCACAACACCTGTTATCTTCACTACTCGTCACATCATTAGACAGAACTTTGAAAATCAGCTAGTGCCTAGACCATCTCCTTGTGTTTACTGTTCTGCCTAAACAGTCAATCAAAAGTATGACTATATCACTGGTTTTCAGAAAGGACAATGACCAACCGTAAGAGGCTTTATTTCGTACTGTGTATCGAATTTGGACTTCAAGAAGCGGTGACTACAAATTTCACCTAGTTTCGTTGTGGATATTTAACGTGATTAGAATGGAATTCCTGGCACCCGCAGAAGAAAACTGGTGCATAAACTTGCAGGCTGGAGCTCTACTGCACAAAAAGCCAGGTAATCTCTTGTTGTCCCAAAGAGACTCTGGGATTAAAGGTCGGTTTTATCGAGTAGTTTACACCCATATTTTACAGCTTGACTCTGAATGAACCCGAGTCCATTATGGCATATAAAACCGAATCAAACGATTTGACCCCAGTAATTCTCATCGGAAGCCCCGGCGTGCTTGGACCATGTCATATTTTCGGGGTATTCTAGTTCCCTGTGCAGATACACGTACGCGACAAATATTTTTTTGAAATCACAGGCTTGCATTGATAAAACGCTTTTTCACAGATATGTCCATCACGGTTCTGCGCCAAATGTCTAGGAGTAAGTGCGTCTGTCAAATAAATTTAGACTGCTCGCGTAGAAACAGATACGGATACCAAGTTCGTTTTCAGGGGAGGCTCACCGGATCCCCAGCTGAATCTCTCGTCTATGACATTCATCTTTAACTGAATGTCTTGCAGAAGTCCACCTCAGGATTCTGTTGGTAAGATATTCAAGTGTCGCAATACATCACATGCTTCATACACTACTCATAAGGTTACTGAAAGCACCAGTGGCTTCGCCATTCTTAAGTCATGAGCTTTTGAAGTGTTTTCAGCGACTTTATGAGTAGTGTTGCATCTATACAACGTATTGCGACACTGAACTGTCGTACCAGCGGAATAATGGGACTGCGTGTAGCAGTACACGCAGTTGAAGAACATCATAAACAAGAGATTCAGCTGGGGTTCAGGTGTGTTTCCGTGAAAAACGAATGGGTGTGCGAACATGTGTTTGTCGAATTTCGTGCAATTTGGGCCCCAGTAGGACATCAGGCTAAAGGAAACTCGGGGATTGCGCCTACGTAATGAGCTTCAAGACGAGCGTAACCGGTTGTGGGCAACAGTTTTATGTGTAGTGCTTTACGTCCATAAAAAGACACGTGGCTTACTTCCAGGACAATTTTCATCTCCATTCCTCCCACTCACCTGCTTCCCCCTAAATGTTTTCTGTGCCGCTTGTTTACGATTTTTCTCAGGTATACATAATGACTCCGCTCCTCCCCTCCATTCAAAACTCATCAACAAAGGCTTGTAATCATAAAAGGAGCGCCTTCAAACTTGTCTGTAGATAAGTCCGTGCAGAAATTAAACTACTTTTTTATTTTTACCAACTTAATTCAGTAAGATTGAGACAATCAAGATCAAATTTCAGATGGCGGTTGCCACTCAGTTCCTCGCCTTGTAGTCATTTTTCATCGCTAACCAACTTTTCGTGATAGTACGTCGACACTCTGTTATCCAAGTAAGCCTTATATGGATTAAAACCCATCACCCAATCACCTTTAATGGGTCGTACAACCAGCCTTAGTCATGGTCGATCAGCCATCACACTCTTTCGGTGCTTTGCCGCCAAGCCAACCGGAGCAATTACGAGGACTGAGAGACAGTCAGAGCATCCAAGCCTAAACAAGAGTAGTCGAGATGCTGAGGTTGGTTTTGAACCACAGACGTTACCGCCTCTAAGCTCGAATCTTAACCAGTGAGCTAGCTCAGGCGCTACAACTGCTCAGGTGGATTAAGTATCGTGGCAGAATCTGCTACCTATTTAAGGGCATGGTGCTGTATTGTGGTATGGTATTGTACAGTGCCCCATCACAAGGGATTCTCCAAAGCAGTTCATCACTTTACATAAAATGAAGACCTCTCGTGGCAGTTTGGCAACGTCCTCGTCCTCAAAAGGGGCTGCTCCACTAAACCTGGGAAGAATTAAAAGGATTTTCAACATCAACCCACATAACTTTCTGACTAGAGATTTGAAAGATTGATGCATTTTATAGTAGGTGGGATTTGTAGAATTTACATCCACTTCAATCTCTTTTGAACAGTCTTCCTCCTGTTCTAGCGCAATTATTCTGGTGAGTCCACACTAAAGGAGGAGGAAGAGCAATACTCGAGCTTTGCTCATTAGCACTGCATATCCTTGGCGGTGCCGGGATTTGAACTCCGGAAGTATGGATTTATTCGCCTGTTCAGACGTGACAATTCACGTGCGTCCAGCGTGCACTGGTAGACTAGTGGTGACGTGCTGTTAGATGTCCGGAGTTCAAACCCCGACACGGCCAAGGAAACGCACGACTGATCAACTCCAATAAGGTTACAACCTGAGTCTAGTGCTTCCCCTACCTTGGCTCTTACTCACCAGAATGACGGCGCCAGGACAAAAGGGGGATTGTTCACATGAGAGTGATATGGATGCGAGTCACTTTGTATTAAGAGTACATCACACCGCAACCGATTTTGCCGCCGCGCTGGCCTTGTGCGGATTAGAAATTGTCGTAACCTACAACTACGAATGGTCAGCTATCAGCTTTATAAAAACAGTGATGGAAGAGTCTCACCAGATTCCAACAACTTATAACATCAGGGTGCGATCGTGTTTCCCTTAGCTGCATTCTACAACGATGCGGTCGATCAGATCCAGCGTACTTGAGCGACGGCTGAATGGTGCGCAATCTTTGAGAATGAGGTTGCACAGAGGTACCAATGTCGAACTGAGGGATGATATTTAAACAAAATGTTTAATACATTGGGGTAGGCAGTTAAACTACCTCACTCAGGAATCCCACGCAGAGTAAACTAGTGTTGATAATTGTGTACACGTAAGTACATTACGCCTTTACTAACTCCGTGAGAAATCGAAGACGACAGCTCATTGAATGACACGGGGTTACTCACGCGTTGTTTCCCAGGCCTTTCATGCTGTTTCTTGGCAATATATTTAGGTACCTGCTCGCAATATTACCGAAGTATTCGCCGCAATGAGACCTTTGAGATTCCAGCAGCAAATTAGCGCGATATTTACCATCAATATTGTATTGCATTTCCTGGCGGAAAATTAGACGAGCCTGGCAGAGAAAGGTAACGCATTTTTCGAAGGTACAGGGGGAATGCGATTCTTACGATGTTACTTGAGCCTAGTCTTTCTTCCCTGAACCAAACTGTGTGGTCAGCTGACCTTGAGAAAACAGGCTGCGAGACCTCTTTTGTTTGGTTTCCAGGTTTCATCAACATGCCCTTTTTCGACCATGAACTTTGTTTGCAATCGAATTCTGAAGTTCCAGTTGATTTTACAGGAAACTCGTTACACGAAAATTGAGAGATAGCAACACTTTCCAGGACAAGAATTGAATTCCAATAGAATATATATATATCGAATATATCGAATATATATAAATATATTTCAATAGAATTCCAAAACACAGTGGCGTTCGGGCGCTTATCAGAAGGTAACTGGCGGTAACTGGTTTCATTATCAATTGGTAAAAAATGTGTAGAAATGAAGCACTGTAGACATGGAAAGTCGCGAGACATTTTGAAAGCAAATGGTAAGCAATTTTACAATTCTGTTTACCGAAGACTCGACGTTTTGCCTGAGTGGATGAGCACTAACTCCACATGGCTGCACACAAGCAGTGCAAAAAATGACCTACGCCTGCAAGACACTCGGCGTTCGTGCCCTGGGTTAGAATATTTGACACTCGACTGACTGGTTCTCACTTTTAGACAAAGTGCTACGGATCTACTACCTAAGGTTTTCACAATATGTTGAGTGCCTCAACTTGACGCGCTATCGTTTGCTGACCAAAGATGGGTATGAGCACAACCTGATGAAAACTCCTTATATGATCTATTTCGTGTTCGCCATTTATTTGACAGCCCCTCCCCCCGGTCGAGGCGGTTTCAGGAAGCATCCACGTTTTTCATCCGATTGCCCCCTATTTGCATTCTTTGTCTGAGATTACACTACAAGGAAAGTGCAAAAAAACAGAACAAAATCAGTAAGCCTGGAATTCATAAGCAGTAATACCAATGTAGCCTTGCCTTTCAGTCTACAGAAGGTTTACTGGGCCTGCTGAAATAAATGCTTTAAGGTAAGCATGTGACATCCCAACAGGAGCATACAGTATTGTGCACGTGCGAAAAAATCACAGAAGAACAGCCGGTTTGCTCAATGTCTCAACAGAGACGACAATATTTGCTTATAGGTGAAGATATGGTAATGTAATACCGGAAGTCATGTTTCATACAATACTGGAGTGCAAAATCTGTTGTGATCCTCAGCAGAGTTTCAGGTGTTACCTTTCTATACTAATTTTTACACAGAAATGATCACTATGATATCGTGTGTGGAAAGACTGACTGGTGCTTACTGACTGGGCTTAGGTGACATTCCATTCGTCGCACTTATCCTATTCAAACCTAATGCCTCTATGTAACCTGATTTTTAAATTCCGCTCACTGTGCATCCACCAATCGGGTGAACTGAATTTGATGCATCACGCCATTGTGTGGTCCAGATAAAAAATTCACGCACATTCGCACTGTGGGAAACGAAAATACCAAAATTATACAGAACTCGGCTATGAATGTGACTTTCGGTCCACGTTCGGTCAATTAATGTACCGGTTGCACTTTTCATAGTGAGTGAGGTCGTCGCGACTGTCTATCACAACAGGATCACATTACGTCGACTTGCGAAAAATCCCTATTTGCAAATTTGCTGTCTGCAAATACCGCTGTGAACAAACTAGACATACGATTCTGCGCTTGCGAGACGTTCGAAACCCTGATCAAAGCATCGCCAGATAATTGAATGTCAGGCGCTGGGAAAAGTTACCAAAATTTCGATTAGGAAAAATTCGTCTGAAAGAAATCTCTTGGTAAAAATGTTTTTCAATATATCATGTTTTGCATTTCGATTTCAAGTACACTTTTTGATATTTTTTGGAGGCTTCTGTCAGTTCTTCTCTTCGTGCTAGGGCAATGGGACTGTTAAAAATGAATTTTTGCTTCCGTGGATTTTCACCTTGAAACAAAAGGATATAACAGTTAGATTGTCATTAATACGCAGAGAATATGATCGTACAACTATCGCTGTCATGAGAAAACCCCAATAATCATATTTAGACAAATGTAGCTGAGCAGATAAGGCATTCATCCTAGCTAAGATTTCAGCAGCCGATTGAATCGACAGCATAGAGCATGACGATGTAAAACGGTGGTGAAATATGGCACCCTATCGCACAAGTATGAGGAAATTGGGGAAAATCTTCTACCAGAAAGAATTGCATTCATGACAACAGTCGCCTCATGGCTATCAAAATGGGATCCCTCTTTCCTCCAAGTTTAACAGATACTGAGATCTTGTTTCAACGCAGGATGCTAGATGCAACCTCACCACCTGGCAGGTAGCTCTTTGAATAGCCTCTTGAGGCACCCAACAGGAAGGAGACTTCCGGAGACCTGCAAAGTTTGTGCTGTCATGCCATTCTCACTTGCAGTGCTACGAGTCCGAGACTTGCTTCAAAAAATACTCTGACATTCGTATACGCCATCTTATTACGTATCCCGGTACAAATAGGCAGATGAGTCCAGTTTCTGATACGTATACAAAATGCCCACCCTTCGGTACGCGTACACATGTATTTTAATATTTTATGGTGTGCAAAATGAACTTAAACTGTGTAAGAGGATAATCTGAGGCAAGCTGAAGAGTTACATCCACGGATTTGAAAAAAACGCAACAGTTTTTCTATACAAGCCGACTTTTTAGTAGAATTGTTCGTATGATTCCGTGTCTGCAAATTGCACTGTTTTACTTAAAAATCATCGTTCAAAATGCGGCCGTAATGGTACGGTCGACCATCAGATCTATTCCCCATCAAAATTTTACATTTATCCACAGTTCTAGAAACGTCTTGTCTTTTGGACTACGTAAAATTTGGCACGACCAACCGATTCAATTGCCCCGACGAGAAAAAACCGGAGACCAATGCATCCTAATCACGCAAAATATCAATTTTGTATTGGGCCATCGTACGCGGATTCTCTATATTCCAAACCTGGAGAAAAACCAGCGTCATTGATTGACAGTTGGAGGAGCATTCATTGTTCCTGCAGATAAATTTTGAAAATACTGTTGGACGCCGATGGGCTGCTGATGGCCTGTGCTTTTGTTTTACGTCAGCCAAATTAAATTAGCCGGAGCTCCAACCGTCCAATCTGCTCAAGTGAATGCTTTATCTGGAGTAGATATTTCAAAAGTGTACTACTTAGCCGTCTAAACAGAGAACTGCTTATTATCAAAGCTCTCATCACCGCAAATACTTTGTGATGAAGTTGTTTGTCGAGCTTGGGGCTTTGCGTCGTGTGCAGTGTAAACTCCGTTTCTTGTTTCATCCCCGGCTCATTCATATTTGGCAACATGGCACTAGAGGTTTTGTAGTCAGCCCTTGATCAACCTCACAAGGACCGTTTTTGACCACACACGTCTTTCTTACTTTCTAAATTAGGCTGGTGATTTAGCATTTCCATGTCCATTTTTGCAGGTAACTTGTCTGTGTGTGGCAATGTGATAGTGTCTTCATTACTGACATGAGAACACGGAAACAAATGAGTCAGGCTGTTCGAACAATTTTTTAACAGTAATTCTGGGCATCCAAAACTAAAATGAGAAGCTTTGCGTGGCGGAGTCATTCCCCATTGTGAACTTAGCTTAAAGAGTGATCCCCACAGAAGCAAGGTGGCTGACTTAGTCTCAAAAGCAAACGCCGCAATGAGAATGCCGTATGCTACTGATCCGATTTCAGTAGTTGGGTATACTTGTAGACGGTTTGTCTCAGGAACGCTGCTGCTAAATTGCTCTCCACCTTGAAGGAATTTTCTTGGCTTGGTTGTCTATTGTTCAGCATCATTTTTCTGCATAACTCAACGCCCCAATTATTTCTTATTATTATTACATTCGGTGAGACGAAGGCGATAACCCGATATTTACCATGTTCTTACCAACTTTCATCGTTCTCGTTGTTACATTCAGTTGCATGTATCTGATACAGTATCCCGTTTTCAGTAACAACCAGATTGGATCACAAAAAGAAATAGGACGAAGGGTGGACTATTCACGGGCAGTACACTCTTGACAAATTCAAGCACTTTGAATAATGTCCACAGAAGTAGTGAATTAAATTCGCTGGCAATGAGTTCACTAAGCTCGCCCAGATTCTGGATTGGCTGATCACTTCTGCTACGAATAATTCTGTTTCGAAACAGCTGGCAAGTGCAAACTTTATTTGGCCTTCATAATAACAGCCTATGACTAACAACATTAATGAGGACCAGCATATTTGCACTCACTGGCATGCCCGAGACAATAAGAGGTTTCCTACTATGAGATTATTTTTGCATGGTTGTAAATGACCTTCACAGTTTGATATCATGGTGAGAGGAGTACAGCTGATATCGGCGGCATGTGCCACTATCACCTGGATGATTCTGTGCAAAATGTTGGATGGGAAGCACATAGCCCGAATTGTGTTGCGTTTCCTGCTTACGATGATTACGCAACTGACGGTGTTGGTCGTTTAGAGAACACGAATTTGGTGACCCCATTGAGGGTTTGGGTCAAGTCCTGCTGCGTTCCTTATGATCAGCAATTCTTCGTTGGTGCTAATGCAGGCGCCAACGGATGAACACAACCAGTATTCTCAAATGCAGCTGGTGGGTACAAAATAGCCCAAACGTATTGGTATCCGATATGACAGACTCATATAATGTCTCAAAACGGGTTTCCCATTTTTGATTGATAGACTTTGGGAATATCAATAGATCGCTGACTCACACACAGGAACCATAGTGTTTCGTTTTATCATACGGATATAATAAACAAATTTTCGTGCGCGGGAAGTTAACTAATTTATATCTGGTAAAACTGTTCAGGCACAAGGAAAAGTTTCTTATTTCCAACTCAGGCAATGGTTTTTTTAGACTGAACAATCTTCAGAAATGCATAATCTCTAACCAATAGGATTAAATTGATTCCTAAATAACAAAATTTAAGCCTGTTCACCTGAAATCTGAATAGAACGTAAATTCCGGCTGGTTTTTTAGGGGGGTTTCCGAGAATAGCTGCCACAACCAATTAGTAGTCTCTGGATGACTGGTGATTTTTCAGCAAAAGCCGAAGTCCTCATTACCACTGACATTACCTCAGTTGTCTAATACAGTCAAGTATGTTCAAACTTCTGTCTGGTTCCTTGAATCTCACTTGCTTGCCTGCCGTAACTCGTTGTTAACCCGTTAACACGTCTAAAACTGGAACAGAAAAACATAAATAACTACTTTGGTTAGAAGGAACACAACATTGAAAACATTGCCTTAGGTCAACATTTAATGACTTGTGTGACGGAAGTTGTCATTTCGTGGGTTTTCTGGTAGCCACACAGAACTTTTGACGAGTTTAGAAGGCAAATTTCTCCTTTCCATTATTGCCCAGATCAGCACAGTGCCACTGATTATGTTACAGCGATATCTGCAGCTTGTGGAAACACGCAATCTTCTGAGTAGTGTACATAAATGCCTCTAGAAAATTTTACGGTGGCACATACGTCCACACGCACAGTCAGTTATAAGCTCGAGGTAGGTCTCGCTAGTGTGAGCTTACTTGCCGGGAAGTCTGTGCTTCATACTTGACCTCACAATCTAAATTGCTCCTGTCTAGACTTGAGCAATATGGCAGTTTCTCAGGATTCACGTTTCTTCCGAGTTTCGTAGCTGCTATGCATCGAAAGGGTGTTACAGCTGGAAGGTAGTGTGAAGAGATCAGTTAATTTTCAGTTGAGAATTCATCCTATAAGTGAAGCCAAGGAACGCCAAAAAGCTGGGAAGCACATGATTGTTGTTTCATTCTTATTGAGATTCATCAGCAGTGTGTATTTTACAAAACTCCAGGGAATTTTGAACCCACGACCTTCCGACCAATGG
>SJOL01006567.1:507291-517416 GCA_004794785.1 Opisthorchis felineus
TTTGGCTTACTGAAGCCGTGCTTTCATGTGGATGAGTACTTGAAACTGCGCGTTGAAGTGCATTGCTGCGACTAAGCCACACTATTTTGCTGCATCCCAGAAAATGGAAAAAGGGAATAAATGGTTGATTATACCAATCAATTACACACAACTCTCTAGAAGATGATTGAAATCATATTTTTATCATTCTCATGGCGGTGATCTTCTGGTGCTGGATATCATCGTTCAATCAAAAGTCCACTAATTTTTCTTGCTTGCCCAAAAGTTCTCGAATAATCTAAAGCGAGCGTACCATCAGTGTTGGTTAATCGGTCGACCCCTCGCAAACACTCAGGATGAAATTAAATTCGTTGGCTTGTAGAAATCTTTCGACAGTCAGTTTCCTACTGGCGAACTTGCTGTACATAGATTAGCCTAAATTGAATTGATAAGCCGGGTTTTTCTGGCTGAAGGTTAAAATTTTGTCTAATTTAGCATCGATGACAGGGCGTTATCAACATGAAAACACTTCAAACACTCATTGAATTGTTTTAGTCTAGCAAAATAAATGGCTCTTTAAAGATGGCTACGGAGTCGAACCACAGAATTCAATCCACATATTTCATTTGCTCGACCAGTAAACTCTTTCTTCGCCCACATGAATTGTGGGAAAGGCACCCAGGGCTGCTTTCGGTAGAATTATTCCCGTTATCCCCTTCACTAATGAAACTCTCAAGCGCAGGTACAGTTGATGTGAGTTTTTCAAGTTATTTTCTCTCCAACCCATTCACAAGAAAACGGTTTGAACAGTGCAGAAATTATGCATGAAATAATCCGTTTTACAGAAGTTTGCAGCCAAGAGGAGTCCCTCGCAGAACTTTAATTCAATTTCTCGATAGGCTTGTAAATATAACAATCGTTCAAAAACATCATAATTAATTTATTCAGCTGGAATTCGGGTGAGTCTCCCGTGAAACCAAATAGTGACGCAAATGAACGTAGTTGTTGAATATCACGTTGCCGATTTTAACAGAATTAAAATAAATGAGCCCTTATAAAACAGGCCGTTCATAACGCCAGTCCTCTTCACTTTGCTTTCGAAAAGTAAGTACAAAACTCCCTTCATAATTATTGTGTTTATTTGAGTTTTGCATTAAAAACGCGTCACTCATAGGGCCTAAAAATGTGCCACCTGCAAGTGGAAATATTCACTAAGAGGAGGAACTAACTACGAAAGAAAAACGTCAGTCTTGTAAATTACCACTGAGGTTGAATAAGGTTTATTGTTTTGTTCTGCGGCCACAAGTTATCGATTAATAATCGACCAATAAATGAACTCGTGTTATGCAGTTTTAAAAGCACCGGGATTTTATACGTATCTTGCTCATTTATGAACGCCAGTACCTTTTATCCAGACGTAGCACACTAATCGTATGGTTGCAAAAAACACATCGAAGGCCCACCACTGGTTTTGTTCTTCATGCAGCTAATCACGGAGACTGGCGAAGTCTCCGAGCTCCGGTCAACCTTATGTTCCACTTGAAACCAAGGTGAACAGATTTCGACATGTACTTCCATTTGCATACGAATTTAGATTGAAGCGGACCATCACAAATGGGAAATTTAGCTGGATTCAATTGAGTCTCCTGTCGAAGTCAAATTGGTTCGATAATGAGGCTAGTTGCCAGAACCCGTACCTTTTTTACGAGGTATTTTGGATTCTTCAGAATCATCGTGGTGACAATTTTTCATCAGTTGGAGATGTCCTAAAGGGTCTTCTGTTTTTTATAAGTTACTTTTTTCAAACGAACACCTCGTTAAAGCAAGGTGACAACCGCTATTTCTGAAAATGCGTAATTTGGATATTTAAAAATTGTCAAATTTTTAAAGAACAAAGGTTCCATTTTTAGTAAGATCTACTTTGAGGTTGGTATGGATTTAAACTAATTTTTGTCCAGTAGAATTCCACATCAACTTATAACTTAAAAACACGAACCAGGGACACGTTGTATCAGCGATAATCACCCTACTCCGATCTAACTGTCCAACAGTAAAGCTGAAAAATGAACGCAAATTAGAAGAAATGCACTAAAATTTTGGTAGTTTTTGTTGGGTTTACATCTGAAGCCTGGAAGCTGGCAGGTAATTTTTCCGTCACTAGTGGGCAAATGAATAACGAAATTCCTTCTCGCATCTGCTTTTACTCTTTTTTTTCTGAAAAACGGTTCTGGACCTCCAGACGTAAATGGCATGTCAGTGGGCAGCTTTTCTCTGGCTAAAATGGTCATTTGGCGCTTATGGTTAGTGGTGAATGTATTCGCCGTAAAATGTTTTGTTTATTTTTTACGGTTTAAATCTACATCCTCTAACCTGATTCCCCCGGTTTGCATTGTTTTAATTCGATTATAAAATTTATCTTGGGTCTGGAGCCACTTTGGTTAAGTGGTTTTGATTATAATTCCTGAGTGGTACATTTGCAACCCGTAAACAAACACATTTGCTTTTTGGGACAAAGAAGTTTAGACCGGGAAAAATGAAAAAAAAGGAAAACCAGGTATCGAAGGCTGTTGGATGCTGAAATTCTGCTGGTAAATATCAATATGATATTCCAGAGAATCCACATTCTTCAGTTTGATTATTTTTGACCACGCGGTAGTGTCCAAGGGTCGTGTGCAGTTGGATGAAAGTTGGGCAGTTTCATTTGCTCCAGAAGGTGATACAAGCGAAAAGTGGCTACTCTATAAAATGGTCATTCCATAACGCGATAGGCTCAATACAACTATTTTGCGTCTCTCTCAAGTTGTTTACATCGTCAGAAGCAATAATACGACCACTGGATAAATCGATGGACAAACACGCAGGTCAGTAAAAAAGATAGCGGACACAGGTCATCAGACCCCGGGACAGGTATGATGAAATTAATAGGACCGTAGGCGTCAACCACTTTCGGTAATTCGGCTGGTGAGTGACTGCTGTGGACCGGAAGTCCAGGCTATTAAGTGCCGAGTACTTTGAGACGTAACCAGAAACCCTTGTGGATTACCGTCTCTCGGTTCTCCCGAAGTACTTGCTAATGCAGGCTAACCGAAAACGGTATGCACGTGGGAACGTAAACCAATACAGTCTAGGAAGCCGCGAGTCGCCTAAGAACCACCATTCCATTAACTTAACCAAGAAATACGGAAATCCTGTTAAGTTGAGCCCTCACATAATCTTGTAATGCTGCGAGTTTAGCAGTGCTCAACTGAACATGACTGATGCCTGCAGAAACCAATCTTAAAATTAGAGACGCTCTGATCTTACACTTATAAGTTTGTGGTTTGCTTCATCCGATTTGAGGGTCCTGCTTTGAGATGGGTAGAAATTGATCGTGTTTGCTGGAGAGTGGTAATTGATCTGCTCACCGAGCTTGACATTTGGCTGGCAAGCATTTTGTCATTATACGAGGGTACATCTTCGGAGAAGCAGAGTCCAGGTAGGCAAAACCCGAACTTACAGTAAACGAGGCGTATACTTCGTCACCATTGTCACGGTTTGGCGTTCAGTGTCGATGGCCTAGGTAATCTATTTCTTCACGACACATCACACTTGCTGAGCCCAACTGAGGATTACAGTTGGGCGACAAGTTGCAACAAAGTCCAGGTTTTCGTTTCACTAGAAAACAATATGATCATCCAAATAAGAAGATGACGAATCACTCAGGACTATCCCAACTGGTCTGACAGCGTGCAAAGACGCAAACATGGCTGGTTGTTTTTCTCTGCTCCATTAGTGTCCTCAAAAGCTCTTCTGAGCCACTCGGGACGCATAATTTCAGAATGTATCGCCGACAGATATGGTGCTGATGGAGGAGTTATATCTAAACAATTATTACTTAACAGCTTTTGACAAAACAAACTTGGCAAGGGGACCACATTCGTTTGCCAGCTCGTTGAGGTGATCTAACACAGCCGATATAACTAATAATACATCTATCCACTGATAAGAAAATACGCAAATGAATAATATCGGAAAAAATGACACAAAGAACGGAGGAAGGTGACTTCTCAGTGAGTTAGAAAATCTGCTTGCCCCCATAAAACGACCATTCCCAGACGTTTGCTACTATCGTGGTTCAAAAGGGGTATTCTTTATCCGGAAAAGGACTGTACGTGTTTAGAGGTGCAAAAGCCAAAGAAGGCGTTTGAATCAGTTCGCCTGGTAAAGAAAATTGTTTGTGGTCATTTAAAAAAACATGACAAGGATTCTCACGTTTACTCGACTTTCTCTAACGTTCCTAACGGTCAGCAGGTCCTAAATCGGCCAAGCCAACTCATGAGGTGAGGAAAGCAAAATCAATCCAATATCATAAACCAGAGATTTTGCTTGGATTAAGGTGAGTTTCCCGTCAAAACCAAACTGCTGCCCAAAATAAGTGGTATTTTGTGAACTGCATCCAATTTTAGTTCAAGTAGAACATGATTTTAGCGGGAAATCTGAGAATGCGTCTACCTGATGAGCCCCAAGAAAGGCAAAACCGGTCATGGGTTGTCGAAGAGTTTTCAGCAGCCCTGGGAGTGCTGTGATAAGTCTAGACAACAGACACTTTGTCAATGCTTTTGCAACATTAAAATGTTCATGACAGTCAAGATTTCTCCACTGCTCCTTGGAAGTATTCAGGTTGATATTTCTTCAGTTCTACTTAAGTACAGTTTATGTGCGTTTCGCTGCGGACAGCTTTTGGTGCAAGCGGAAAAGAGATTATTCACAGGATCTAACAACCATCAATTTGTTGCTAAAAGATGGAAACAATTTTCCCCAATCTTCGTGAACGATAATCAGGAAGAAAGCGAAGTACACAAAAACGGAGTTCATTTACTAGCAAAATCAAAGAGGGAGAAAGATTATGAGTTAACGGCAGCATCCACCTACTTTCAGAAACCTAAAAACGAATGATTATCTACTCGCTCTTGCGAAAGATCTCCGTTTTTAAGTACAACACCACAACAGAATGAAATGGAGAGAAAGTGCCCTCAGGAAGAAAAATTTAATTCGCGTCGCAAGTATCACAGAACAGAGTTCCGTAAATTAAAAGAACAAAAATGGATCGGCAAAAGTTACTTAAAATAGTAATCACTAAACAAACCGATCTAACGTCAGGATATTAGACAAGACAGGCCATGAACAGACCGATCAGCTCAGACTAGGAGGACTACTAAAATTGGATGGTAAGATACGCCTTTAAGGATGACGTCCTACAACTCAGTTCAAACCTAACCCGCCAAAGGGGAATGCGGGAAAATGCCTAAAGGAATCTGTACACGGTGCCAAATAAATGAACGGACGTTAAACAGGATGCAGCATAAAACATAAACAAATTAGTAACAAAAACAAAGAAATGTAGTTGCCAAAGGGATAATTTGATCCACGAAAATCCAGGAATAGCTGAACACCAACTGCAAGCGAAGAAAAGAAGAACAACCAACGCGCAACTACTTGCAAAGGGCCCCCTAATAATTGCTCATCCTGTAACGACAAACATTCTCCATTACAATGCTAAGGGACAAACCATTAATCTGTAAAACTTTGTGCTGGCATATGCAGAAGAAAATTGAGCAGTCGCCAAATTTAGACTGTCACAACTAAAGGGCATCCTCGGTCCATTTTGAAGGGAGCAGAACCACTCCTATGGGCCATACTGTTCAATAATTCGTCTGTTTTGGTGACTACCCTATGCTGATTCTGCAGTGAACACGCTGATTAACCGAAACACATGATACCATGGTAAGCGTCTATCCAGCTAGACCCCAGTAAGCTCAGCCTTACTGACTAAGTAACTACCAGCGTGCCAAATTCAGTGACATTCTTCTTTAGCCAGAGCCTAGTTCCGTTCGTTTGGAAGGAAGAACAAACCTTCAGCAGAAGCCAAATTTCTACTTATCCCAACATAGCTTTAGTTTCGGATGGTTGTAGCACAGAACTTCAAATAATTGGGATTTTTGCACGGACCGAAAATGACAAATTTGTACCATTTTTGTTCACTTATCTGCTCAATGAAATGACGTCTGTTGCCACGTTGTTAACCTCCATGGCGTAAGCTGGTATCGGCTGTATAGAATGAATACCACAGATTGGTTTGTTTTGACCGGGGTACAAATTCCAGAGAATCTCTTCCGATGTAGGTAGCACTTCGCTACTTTCTGTGTCACAACACTGCAGTAAAATGATTGAGATGATACTCTAGGTTACGTGAAGTTCTGCTTTGCCACAATTGGTCAGATGCAAAACCTTTCTTAGCTTGTTAGAGTCACGCATATTCGGAATTCGAACCACGGAGCCGCCTGCTTTGTTTTGACACCGTTTCGAACATCAAAACCCTTTGAATGACGCGACATGTCGCTATGTAGCGTAAAAAGCTTTCAAACAACTTTACTATGGTTTTCCAGGATGCTGTTGTTTTCGCCGCGAATTTCAGCTGCGGTCTGGGATCTTCAAATCACCCTCTACCAATCAAAAGCTCAGGGGGAAAATAACTGGGTTAACTTCTTTGGTTGATAGCATGAAACTTAGAATCGACCATGTGGGAACAATAAAAAGTGTGCCAAATTAAACAGCTGATCGTGTCACTATATTTTTTGTACGCAGATGTTGTTGCCTTTGTATATCGAGTATTTCTTGACATTCGAATGCTTATTTCCTGAATAAAAATGCAAACAACCGACACATAACCAAGGGTAATCAGTAGCATAATACATATTAGCAACAGGTCACAATTTTTACTTCGGCTTGAACATACCGATTGCATAGACCTTGCCTGTGCTACACTTGTGCCATTTTGTTTTTAACTTACCATTGGGTTAAACATGACCAAGTGGTTACCAAAAATGAAAATCTAGGAGAGACAATCGGAATTTACTGTACCAACTATGGATTATCGACATTTTACTGCCTTGCCTCCACGTGAGCATGGTTGCCAATCTGTCACGAGCTTGATGGTAAACGACTCCAATTAGGTTTTATCACCAGATCGCTAAATACTCGGTGGTGATGTAATTTCTGTTGTGGATACGTGATGTTCCTTGAAGGGGAAATGGTTTGGTTGGGCATAAATAATTAAAGAAACAACTGCGAAAGGCGTGATAGTTTTCAAAAGGGTTCACTTTTGTCCGCTTTGCAGCCTAAACCGAAAGGCGACTTTGATTTTGGGCACAAGATGGAGCTTCCTTCATCCAAATGGTGCGCAAAAATTAAGGAATGGAGTTTAGCGCCCTTCTTTGTCAAAAATATTATCGAGTCATTATCAATGATGGCCCACCACCCCAACTCTCAGTTACTGTGATCAAATCACAGTTGGTTCTTTTGGCTGAATAGGTATATTTGATAGTACAAATACGGCTTTGTCCTAAAACTTACGGTTCCTGGGATATTTTATTACATGAGTATAAGTAAAATAACTGGATACCAAAATTAGTTTTTTATATTTGTGAGATACAGAAACCACGTTTTCAGATAAAAGTGTTCAACTTTTTCACGACGTTACTGTTTTTTTATTCTTTGTCAATTTTCAAACACATCACTCAACGTCACTTAACGGCTAAGCTAGGTCAGCCTGCTCAACGATTACCTGAACTTATCTGACAAACGACTGATTTGGTTGATAAAACCAGAATTAGTCAGGATTTTCGAGTAACCACCATTTGATTGCTAATATACCAAGTCGTTAATCACGCTATGCGATAGATTCTTTTCCCAAATTTGGCCAGTTCTCTGCTTTCTGTGGGATCATAAACCGCCTAATAATGAAGAGTTGAGAAACACCCTCTCTTGCATTCTACTAGGCTGATGCTCATGAAACAATGTCATGGACTCAGAACTTGTTTCAAAGCCGCATTTGAGTGTCTTCCAACTGCAGCGATTATTACAGACATGCTCTTTAGAGTTTTGTTGAATGTAAAAGAAATTCCAAGATGACATTGAGCGAACGACTACTAATACCGTGAATACTTGTTATAAAAAACATCTTTTTCTTATGGCGACTCTCTTTGAAAGGGATTAGATCCTCTTGGCCATGAATTAACCTGTAAATCCTCATACCTGTGTAATAAAGTTTCTTGATTTGTCGTGTTGACTGCTGAAAGTTGCCGTTTTTGCTGTACATTCTTCATGTGAGTGAGTTGCTACACCTCGTTCTTACTGGCATCAGGATCTTTTCGTACACTCATGCTTCCTTTATGTATATTTTTTTACCTAAAGATAACCTCACATTTTTTAATGATTTACATATAGCGGAATGGTTACTCTACGAGCGTTCCCGGTTGTAATTAACGCAAAACCAGATGGATTATAACCCTTTGCTTTCCACATTTTGTCAACTGGTCGGCGCCCCCAAATTGTGCTACAAATTGACTAAAACAACTGCGTGCCACCAAAATGAAACATATTCAAAACTCCATTTGATCACCTCTGTTGTGACCTGCAAATTGTGAAAAATCATCGTTTACCATGATTAGCCATCGAAAATGCCTCAACGCTATTTGTATTACTGCCAGATTACAGGCAGTGCGACGAGTTCCACTGACCTGATGGACCCGGGAATTCGCCTGTCAAGCGGAGCCCAATCAAACCGGTCTGCATCTGTTTGCGTGTGTCTAATTCTACGCAACTGTTTATTGTGTTTTAGAATTGCTGATTTGAGCTTGTGTTTAGGGTACCCGGCGCAAATTTAGCCGACTCAATTATTCTCACTGACCAACAGATTTGAGTTTAGGATTATCCCTTTTCCAGTATTGTGTGTAACGAAATAAAATCCCTATTGTAACAGCGGTATTACTTTACAGACTATCACACAGACTCATCCAGTGATCGTATATCCTAAAACCTGGGGAAATCAGATTGAACTGGCGACAAGTAAATACGGGCATCACCTAAGTACCAATAAAATATTGCGATTCGCATTAGTTTAATGGCTAGAAAACCTTGAATGTGCGTCCGATCTCCCATCGAGGATGCTTGATTAGCACCCACTTCTCTAATGCTAGGGTCAATTGCCGTTTGAAACCGAACGGTCCAACCAACAAAATGGCATGCAGGACAAGCTGAGCATAGTGGATGGAGCTCACCAAGCATGATTGCTTGCAACATCACGCCAGATGTAGGAACATTCATTGGACCGTGTGATGCAGCGAAGCAAACTAAGTGAAATGTCACACTCAGTTCTTCGTGCAAAACGAAATCTAACAAGTAATACACCCATCACGGCTGAAATAGTAGTTCACTGAAACTTCCTCTGCTGCCTACAGTAAAAAAAAAATCCTGCCAAAGGTCTAGATTATTTTCCTTGATGTTTAATCTCTGGTTTCTGCTGGCAAAATATATTGATAAATATTTTTAAACCATGTACTCATTTGCATATTTTGGCCACAGTAATTATCCATTCTAAGCAGCGAGAGAGATGAACACCGAGAACGTCACGGGATATTTTTATATGGCTGTCGAACACAGGGTAATCGTGATAGGTCATTTTACAGGCAAGATATTTGGAAATACATAGTTTGAGCAATGAGCTTCTCAAGGAAGAACTAAGAAATAACTGATTTTGACACTTACGGTATAAACTTTGCACATACTCTCCAGCAGATTGCCTTCCTTCATAAGGTTATTTCCTTAAAATTAGCTCACCCTAAGGGACCGATCAAAACTGCTCTCAAATGAATGTCTTTTCTTGGAAGGAAGCCATTGAAAATAAGTAAAGAAACACGAAAAAGTCTTATTTCGAAACCAGAGATTTGCGAAGCACCCCACTCTTCGGATTTACTCTGTACCACATTCTGTGTACAAACATACTTCCAACTGCAAAAGTAAACCAACGGGAGACATCCAGTTGCGATTTGATTTGGTCAAACGAGGCTTATACACTAGTTGTATAGTACTGCGCTTGTATGAGGCCGTGGAACCAATAAATCGGTGGGGGTAGTTTTTTACCGTTCACCACATAAGCATGCAAAGTTAAACATGCAAAGCCTTCAATCCTGTCAGCGTTTAGGTCAAAAAGCGTGCAATTTGCTTTGAGAAAATCGGGATAACCAGGATACTGAATGCATCTACCGGCTATTTTTGAGCTATTTCGTAACTTTCGGCAGAAGAATGTTGGTGAAGTAGGTGTGTAAC
>SJOL01006567.1:518107-540871 GCA_004794785.1 Opisthorchis felineus
CTGCTTCGTTTTGACACCGTTTCGAACATCAAAACCCTTTGAATGACGCGACATGTCGCTATGTAGCGTAGAAAGCTTTCAAACAACTTTAATATGGTTTTCCAGGATGCTGTTGTTTTCGCCGCGAATTTCAGCTGCGGTCTGGGATCTTCAAATCACCCTCTACCAATCAAAAGCTCAGGGGGAAAATAATTGGGTTAACTTCTTTGGTTGATAGCATGAAACTTAGACTCGACCATGTGGGAACAATAAAAAGTGTGCCAAATTAAACAGCTGATCGTGTCACTATATTTTTTGTACGCAGATGTTGTTGCCTTTGTATATCGAGTATTTCTTGACATTCGAATGCTTATTTCCTGAATAAAAATGCAAACAACCGACACATAACCAAGGGTAATCAGTAGCATAATACATATTAGCAACAGGTCACAATTTTTACTTCGGCTTGAACATACCGATTGCATAGACCTTGCCTGTGCTACACTTGTGCCATTTTGTTTTTAACTTACCACTGGGTTAAACATGACCAAGTGGTTACCAAAAATGAAAATTTAGGAGAGACAATCGGAATTTACTGTACCAACTATGGATTATCGACATTTTACTGCCTTGCCTCCACGTGAGCATGGTTGCCAGTCTGCCACGAGCTTGATGGTAAACGACTCCAATTAGGTTTTATCACCAGATCGCTAAATACTCGGTGGTGATGTAATTTCCGTTGTGGATACGTGATGTTCCTTGAAGGGGAAATGGTTTGGTTGGGCATAAATAATTAAAGAAACAACTGGGAAAGGCGTGTTAGTTTTCAAAAGGGTTCACTTTAGTCCGCTTTGCAGCCTAAACCGAAAGGCGACTTTGATTTTGGGCACAAGATGGAGCTTCCTTCATCCAAATGGTGCGCAAAAATTAAGGAATGGAGTTTAGCGCCCTTCTTTGTCAAAAATATTATCGCGTCATTATCAATGATGGCCCACCACCCCAACTCTCAGTTACTGTGATCAAATCACAGTTGGTTCTTTTGGTTGAATAAGTATATTTGGTAGTACAAATACGGCTTTGTCCTAAAACTTACGGTTCCTGGGATATTTTATTACATAAGTATAAGTAAAATAACTGGATACCAAAATTAGTTTTTTATATTTGTGAGATACAGAAACCACGTTTTCAGATAAAAGTGTTCAACTTTTTCACGACGTTACTGTTTTTTTATTCTTTGTCAATTTTCAAACACATCACTCAACGTCACTTAACGGCTAAGCTAGGTCAGCCTGCTCAACGATTACCTGAACTTATCTGACAAACGACTGATTTGGTTGATAAAACCAGAATTAGTCAGGATTTTCGAGTAACCACCATTTGATTGCTAATATACCAAGTCGTTAATCACGCTATGCGATAGATTCTTTTCCCAAATTTGGCCAGTTCTCTGCTTTCTGTGGGATCATAAACCGCCTAATAATGAAGAGTTGAGAAACACCCTCTCTTGCATTCTACTAGGCTGATGCTCATGAAACAATGTCATGGACTCAGAACTTGTTTCAAAGCCGCATTTGAGTGTCTTCCAACTGCAGCGATTATTACAGACATGCTCTTTAGAGTTTTGTTGAATGTAAAAGAAATTCCAAAATGACATTGAGCGAACGACTACTAATACCGTGAATACTTGTTATAAAAAACATCTTTTTCTTATGGCGACTCTCTTTGAAAGGGATTAGATCCTCTTGGCCATGAATTAACCTGCAAATCCTCATACCTGTGTAATAAAGTTTCTTGATTTGTCGTGTTGACTGCTGAAAGTTGCCGTTTTTGCTGTACATTCTTCATGTGAGTGAGTTGCTACACCTCGTTCTTACTGGCATCAGGATCTTTTCGTACACTTATGCTTCCTTTATGTATATTTTTTTACCTAAAGATAACCTCACATTTTTTAATGATTTACATATAGCGGAATGGTTACTCTAAGAGCGTTCCCGGTTGTAATTTACGCAAAACCAGATGGATTATAACCCTTTGCTTTCCACATTTTGTCAACTGGTCGGCGCCCCCAAATTGTGCTACAAATTGACTAAAACAACTGCGTGCCACCAAAATGAAACATATTCAAAACTCCATTTGATCACCTCTGTTGTGACCTGCAAATTGTGAAAAATCATCGTTTACCATGATTAGCCATCGAAAATGCCTCTACGCTATTTGTATTACTGCCAGTTTACAGGCAGTGCGACGAGTTCCACTGACCTGATGGACCCGGGAATTCGCCTGTCAAGCGGAGCCCAATCAAACCGGTCTGCATCTGTTTGCGTGTGTCTAATTCTACGCAACTGTTTATTGTGTTTTAGAATTGCTGATTTGAGCTTGTGTTTAGGGTACCCGGCGCAAATTTAGCCGACTCAATTATTCTCACTGACCAACAGATTTGAGTTTAGGATTATCCCTTTTCCAGTATTGTGTGTAACGAAATAAAATCCCTATTGTAACAGCGGTATTACTTTACAGACTATCACACAGACTCATCCAGTGATCGTATATCCTAAAACCTGGGGAAATCAGATTGAACTGGCGACAAGTAAATACGGGCATCACCTAAGTACCAATAAAATATTGCGATTCGCATTAGTTTAATGGCTAGAAAACCTTGAATGTGCGTCCGATCTCCCATCGAGGATGCTTGATTAGCACCCACTTCTCTAATGCTAGGGTCAATTGCCGTTTGAAACCGAACGGTCCAACCAACAAAATGGCATGCAGGACAAGCTGAGCATAGTGGATGGAGCTCACCAAGCATGATTGCTTGCAACATCACGCCAGATGTAGGAACATTCATTGGACCGTGTGATGCAGCGAAGCAAACTAAGTGAAATGTCACACTCAGTTCTTCGTGCAAAACGAAATCTAACAAGTGATACACCCATCACGGCTGAAATAGTAGTTCACTGAAACTTCCTCTGCTGCCTACAGTAAAAAAAAAATCCTGCCAAAGGTCTAGATTATTTTCCTTGATGTTTAATCTCTGGTTTCTGCTGGCAAAATATATTGATAAATATTTTTAAACCATGTACTCATTTGCATATTTTGGCCACAGTAATTATCCATTCTAAGCAGCGAGAGAGATGAACACCGAGAACGTCACGGGATATTTTTATATGGCTGTCGAACACAGGGTAATCGTGATAGGTCATTTTACAGGCAAGATATTTGGAAATACATAGTTTGAGCAATGAGCTTCTCAAGGAAGAACTAAGAAATAACTGATTTTGACACTTACGGTATAAACTTTGCACATACTCTCCAGCAGATTGCCTTCCTTCATAAGGTTATTTCCTTAAAATTAGCTCACCCTAAGGGACCGATCAAAACTGCTCTCAAATGAATGTCTTTTCTTGGAAGGAAGCCATTGAAAATAAGTAATGAAACACGAAAAAGTCTTATTTCGAAACCAGAGATTTGCGAAGCACCCCACTCTTCGGATTTACTCTGTACCACATTCTGTGTACAAACATACTTCCAACTGCAAAAGTAAACCAACGGGAGACAACCAGTTGCGATTTGATTTGGTCAAACGAGGCTTATACACTAGTTGTATAGTACTGCGCTTGTATGAGGCCGTGGAACCAATAAATCGGTGGGGGTAGTTTTTTACCGTTCACCACATAAGCATGCAAAGTTAAACATGCAAAGCCTTCAATCCTGTCAGCGTTTAGGTCAAAAAGCGTGCAATTTGCTTTGAGAAAATCGGGATAACCAGGATACTGAATGCATCTACCGGCTATTTTTGAGCTATTTCGTAACTTTCGGCAGAAGAATGTTGGTGAAGTAGGTGTGTAACATATCTCTTTGCATGTTTTATTGATATTACAGAACGAGATTTGGTGTTTCGACTTCTTGGTAGTTCGTTTCCCCCTCTCTGTGTGTGGTAATAATTTTTATTCCTGCAAAATATGAGAGCACACTAAAGCTAGAATCGTGTGGCGAATCAAGAAAGTGCAGTTTCCTCGTTTTTAATGCAACTCATTAGCTTTCGGAAGTTAACTGAACGACTATGCTGGCCCATTTTGCACTAATGCGTACATTTGTTCGGTGACTGAAGCGGTTTCTTGGATCAATATGGCTTTTTCTAACTTATTCTATTTTCTCCGTCTGTTGAAACCCTGAAATTTGAGGTCATTCTACGTAAATCTTGCTCGGTTTTGACTTTTAAACTACGGTCCCCGACTGTCGGGCTGGAGAAAAGTGGAATAAGCGGATTGTTTGCGTATATCAATGCGTTGATTAAATTAAACGGACAACTTTTTGGGTCCCTTCCAAGTGTACAACTATCCAAAATCTCTAAATCAGGATTATTTTGTGATAAGAGTAAAACTGATATAGCACATTCCAGGATATAAAGGGGCCATAAATAGCCAGAAGAATTTCTCCAGTATTTTGCAATCGGGTTGAGGGTGTAACAAAAGCAAGAAGCGCCTGCTCATAGTACCCAGAGTATAACAATTATGATGCAACCAAATTCATACACACCCAGTATCTCCCAGATGTATTTATTTGGCGTGAGAATTCCGCATAACCCCCTAGTTAAATCTAACGTCGTAAATTACGCCTAGGCCTACGCTTACATTCGAGGCCAGTGGCAAATAAAAAAATACTTCTTGAAAATCGTCTGATTATTCACGGAATCTTCGCACTTCTTAAGAGAAAGAAACAGCGTAGTTGCCTTGACATCTGTTTTGATTATATATTTGTTCAGGCAGTTCTAGAAGACCGATGTTCGTTGAACCACGCTTCAAAAAGCCGCTTATCATAAAATATGACCTGTCGGGAATTTCTGGACTTCATGGTCTCCACAAATTTAGTTTAGTCACTTACCAGTTTACGTATATATGTTTTGGAAAAAACATCTGCAAAGTCATTGTCCGAAGCATAACTAAACGCCAAATTAATCGTGAGTGGTGATCATACAGTCTGCAAATTCTGGACTGGGAACTAAATGAATATTGAGCCGTTTATCTTATTTTTGCACTCCGTAATTTGTACTCCATTTTCGTCTGTGAGCTATGCTATAAACCTTGAGATGTCATCCGCTACAGGATTGGTCCGTGGAACGAAGCTGACCGGCTCTTACGCATTATGGGTAAATCTACGTATGGCTTGCGCTGTGCCCCATTTACCCTCACCTGAATTTTATATTTTCCATGTAAAGCCGAAAGAATATGAACGGAGGGTGAACCGGAAGGACTCTCCTAAGACCAACATGCCCATCTGGTGACCCATAAGTGTCAATTTAATGACGCACACCTGAACACCCGATCTCCTCTGCACACACATACGGCTAGCCATCATTCAGCTAGATCTACACAGATATGGGTCTGGAGAATCACCTGTAGCACCTTTGTAGACTCAACACTCGGTAGTGTCCCGAGCGCTTATGTGGGTCCCTTGCAAATGGACACCCGAAAGATACGTACTTTAAACCACAACTCAAAACAATACAGTGCACTGCGCACACCGTATATAAAGTACATTACTGATAGCAATACAAAACGACATTCAACCTGGCAACCAAACCACAACCCTTTCTTGAGAGCTTAGGTTAGGACCATGGACACGGCTAAACAGTTTATAGCGAGAGCTTATCCAAGCGGTTATCTGATGGCCCTCAACACACAGGCGATGCACCCTAGACATAAACACGTGACCACCCAATGTCAGACATTATTCAAATTGTTCTGTATAACTATGGTTGCAGAAAATCGCTTCTAGCACCCTTGTATTCTTTACGCTTCAGACTACTAATGGCATTCAGTTTAGGATTTGCTGACACAGATAGGAACAGCCCCGTAGTTGAAATCAATCGCATCCGCTTGAGATACACTGTTGTCTAAATTACTAGAAGCCCGGATGCAGAGAGCGTCTGCACAGCGTCCTGTCATTAACAATGCATCGATTTTATTTCACCCAACGGATGATGACCGCTGAAAATTCCGTCCGGCACCACTGTTAACTTATTATCCTGAACTGTCCAGTGGGCTTCGGAAGTTCCGTAAGCTTTGGTCTTTAAGATGATGTTCATGGAGAGTCGCCTTTAGTATTGCCGCATGCGCAACTGTCTGACGACTACAGAAACCTAAGGCGATCTGCAGCAAATCTGTCTGCAAATTTTCGCCGGCTGATCATTATGTCCGCTAATTGTCCACGAATCCAATGCAAGCAGTACAAGTTGGACCGCAGTAGCCGCAGATCTAGCTTGTTGCGTCTTAAGATGCAGCATATCCGATGACAGTTTCAAGTCTTGCAACATTCAGCTCTCCAACTCGAAGTTAATAATCGTTAAATCGAGGAACTTCAGTTTTTATAGTTTACCTCCACACCGTCCCGTTTTGTGCTTCAGCTTTCCATCTCATAAGATCCACGCCGGTAAGTTTCAGAGTTTCGAAAGAAGTACCCAGATGTATTGGCTTTTGTCCAACGAGGTTCCGCTTCTTCATATTCTTTCGACCATAAGGGTGTCGTCTTGTAATTCTGTTCCCGTTCATTCGGAAACCCAGTTTGGTTTGATTTTAGCTTTAACGCCATCACAGCACATCCTTCAGGGGACTTCCATTTTTGGCACCCATTCAGCCTAATGCATACAAAAGCTCTTCAAGTTCAAGGGGGTTGCGTCGGTATATGGTCAGTGTTTTATTGCCATACAAGAGGATGGAGAGACCCACCGCCCATTAGACCTGCATAATGGTCTTTGTTTGCAGACTCAGCTTCCTCCAAACATATTCCCCAAGTTCAACGAAAACTTCACTGGTCATGGCAACAATAGATCTCACAGGCGACAGTCAAGTCAATGGACAGTATGCTTCCGAGTTAGCGAAAGTCCGTGCAAAAGCCCAAAAACTCTGTTGCAGTCTTCAGACGTGGAGGAGTGCTTGGCAGGTTGCAGAAGGAAAGTCCTCTTCGCCATGATGCTCAGGTCAAACTGCGCAGCAGCGCTCGAAAAAATGTCAGCTAGGTGCTGCATTTTATCATCCGTATGTGTGAATAATACGCATTCCTCCGCAAACATGATAATGCAGGCCTTGGTACCTTCGGATCTTGGACCAAACTCCTCGCACAAAAACGTCTATTATTTACCAGACTTCCCTGAAGCTGATACTCAGTCTGTACCCCCATATCGTCGCTCATGAAAACCGCACCTGCGTCAATCTTCAGATGAAGAGTGAGAGAGGCGAGCTCAATGATGCACCTGTGTTCTATGCCGAACAGAATTCCGAAATTCTGTGAAACCTAAAGGTTTCAGCTCAGGTAAACGGTATAACTTAGACAGCTTTCACCAATACTTCTCCGTTGACGGAATCATGGGCCTTCCTGAAGTTTTGAATAGGGGGAGGGTGGAGCGGCTGGCGACGTTCCCTGTTGCGCAGCAAATTTCAGGTTAATCGTGTCTACAACCAGCAGGGAATCCACGTCGTCCTTTGAAAACGTGTGCTTCGACCACTTCAGCATTCAAGCGATTGAGCAGCATCCGTGTCAGAAGCTGCCCACGCAGGTCAGCAGGCTGATGCCTCTGAAGTTTCCGGGTGAATATTGCCTTCAGTCGCTCCTTAGAGTAGCACGACTACAAAATTTTTGAATTCTGGCTGAACTTTCTATTCTTGTCATAGCACGATGATCAGTTGAAGAAGTGCCGGTGCTTCAAGTTTTGCAAGGTCTCCGTCAGCGGGCTTGATCAACCGAAGTCTACCAATGTAGACGCCGGTTGGTGCTGGTACACCAACCCGGAATTTCAGATGGTTCACGTCAGTTTTTATGAGCTCACTCACGCACCTGGCATAATGTCTCTTACGAAGCTAGATTTTGAGATTTTCCTCGGACAAGCTGGTAATCTGCCCAAAAGTTGACCCCTTGCCCTACTCTTGTGACGCATAGCACTCCAACGTCTTAATGGTGAGAGATAACGAAATCCAGTAGGTAAGGATGGTTGCTGCGTGGGTGACGGTATATCACTTTTCGGAGAAAAATCTCGCGTTGGTGATAGCGATCTTGTTGGTAGCGTAAAGTTTGAGAGGCTGATGACCGTTAACATATACATTCGTGATAAAATGGCGTCCTAAAACGCCCGGCCACAGAAAGTGATCTCGACCGATAAGTGCATCAAGGTCTCTGAGCAAGAGTCATACCGGGTTTGGAAATTGATCGAAGTAGGTTATCAACCTTGACCGAGAAACTCTCTTCGTGGTCGTCTGTAGAGCATAGCTTTGGAGCTTGTGCAATAGCCACAGTTACGTAGTTTTGGTCCGTCAGTCCCACGTGAAATGCTTGATGACATGCAGTTCTGTGTCGAGTAATTTCTTGGTATCGCCGGGGAGGGAAAAACGGATATTATGCTCCAGTCTTTCTCTAGGATGCGCTATAATCTGCATCCAAAACAAACTTTGGGAACACCTCCTTTTTCAGCCATGCTCATTTTGCAGAGTGCCGTGATATCGATCGCATCAAAGCGGTGCTCCTTTCAGGACAGTCGACAGCTTGAATGAACAGTGTATATAAGTTCCACGGGCCAGTGGGCTTCTGGGGAACGTGGTCGTATTTGGTTTAGTCGCAAGAGCGAGAATTCTACGTGGACCACTACGCGATCCCTCAGATGATCAGTCTGGAGGAGCGGGTGTGAATGTCTGACCTCAATAGACCATGTTTTAGACTGGCCACATCTAGTGTTGGAATTTCCATTATTAGGATCAGTATTAGTAATTTTAGGCCCTAGTTGTTTACGCCAGCCTCGGCGTGGACCAGCCCTACACAGGAGTGGGATCAAACCTCAGGATAGCTTTTGACTAGCCCCTGCCCTGTGAAGTAGAATGATAGTGGGGCACACCCTCTAAGTATCAGAAAATACTGTTTCATTTGAAGGTCACACCTGAGCTCTTTTGTTCCCTACGCGCAAGCAGAACAAAAATTACCCCAGTATTTACCTGAACAACCTGTACCAATGGCACCCCAGCCAACAGATATAACAGCACGGTGGCCATAGTCGGATTATGGCAGAACAATCCACCAACGGACTTCTGAAAGGGACTGAAAGCATGTTGACAGATGTCATCGGCCTTCTTGACCAAACATCAAAATGTACATATCATGTGAGGTGTTCCACGACAGCTTTTAAGCTCTCATGAGGAATATGACAGGCTGTGTCAGCAACTCATACTGGAAATTGCTTGCTGACCAGGTTGAGCGACCTGCTATGCAGAGAAAAAGTGTGTGTGTGTGGTTGTTTGCCCCATTGGTCTGGAGCATCTAGGTGGAGTTTGATCTTCTGGTGCAGTGTCTGAAGCAGGATTATCGATTGATAAATCTAGCAGCAAATCTGCAATTTCGATTGTCAGACAGCCCCTCCGTTTCGGATTTAGCTGGTTGTTCACCAAGAGATGACGGAGAAGAATAAACTGTGCGTTGATAAATCAGCATCATCATCGTGATCACCATCATTACTGATAGCAAGTCGTCCGTGTTCAAACACTCATGCTCCGCTGCTGTACCTTCGGAAAGTCATCCTCTCGAAGAAACGTGTCCTCTTTGTGTGAAGGCAAAGTGAATCGGTGAACAGGTTAACCATCATTCTTCTGTTGTCAGCATCTGCACTCAAAACACAACAGGATTCTTCCAGCAGTCAGATTCAACTTCCACGTCACTTTTTACTCGCTTCTTGTTGGCATTTTATCGAAACAAAACAATCATAATTTACTGTCCTATCTTGTTCTACATTTACGACTAAATTAAATAGCAATATCGGTCTTTCTACTATTCTTCAGCTTTTGGAACATTTGGATAAAAACACGCGAAATCAGGGTAACTTATTCTCCGCAAAATTTGATGCCCTGCTAGCTGAAGCTGCTAAATTTGACGTTTTGTCAGTCGAAAGCTGATAGAAAAAATGACAATCAAGATAATAACCCTTGCATTACCAACACCGCGTGGGCAACCGTCCACATATTGCTAAATTGTAGTGCAAATCTATCAGAAAACAAAGCATAAAAACAGCTCAGATCATTCAGCGTTGAATAGCAAATATTTTTAGCATTTTCGGATTTGCTCTTTTAGAGCCGAAATGAGATTTGTATTAGATATTAGAAGTTTGGCTGGCTGTTTGAATGAATTTTGGGTTGTTTTACTGACCTATTTAAAAATTGGTTTTCAACGCTGACGGCGGATTCCAGACATTTTTACAGTGTAACTGGGTTACAGACACTGAGCATAAATCAGGTGGACATATCACAGGAAACTAAATAAATTCTTCAAGGCACTCCAGTTTTGAGTACTCGCCTCAGGAATCTCACGCCATAGAAGCGAGCCCGTTATCAAGGACCTTTTTAATGTTTGACTTCTCTCTTTTATGAAGAACTTTTAACTTCTCCACCTTCAAGCAAAACCCCCATTAAATTACGCATTAACGGAGCTGGTCAGGTCTTAACAATCTGCTATTTGAGAACGAAATAATGGGTTAATATCGCACTCGTGGTACGCACTAAATGATTCGAAGCCTGAAATTTTGCAAGACAGCGTTCTTGGTTTTTCTCGGGTTTAGGGTCCAGTAACTGCTTTATTTACTGTAATTATTCCTTCCATTTCCTTAGTTTCCAAACTGAGATGCGTGAACGCAAATGGGCGCTTCGGATTCATAAAGATACCAACTGCAACACACGCATCGTATGCTGAACGCAAATTTCTAGTCCGCTTTCATTTGTTTATTTAGGTTCTTAACTTAACTATAAAGTTATAAAATCCTTTTAGACAGTTTCAAAGCGGCTTTAAATAATTCACCAATGAGAGAAATTTTGTAAAGTGTCCATCTGCACGTAACCTAATGGGACGGCACCGTATTCTAAGCTTGACGCAACGGTCAAACGGCCAGCGCTACACAAACCGAGGCGGAAGCTAGCAACTCAAATCGCGTTTGGACTCAGTATGGCACTATTTATATTTTCGGCAAGCGAAAGACTCGTTTTGTACACCATCTCAGTATGCCTTGTCAGTGCGCTGTCAAATGGGAATTTTCCCTTAGCTGCATAACTTTACAACTTTCAGAAGTGTACAGCATAACCGCCCACCTAGTCATCCAGAAAAATAAGTTATGTCTAAGCGTAACGCAATACGCACAAGTTTGCTGAAACTAAAACATGGGGCGGCCTGGTGCAGCACACTCAGTTGAAGAAGAACAGGTCAGATTTTGCGTAATTTGGGTTCAAGCAAAGCACAGGGTTGAAGGAAACTCGGAGACTATGCCTACCTGATTAGCCTCAAGAAGGGCAAAACCGATTGTGAGCTTCTGAGGATTTTTCAGCAACCTTATGTATAGAGCATTAAGTCTGTAAAATGTATTGTGAGATCTCAAATTTCGTATCAACTGAAAAATGAGGCAGCCTGTTTGTAATGTGTTGAAATACTAGTAGGTCGGGTGAGTTAGTTCCAATGATTAGATCCAATGATGAAGAACAATGTCATATACAGGATCCCATGCAAGGGCAGCGACAAAAGATGAATAGGACAAACAGGAAGAAAGCTCTCCACCAGGATACATGAACACAAGCTTGCTGCAAAAAGGCATGATCGGTTTACTCTCATCTCCGTGCACAAGGATCAGGAAGGACACGAGTTTGACTGGAGCGACGTTCGCATATTGGCTCAAGCAAGAACAAAGGAAGAACGCGAATTTATGGAAGCGTGGTACTACACCGAAGAAGCTATCAACAAGCATATTGAAATCGACCCTATTTGTCAGCCGCTAAGAGCGAAGAAATACGGAGCAAGAACTACGGAGCTCTGAACTGCACATGCAACCAGACGAGCGACTCGTAAAAGGAGCAGGGGAGCCCGATCCAAACGGACATATTACTTGTATTGGGGGAGGAGCCTAGTCAATAAACCAAAGTACCGAATTATCCGGCGGACCCAAGGACGCCAGTCGATACAATGGAGGAAATAGGGCAGTGAGGCCAGCTTATCACTCTCGAGAAAATCAGACCACAACACAATACAAATCGAGAAGGGAGCCAATAAAAACGGAGGAGGAAACAACCAAAAATAGAAGACTTCGGGATGACCAATCTACTCGAGGGAACGCAAACCACAACGCAACAAAATCTCGAACGGACCAACAAATTCACGGAAAACGCTGTCACTCAACAAGCCAATCACGCTGAGGGATAACGAATAGCCTTCAAATGCTATATAAAAGCATGCAGGCAAACAGGATGTACCCAACTGCGCACTAATGTTGTCTCCTCGTATGGTGACGAAACGCTGACAAGTCAATTGCCAAGCTCGGCGAACAGATCAAGAGCCACCTGATCAACAACCAATAAGGCAGCTTGGTGCAGCACATCCAGCTGAAGAACATCATAAACGAGAGGTTCACTTGGCATTCAGGCGAGTCTCACGTGAAAACCACTTTCCCTTGCAAATGAATATATATGCCATGTCTTACTTCACAACTTGATCTGTGTCCATAGTCGCAGTCGCTAGCCTAACTCCTCCCTCGAGGCAAGCAAATGCTTAGTTCTCAGTATCTTCCACATCAAAGTAACTATCTACTGTGATTCATCATTCAAACTACCGTATTTTGCAGAAAAATATTCTATTTTGACGGTGGTGAAAAACTAACAAAATTTTTGGACAAAGTACTCACTTGTAAACCAAGAGATGTACTTCTCGTACTCCACCTTCAAGTGGTAGAATACATCTTGTTGACAGATGTCTCAATGGTACTCTTCATACGCGAGTCTAAATAGCAGGCTGTTCCTTGTTCTCACGATATGAGGGATAAAAATATTCGGACAAGTGCACGCACTCAGACCACTCGTTTACTCCGGTGTGGAGATAGTGTGTTCTATTCTGACGTAGCAACAAAATATGTACTTTTTTTGAAGGTAGGTGTGCCGGGATAGGAAAAAACTATCGTATGAGAAATTTTATCAAACATTCATGTACAATTCCTAATTTTCGTTTTCCCATTTCAAGGTGGCAGTAGTAGGTTTGCTAGCATATCGATGTATCTGTTTTCGCAAAAGAAACTTGCCATGTTTGATAGCTCACAGCAACAGTAGCAGAATAACAAACGTGTGGCTTGCTTGCAAACCGAAGTAAACCTTGAAAATTATTATCAATTAGAAACTGTCGCAACCGTAAAATGTGCACCCACTTACAGTGTACCTTTACCATGTGTTAAGCCATTGACGAAACCTAGAATTCATTCAAGGAGCAACCCGTTCCATAGCTCCATGTAATAAAGCATACATGAACTCTACCTTGAAGCTATGCATCCATTTCTGGGGCATTTAAATGTACGTAATAGGCAACAGAAATTATGGAATCTTTCGAAAACAGGATTGTTAAGCTCAGTGAACAAACCGGAGGCCACAATTACAACCTGAGTTATCAATTCTCCTGTCAATATTCTCTTCCATGTTTATCAGTTCACCATCTTGGGGATTAGTGGCAATATATAAACGTAGTAGCAGTTTTCTTATCGAATTAATCCGAAAAAATCTGGCTCCTGTGAGCCATAGAAAGTTGTCATTTTTTACAAGAATGTTTGCTATAAAATGCCCCATCAATCCACACCGTCATCTACAGGTACTCTGATCAAGGAGTAATGATTTCGCAAACGCGACAATTACATGTCTTCGCACAAATTTGTCAGCTTATTTCGCTTGAAAATTGTCTAAATTTTCCATCGATGAAGTTGAATGTTGTTAACCTGGCAAATTTTATGTTGTACATGCTTTTGTAAAGAGTCTAATTGAGTGTTCATCCACATCTCCCCTACATTTCCAATATACACAAGAGTACTTTGCATAATTCACGTCTGCTTTACACTAAGAAATAGCCAGCGTCACAGCACATACGTATTCTATAATCTGACTGGTGCGGTTTTGTCTTAAGTTTGGGGTACCCATTTTTTACCGTGTGGTAGCAAAGAACCCGTTTTACCACAGGGGCCTGCGCGCAAAAAAATACAGGTAGTTGAGGTGCGCAGCCTGTTGATCATTTACATGGAACTGTTAACTGTTATCCTACGTGAAGCTTTCAGGTAAACTAAGGATTTCTGGGCTGTTATGAATAAAAACTTTTCGAAAGTTGCATTCTTTAAAATATGATTGTACGTATGGAAAGCAGTAGGGCCGTAGGCACAGAGGTACAAACCAGAGACCGGCGCCCGCTAAGTGAGCATGTCCATTTCAGTCGGCGTACTACTCTCCTCTAGGGCGCAGTAAGCCAGCATACAGAAAATCTCATGGAAAAATTTGATCGATTTCTTCCATTTATTCCAAACACAGCGCAGGTCATTACCAGTTGCGTTAAAGCGACTGAGGGTAGTTTTGAGAATACGCAAGAAAACTGGCCCGTACTACCATCGGCTGATCATCTGGTTCATCACGGGTTTTATACGCTCAAGCCTCTTGAATCCGAAAACTTCCCTCCCCTTATGACGTAGGAGTTCGCAGGTTTCGCAGAAAGGCGAAGACACCAGGTTTTTGATCGCTGCCAAAAAATTAGGAAAGGAAAGGCTACATATACGTAAGTGAGCCGAAGCGTGATAGGTAATTTTACGACTTCTTTCAATTTCATGAGAAACCGTCATTTTGCGTCTAGAAGACATTTGGAAAGATTGGATGGACAATAAGCTTCAACCGTGTCAAATAGCAGCTAGGACATGAAGTTTCTGCTTGGCTTTCATCCTGTGAGTGGAGACAATCCGTGCAGAAAAGCCGAAAAGCACTGCAAAGCTGTTTCATCTTTGTTGGGAATCATCGTCAGTGGGCATCTCAAGAAACTCAAAAAGGTTTAGTTGAGCTGGAAGTTCGAATCTATTTGGAGATTTCTCGTTTTTTAGCCACGTCAGATTTCAACGATTTTCTTTACTTCCACGCACTCGTGGGTTACACAAATCAGTGCAGTATGTTGGTTGTTGGCCTCCATTCTCTAATTTGACGCCTTGGACAAACTACTAAAATGAGCTTTTAAGTAAAAGCACAAGAATTACTACTTTTAAAAACCAGGTAAACAGTAAGTTCTCCAGCCATGATTTACCTTACCCTTGAGCTGTCAAAACCAGTTCAACAAGGTGGCATTTTGGTGAACACTCTTTGAAACGTAAGCCACCCAATAACTCTGCATCAGTGGTACGGAACATTCCCACTCGCTGTAAACCAGCAATCTGAAGAAAAAAGGAACGCATCTGCTCTTTGGTCCCGAAGAGTCTGTTTAAATAGAGACTGCAGTTCAGAAACTCTTTCAAATCAAAGTTGATTCCTAAATAGAATTACTTCTATTTGGAGGTGTCCTCTGCACAAGGATCGATAGATGACAGGGTACAGCCCAGTCTTTGGAGCAGTTATCCTCAAATAGAACGTCCCTAAGTGAATATTCGTGTGTTTTGTCTTTTTTTGAATGACTGCATCTGCAGCGCTCCACATTTAAATATGAAAAACGTTGTCATTCTATGCTGCAGTATATAGTGAATATATATATATATATATGGTGAAATAGAATACATCCGCCAGCTGCAAGCCACACTCATTTGGGGTTCAATAACAGACATGATGCGAAAGGTGTCCCTCTCGTAAGCCATGTCCGAACAAACAAAATACTGTTGAGGCTCCATCTATGAGATATCTAAGATAGGCGAAAGGTGGCTACGTAAGATGAACCTGCATTCATTTATTAATGGTATATACAAATGGTGTGTTGACAGATAATGTGTATTCCATACCCAGGGCTCTGAGCTGCAAAGAGAAACGGTAATTCAGTCCAAAGCATCATAAATTGACTAAGATTATCCGAAGAAATTCGTGACTTTTGACTCCAATCGGGTCCCATACCAAGTTCTAAGTCGCATAATTCCAAATATTTACCTCAGATTTCAGTCACGTGACAACCGTTCTAACAGCCTCTTTTCTCAGTAATGATAAAGAGATTAAGAATTTTCAGACAAATGTGGACTAATTCCATCTCTCTGGGTGACATGTGAGCAACACAAACTTTGAGAGCTTCTGCCACTGACTGACAGATATGTGGTATTTTTTTAATTTGGCTGCAGTATAAATCTTTCTTTGTCTGTGTGCGAACAGTGAACAGGAAACCAGACCACAAATAAAGGCACCAATAGCGAAATAATAACCATGTTTGAAAGTTCAGCCTACAGCCCTCTGGATGGTCGTGTTTGTTGCTAAGCCAACCAAGCAGTCGTCAAATGATGGATGATGGACATTTCTTTTTTTCAAATTACATCTCAGGCTTATTTTGTGTGTGTACTAATAGAAGCCAACACTGCAGAAAATGATGTGATTTTACTTCGCGTTTGAGAAATCCGAGTGAAACGTTGAGAATCTTTCATTTCAAGTCCTATGCTAAGCATCAGCTTTGATCCACATCTGCCAAATTAGATGAAGGTAACCAGAAAAATAGAACTTCGGGGATTCATGTTTCCTCATCCTTATCCACACTAGTCGCCGTTACCCATGGGCGACCTAATGATGAAACGAAAACGATGCCCATCCGCACAGGGATATCCGTCTCAGTTAGGCGCCAACCTGATGATCTACTTGCATGCTAACTTGCATGCAAATGGCAAGCTAAACTCATTTACAAATTTCACTGGTGATCGCGTGAAGTTATTTTGTGATATTGTTTAGCTTGATATACTGCATGTAAGCCACCTCTTTTGCAGCTGCTTAGGTATTCAATATACCGCAGTACAATTTTTGCCATGACACTACTCATGGGGTTGCTGATATCCCCTCGGCAACTCATTACCAGTTTCGCCGTTCTTGAGGACAGCACTCAAATGGTACATTTAAGATGACTATAAATTTGCAGTGAACTATTTCCGAATGAGTTTGCTTCCGAAAATTTGACACAAGTCTGATTTTTAATGGGCGAGGAATGTCCACATCCTCTGCACCAAGCACAGCTGGGTATGATAGGAATCACAGCAAAAGGGAGACAACAAAACTGTCAGAGTACTCACCATCACCACCGCAATTGTCTGTATTTACGGTGGAGTGAGTTGTTGATATTGAAAAGACTGAAGGTTGGTTACAATTTGTTTTGGGGGTTGGATTACTAAAGTTGACTTGTGGAGAATGTTTACATCCGTTGTCAAGCCTTGAGACTTTTGTGTTCAAGGTTTTTGTTTTCAAGGAAAAACCTGTGTTACTACGAATTGTACGGGGCCTACCACTCTGGAATGGCTATTTTTGTTCGGTCTCGTCAGAGGTTGCTCTATAAAGCTCTACTGCATGCACAACATGATCTATGGAATGACTGAAGATTCGTATTTATTTTAAGTTGAGGTTTACTCTAAGAATCTATTGGGGAGACAGCATAGTCAGACTTAGGAGACACCTCACATAGCTGTGGTGGTAGAGAACTTGAGTAGAATTCAACGCTTTAATCATAATGCAGCTCCCTAGAGAGCAAGTTGCCCTTCGAGAAACACACTGTACAGAGAGTTACCAGCACCACTAGCTGGACGTAATATGAACTGGAAGATCGTTCAGTGAATTTTTTCAGTCAATAGGATGATCAAACATGGTAAAAAATCAAATGGATTAATGACGCAGGTGAAAATTTAAAAAAATTGTAGCAGGACTGGCCACTGAACCATGCTTTATGTACGCGCTTAAGAAATACCAGGAAGTTTGTACTAGTTATAAAGTTCCCTATCGTTTAGCACTTTTACTCCGTAATCACTTGATGTCCACCAACTAGTACCTTTTAATCAAGTTTTACTACCGCATCAGTTTGCGACAGCGCGGTGTAATATAGAAGATGATTCCGAGTCCTCAGTTTAATTTATTTCACGCTCAGCACTTCCAAAGCCTGGATTTTGGACACCACCTAGAGGTGCCGCACGTCGCACCTTGGGCCGGTAATAAAATAAACGAAATAAAACATCATCATGTTTGTATTCGGGGAATAATTAAATCATAAAATTCTCGGTGGACAGTTTTTATTCAGATTTAATGATATCCATTCTGGAGAAGGCTTTTTGCTGTGAAAACCGCAGTGAACAAATTGCTTGCGTTTCTTAATTAGAAAAGAGCGAGCGAAGACAATATGGGGAAACCGAAAAAAGCATCGGGTGTTCTGCCTACGTCTAGGTTTATCAGAGTAAACACTATGTGTTTGAAGGAAGTCGAGGCTTTGATCACTAAGTATCCACCACAAATTGTTTTGTGTAGCAGGGGTACTTAGTGCTAGATCTGCAAGCTAATTGAGAAGCTGGAGAGACTGGTTAAAACTCCATGCTGGTACTTCATATGTGTCTGATACAAATCCATCGCCAGTCATCCTGATGTATTTGACATAGGCGCCGAGGATAAAAAGTTTTCACAGGGACACTTTCTCGCCCAAGTAATTTCGTGATGTTTTAGTCCACTGTCTCCTGTCATCACTTAGACACGGAATAGAAAACAGTGTGACCGCCGGCAAAATTGGCGGCGCCCTAATACACTGCACATTAACTGCAAATCCACGGCAAACCAGGTAGCAAAATTCACTCTTTTTCCTTGGATTTACTCACTAAGATAGAAGCTGGCGGTTCCGGCCAGGAAAATCAAACACAAACGCACCAACTTGCCGCACTTCGGCTGCCCTCAGCTAAGAGTGAATCCTAGAGCTCATATCCTTCAGCTGGTGAACTGACTAGGCTCACACATCCCAGGCTTGATGTATACAAAGAGTCTGAACAAGGAAATATACCTCGGTAGGAAAATGTTCCCATATCGGCACCAGTCAGGATAGAAACGGCACCACTTCCAAATCAAAAAGTACACAAAATAGATTATACATATATCTGACACGACCAATAAAGGAATGTGCTGCAAAAAACACCTTCTTTCAAACAGGCCTATTTTATTCCGACAAAATAATAAGAATACCACCGACGCTCTTGGAGGATGGTGTCTGTCCTGTGCTGCACAACCTGGTTTTTAAACTATGAATCTGTTTGTGGTAGTGTTCAGCTGGATAGTATGGAAGTACGTATATCAGTCCGCACTGCAGGACTCGTCGAAATCGATCCTTCACGCCGACGTCACAAGTTACATTATTGATGCACCTGGCTTCAATAGAATACAGGATTCCTTCCACACTGTCGGTCGTCGAATCAAATGGGCAGTCTTATGCTAAGCAGCTGTGGAACTTGTCAAACAGGACCCCTCGTCACGAAATATCTAATTTGGATGACTTACTGTAATTAAGGAAGCTACTCACAATGTTGCCGAAGACTCTTCGACAGCCGACGACCTGTTTTCTCTTTCTATGGCTTATCAGGTAGGCGCAGTCCCCGGGGTCCCTTCCAACCTTATGTTCTCCTTAACTTAATTCATGCAGCGTAAATCCATTTCCTTCTTTTTGCTTTTTGTCTCCAGTCAAACGTTTTGTAATCCCATTTGGCCTATTTTCTCACCCCTGACCCATTTCGACGCATATCACTCCCAATTGCTTTTTTACCAGTAATCACACCATTCCCTCAGTAGTGATTGTTCGCACCTTCCAGTTAATCAGCAATTGGTTGCTTAGGTTTTCCGGGTTAAACTTGGTTCGGATATTTTTAAGCAAACTGAGCGCCATGTGGTGTATATTATTCAAGATTTAAGATCAAATCAAAGCGTAGTGAAATAAGACGTTACAGTCCGACGTTTTGGTTGCCGTGGGCAGCCTTCTCCAAGGTATCCAAAGATTGTAGAAATTCTTGAAAGCGCTGTTCACGGAAACCGAAACTTCAGGTCATGACATCTTATTCGAACACCCTGTGTTTTGACTTTAAACTTTCCATACTTCATGGCTTCCTCTAATCAGTTAATTTCAACGTGTATTCGATGTGATGACAGCAAACGACTGAATAAGCCATTGCAAGGTAAACCTTCAAATGAATTTTAAGATACTAAATTGATAGAAAACTTATAATACCTTCCTGGGCAGCTGTACTTTATTACTTTTTTACCTGTTTGCTCTGTCTGGGCAGAGCGACAACTGAATATTTACAATTCATTTCTCAATTTATTCAGAGAGGGGAATATCAGAGAGGAAAAGGATAAATTGGGACTACGGGAAACGCAAGCAGCTAAGGTTCCATTCTTGCCTCTAAACTCACAGAATGTGGAGCAGTCCGTTTCAGAAGTATTTTTAGTTGACAAGTAATCCAATCGTATAGAATGGGGGGCTTGTAAACGTGCCAAATAAGTTGGCCAAGTTTTCTTCCCATGAAACACCTCAGATTATTAGCGAACTACACTTAGATGAATACCCATTTGATTTTGACGAGAATCTCTAGTTTATGGTGTTTTTAGACAACTGAGTGTGTGGAACCAGGCCGCCTCAAGTTTCAGTTGCCACGATATTCGAGATATCGCGATACATTGCATGGGTGTAATATACTACTTTTAAAGTTGCTGAAAACTCTTCCACGGCCCACGACCGGTTTTGCCCTTCTTGGGGCCCATCATGTAGGCGCAGTCCCCGAGTTCTCTTGAACCTTAGGAACCAATAAGGTGGCCTCGTGCAGCACGCTCAATTGCCTAAAATCATCATAAACGAGAGATTCAGGTGGGTTCAAGTTGGGTCTCCCGTCAAAACCAAATGGATATGCAGATGAGTGTAGTTCGATAATTTCGTGCAATTTGGTGCAACCAGAAACTCTGGAACTGTGCCTACCTGATGAGCCCCAAGAAGGACAAAACAGGTGATGGACTGCTGAAGAATTTTCAACAACCTTTAGAGTAATGTATTACCTTAGATTATCCTTTTCTGAATGTGAGTGATTCCTAATCTAATCAGATCTTCATTATTTTGAAATCATTTAACTCAGTTCGCCCGCAGAGCCGCTGCCAGATGCTCATTATCTACTGCGTTTCATTAGGCGCTTGGATTGTTGCGCACCGAACCGCATCATTTCAAATTGCTCTCGCTGAATGCTCGCATTAATATTGTAAAGAAAATTCTGACTTGTTTTGAACTTCTATGTGAAACAATTTTAAAATGAAAACTCTCATACGCTCCATACCACTTTTTTAGATACTACAGCTTTTTACAGACTACTAAATGAAAACAAAGTTACGCTTTTCCGCGCTACCGCAGTACTTTTTTATTTAGTGTTCCGGTTTTCTCAGGAAAATTATAGAAACTGAACAAAGAAAAACCTACAAAACAATGTCTAAGACTTAGTAGGGACGACCAGAATGGGAATTTGGGTGGTTCCCTGATAACGAATCGCAGTGACTTAGATCAAACAACATTTGTCCTGAAACGCTTAGTCATCAAAGAAAGCTATTTGGTGAGGGATGCTCATATCCACTAAAATGCAGCCAAATAATAGTGTAAATTATTTACAGGAAGATGAAGATTTCCAGGCACCAACTCATCGAGGAATTTCGCAATGGCTTCCGAAAGATTAATGTTGAATCGTTGCAGTTATGTCATTGACCAATGAGAGAACGACTGAGAAAAAATCATGAGCCCTATATGTATCATCTTAATCACACTACGGCATGAAATACTAAGAATAACGAAAAATGCTTTCAAATAACAAACTACACGTTATCTGGTTGGTAATCGGTGCTTTTGAAGAACGTGAGCAAATCAGATATTATGGAGGATATATTAGTACATTTTAAACCAGCCGAAATGACCTTTTTCCAAAATTGGAAGGCAATAACCACACCGACGGAAGCTTCAACGCATTAGCTAATTACGTGTGCAAATGTTGTATTCTTCCAACACCACGTGCCTAAAAGAACTCTTTTATTGATGGAAGCGGGGAGCTTATATCTATCTAAACTTCGACGATGCCGCTTTCTAACATGAAAAACCAAATTCAGTAAAGTTTACGGGTGCGCAAGTTAGTGTCCTACAGATCTCTCATTATTTCAGTGTATAAAAGAGGGGACCAAAACCGTAGACAAATATAATGCCGACTAGAATAAGCTCCGCCAGAACATGTATTGACCTTCCTTCATTTGCGTGGAACATGCAGCAGCGAATGCCAAAGAAATAGACCTGGACAAACCGGATTCTTTGACCTCCTCCCAATGCTTTGAGGTATTTCGATGGGTTCGTCGAGTAGGGGCCGTCTAAAATGATTTCTGATCGTGTTCCAAGTAGCCTAGCCTGCTAGTTGCAACTTTTGCGAAGAGATGTTCGAAGTAATCGGAACAGCATCAGTTTTCTGTCTAGACGCAACACGGAAAGCCCTTTGGCGGCCCATCACCCTTCTTGAGGATCATCATTTATCCCAATAAAACAGGCACATTTTATCACGCTTGACAATCTTGGTAACTGCAGAAATGCTGCCGTGATCAGCGTCTTCAGTCAAGCACATCTCGTAAATCCTACAACGGACGAGACGAACATTGTCCGCCTGTAAAGATTTCCCAAGCCTACACGTATTGTCCGTCAGTGAGCTTGCCATCTCTTCCTTCCGAGTTTACAATTGATCACACCTAACCATTTGACAAGGTGAGGTAAAACTCTTAAATTCTAGCCATCAGTTGATTGTTCTTCGCCCGCTTATTAAAGTTGTCGACAGCTATAACTGGTCATTTTGTTCAGTTACAAACTAGGGATTTGTCACTGACACTTCACTCTGTTGCGTTCACACCACTTCCTTGCCAAAGTGCCACTTATAATGCTGATGAAAAACCGGGGTGCTCAATTCCGGTCCTGCAACCTTAAACCCCATCAGATAAACTAGGCTTTCAAACTTCCGCGAAGCTTATATAT
>SJOL01006567.1:582877-618571 GCA_004794785.1 Opisthorchis felineus
GTAACAAACATCGACAATGAGAAACCACCTACGCTCAAGAACCGTCCAACAATGACATCAACTGACCATTCGATGCCAATGAAAGACCCATGCAATTAACATGCTAACTTTGAGTTAGAAAAATATCATAGTGTTTCTAAAAATGACTCTCGTTTGAATAGCTGAGATTCTGCCCAAAAAAGGTTGTACAATGCGAAGTGACCACAAACGATTTTTCGAGGCTAAACAAGTAGTTTCCGTGCATACAGTGGTCAGACTAACTAACTGGGTGATACTTGTGTTTTAATGATTCGGTACTTGAGACGCTGAATTTGAAGGTCGATAATTCGAGTAGATCAGAGATTGAATTGATCAAGTACACCTATTATCAGGAAGCACCAAATTACCAGGATACTGATTTTCCTGGGTCCACCTTGTGTAATAACCGGGCACAAATAAACCGACCAGCTGGAGGCAGCTATGGAGAGCAGATAAATATGAAGGGGGGTAAATAAGGAAAACCCACGTGTATCAGCTTCATATCTGGTTTCGCCATTGCCAATAACGTTTCTCTGGGATTCTTCCAATGAAGTCTCCGAGATATTCGTCGTTTGACAGATTTTAAATGGTTTTCTTTTCCTGTGCTTTGTGTAGGCATTTTCCAGTCTGCCTTGGTTTCTTGTAGTTTACCACCTTAGTTGCTATAATTCTGTACTATCCGCTCCGAATGTGCCATATTGCAACACACCTGAGTTCCAGGCGAGCTAACAGTGTTTCGCTATACCACTGGGACAGTTTTGTTCTGTTACCTCAGTTTAACTGCGAATATGATGATCATAAACAGTTTGACTATGCGTTTGTGCTCTACGTGTTTTATGACGCTAAGAATTAGCCAACCGAAGCTTGAGTTGGATATGAGGAAAGGAAATACGTTCTAAGTTCTGCATCAGGGCCTCATGAACAAGTGGTTAACTACCACTCCACTTCTACCCTCAAAATGTATATTTTGATTATGCAGCAGTTTCTTGGTTGTTGATTTGAGTGAAAGTACGACTAAAGTGCGTTATTGGACCATTAAGCTGTGTGTACTTCCTGCCGCCATACTTGTCACGAGTTGCCCTCACCCACTGAGTTCCTCGTTTGTGAAATTTCTTCAACTGAACTTGTTGGAAGAAGACCGCTTCATATTTCATTTATTGCCATATTTGAGGTATCGCAGTATATTTACTTGACGGAACACACTACTCAGGAGGTCGCTAAAAACCATTCGACAGCCTACGGTCCGTTTCGCCTTTCTTAAGGTTTATCCGGTAAGCAAACCCAAAGTTTCCGCCAACCAGATATTTTGCACCAAAATAAAATTGTACGCAAGTAATGAAGTACAATCAAGTGAAATTTACGTTGGCGCTGACGAGAGATTCAAATGGATCCCAGCTAAGGCTGTCACTTATGATACTTTGGTTCTGCTGCCTTTCAGCTGGGATTCCAAGTAACACCAGTTTAATTGCATATGAGAAATTTGTGGAACCTGTACACTGATACAATGTTCGTTTGCATTCTCCCACAAATCCATCCCGTTCATAAATGCCCGAATGCACTCCAATATGGGGACCAGATTTCTGGGAAATATAAATAAGAATTTACAGAATAGGATGTTGTAAAGAACAGATGGTGGGGGGAGTTCCCTTGTCGATGTGAAGGACGCACTCCTTAGGGTAACCCAAGTTTAAAATAATACCAGTGAGGTAGATGTCCCTAGGTTTTAATAGGTGGTTTTCATATTTTCTACGGAATAATTTGTCAACAAACGCGCCGGCACACTGCTACTGTCTTTATTCGGGGATTCTCTGTGTTGTCGGTCTGAATCATGGCATCTCCAAGGCAGAGGAGATTTTTTGGCTTACTAGTGGCACGATAATCTCCAGGAAATGCAAGGGCTTTACTTTCATAATTTTCTTGTTGGATAATCTCAATAAATTCTAAGTTTGCTGCAACTTACCCGGCAATAGAAGTATTAGAAAACCCCGGAATACAGTGATATGCCACGGTGGGAAAAGGTTGAGATGAGTCACAAAACATGAAAAAAGGTTAACTGAATTGCAGCTGCAGTAACTCAGGTTTTTAATTTGCTGCAAAGTGTTTATTCGTGGTAGAGTTTGTTCTCCCATGGCCTCAAATGCCTTCCCTAGAATTAGGATTGGTGCTCGTCTTCTCAATTTATATGATCATGCCACTATTCGAGAGTCAATTTGTCCAGTTATTTGATGCTGGTAACTGCACTCTCAAAAAGTAAACTTGTTCAGACAGACTAAGTGACAGGCTCATTCTTGGCTTCTGTTGTTTCAGTAAGGTGTTCAGTTCAAGAGAATACAAAAAACTACCGTGATAAGATTATATACCCGTTTCAATGTTCCACCTGTGGTTGAATTATGGCGAGACGAAACCTAATAGGTTTTGACCCATAAAATGAGGGAAGAACGAGCAGTCGTCAAGTATAGAAACCATCCTTCTGAATAATGTCTACATACTGTCGCATTTCGATAAATGCTGGTACCGCTTTTAAAAGAGGCATAATTTTTTGCACTTTCTAAGCATTTTACGTCAGCTCACGGCAAAGAAGTTGAGCGCAGTGATAACAATGATATTTTGAAAATGGACCTGGATAGTAAGCTGTATTTGATCATCTCAGATTGTAATCGGTCATGGTGTGCATACAAACCTACAAGCTTCGGTTAGATAACATTCCAAGCAATGTTCGCGGGCAGTAAAATCTGACCCGAGCATCTGAGTTATGGAAGTCTGTGCTGAAAAACCGAGAAGCTCGGTACAACCACTGAACAGAACTGGATCACTGGACTTCCCCATTCCTCTAGCCTACGATCCGCTCATCATCTTTATAAAGAATTCGCTCAAATGCCAACCATGATAATGGGAAATGGTAGCGCTGTAACATGTTTGAATACTAGTTAGTTGCAATTCCGGCCAACCAATAGTGCATTATTTTTCATAATAGTTGAACGCGAGTCAGACCTCCAGAGGTTCAAACCTTCATAGAAAATCTTGAGGTGCGTATTGCAAGAAACTGTGTGGGTGAACCAATCCAAGTCATTTACGGTGACAACAACTAAAGCTGCCTGAATTAAGATTTCATGCCGTACTCGTTGTTTTAGGAAGTTTATAAAATCCGTGGCGTTACCCAGACGTAATAGCAGGACTAGGAGTTGCACCGGGGANCTTCTTGGTCTTCGTGTATGGATATCAAGGATTCCGTCTCCAAATGTGTGTTCAGCTCATCCTGGAGAGCTGTTTATTCTTCAGTCTAAGTGCGAATCTGGCTTAAGCCACAGTTTATACACCAAACGCAAATAATGGTAAAACTTCTCCAGTTACATCTAACTGGCAATCACTGTAAATGTTCACCATGTCCACAGCTAGGTCCTAATAGAGGGGACAATACATTGTAAAAAATTTTATCCAACAAAAAAGTACTTTGGTAACAAACATCGACAATGAGAAACCACCTACGCTCAAGAACCGTCCAACAATGACATCAACTGACCATTCGATGCCAATGAAAGACCCATGCAATTAACATGCTAACTTTGAGTTAGAAAAATATCATAGTGTTTCTAAAAATGACTCTCGTTTGAATGGCTGAGATTCTGCCCAAAAAAGGTTGTACAATGCGAAGTGACCACAAACGATTTTTCGAGGCTAAACAAGTAGTTTCCGTGCATATAGTGGTCAGACTAACTAACTGGGTGATACTTGTGTTTTAATGATTCGGTACTTGAGACGCTGAATTTGAAGGTCGATAATTCGAGTAGATCAGAGACTGAATTGATCAAGTACACCTATTATCAGGAAGCACCAAATTACCAGGATACTGATTTTCCTGGGTCCACCTTGTGTAATAACCGGGCACAAATAAACCGACCAGCTGGAGACAGCTATGGAGAGCAGATAAATATGAAGGGGGTAAATAAGGAAAACCCACGTGTATCAGCTTCATATCTCGTTTCGCCATTGCCAATAACGTTTCTCTGGGATTCTTCCAATGAAGTCTCCGAGATATTCGTCGTTTGACAGATTTTAAATGGTTTTATTTTCCTGTGCTTTGTGTAGGCATTTTCCAGTCTGCCTTGGATTCTTTTAGTTTACCACCTTAGTCGCTGTAATTCTGTACTATCCGCTCCGAATGTACCATATTGCAACACACCTGAGTTCCATGCGAGCTAACAGTGTTTCGCTATACCACTGGGACAGTTTTGTTCTGTTACCTCAGTTTAACTGCGAATATGATGATCATAAACAGTTTGACTATGCGTTTGTGCTCTACGTGTTTTATGACGCTAAGAATTAGCCAACCGAAGCTTGAGTTGGATATGAGGAAAGGAAATACGTTCTAAGTTCTGCATCAGGGCCTCATGAACAAGTGGTTAACTACCACTCCACTTCTACCCTCAAAATGTATATTTTGATTATGCAGCAGTTTCTTGGTTGTTGATTTGAGTGAAAGTACGACTAAAGTGCGTTATTGGACCATTAAGCTGTGTGTACTTCCTGCCGCCATACTTGTCACGAGTTGCCCTCACCCACTGAGTTCCTCGTTTGTGAAATTTCTTCAACTGAACTTGTTGGAAGAAGACCGCTTCATATTTCATTTATTGCCATATTTGAGGTATCGCAGTATATTTACTTGACGGAACACACTACTCAGGAGGTCGCTAAAAACCATTCGACAGCCTACGGTCCGTTTCGCCTTTCTTAAGGTTTATCCGGTAAGCAAACCCAAAGTTTCCGCCAACCAGATATTTTGCACCAAAATAAAATTGTACGCAAGTAATGAAGTACAATCAAGTGAAATTTACGTTGGCGCTGACGAGAGATTCAAATGGATCCCAGCTAAGGCTGTCACTTATGATACTTTGGTTCTGCTGCCTTTCAGCTGGGATTCCAAGTAACACCAGTTTAATTGCATATGAGAAATTTGTGGAACCTGTACACTGATACAATGTTCGTTTGCATTCTCCCACAAATCCATCCCGTTCATAAATGCCCGAATGCACTCCAATATGGGGACCAGATTTCTGGGAAATATAAATAAGAATTAACAGAATAGGATGTTGTAAAGAACAGATGGTGGGGGGAGTTCCCTTGTCGATGTGAAGGACGCACTCCTTAGGGTAACCCAAGGTTAAAATAATACCAGTGAGGGAGATGTCCCTAGGTTTTAATAGGTGGTTTTCATATTTTCTACGGAATAATTTGTCAACAAACGCGCCGGCACACTGCGACTGTCTTTATTCGGGGATTCTCTGTGTTGTCGGTCTGAATCATGGCATCTCCAAGGCAGAGGAGATTTTTTGGCTTACTAGTGGCACGATAATCTCCAGGAAATGCAAGGGCTTTACTTTCATAATTTTCTTGTTGGATAATCTCAATAAATTCTAAGTTTGCTGCAACTTACCCGGCAATAGAAGTATTAGAAAACCCCGGAATACAGTGATATGCCACGGTGGGAAAAGGTTGAGATGAGTCACAAAACATGAAAAAAGGTTAACTGAATTGCAGCTGCAGTAACTCAGGTTTTTAATTTGCTGCAAAGTGTTTATTCGTGGTAGAGTTTGTTCTCCCATGGCCTCAAATGCCTTCCCTAGAATTAGGATTGGTGCTCGTCTTCTCAATTTATATGATCATGCCACTATTCGAGAGTCAATTTGTCCAGTTATTTGATGCTGGTAACTGCACTCTCAAAAAGTAAACTTGTTCAGACAGACTAAGTGACAGGCTCATTCTTGGCTTCTGTTGTTTCAGTAAGGTGTTCAGTTCAAGAGAATACAAAAAACTACCGTGATAAGATTATATACCCGTTTCAATGTTCCACCTGTGGTTGAATTATGGCGAGACGAAACCTAATAGGTTTTGACCCATAAAATGAGGGAAGAACGAGCAGTCGTCAAGTATAGAAACCATCCTTCTGAATAATGTCTACATACTGTCGCATTTCGATAAATGCTGGTACCGCTTTTAAAAGAGGCATAATTTTTTGCACTTTCTAAGCATTTTACGTCAGCTCACGGCAAAGAAGTTGAGCGCAGTGATAACAATGATATTTTGAAAATGGACCTGGATAGTAAGCTGTATTTGATCATCTCAGATTGTAATCGGTCATGGTGTGCATACAAACCTACAAGCTTCGGTTAGATAACATTCCAAGCAATGTTCGCGGGCAATAAAACCTGACCCGAGCATCTGAGTTATGGAAGTCTGTGCTGAAAAACCGAGAAGCTCGGTACAACCACTGAACAGAACTGGATCACTGGACTTCCCCATTCCTCTAGCCTACGATCCGCTCATCATCTTTATAAAGAATTCGCTCAAATGCCAACCATGATAATGGGAAATGGCAGCGCTGTAACATGTTTGAATACTAGTTAGTTGCAATTCCGACCAACCAATAGTGCATTATTTTTCATAATAGTTGAACGCGAGTCAGACCTCCAGAGGTTCAAACCTTCATAGAAAATCTTGAGGTGCGTATTGCAAGAATCTGTGTGGCTGAATCAATCCAAGTCAGTTACGGTGACAACAACTAAAGCTGCCTGAATTAAGATTTCATGCCGTACTCGTTGTTTTAGGAAGTTTATAAAATCCGTGGCGTTACCCAGACGTAATAGCAGGACTAGGAGTTGCACCGGGGAGCTTAATTTCTACAGGCTGGTCGCCGCTTAGCTTTGAATCTGGACAATACCTGCACACAGTAGTAAAGGGTAGTAGAAATCTGATTCGTTCGGCGAGCAGAAGTCTCAGGACGACGATTTTTGAGTTAATTTGTAAAACCCTTAAAACAACTCTTTCGTGGTTTGTGTTGTCGTGATGTAACGCGTAGCCTTTGAGAAACAAAACAACTGAGTTATTGTGAAGTTTTAAAGGCCGCAGTGAGATTACACCATCAGGCGGACCACTGGATAAGTGAAACGATTTGGAACTATCTGATTCCACTCAGTTTATAAATTGATACTTGTAGCACATTGGAACCAATTCTTATGTCAAAAATACGGCTGTTATAAAATTGCAGTTATAGTTTGTTTTCTGTCCGACTGAACGTCCCCTGGAAATTTTTTTTTCAAATATGATCAATCGATTCATTCTTTTCTGACAACTTTGCAATGCAGCAGAACTAGAAATTCGGAGAGTGAGCTTGAAACCAACGGAGGCTAAAAGATTCTGTCGCAAAGTGCATGTGTGCGTCTTGAGTGTTTTCGCCAGCTTCCACCGGCAGTCGTTGTGCTTAACAGCGTATTCTTAGCAGTTTGGTGTAAACTTAGCTCCTCAAAGGCTTTTAACCCCAATCCTGCTGGTCGAAGATTGAACCGCATCCACCCAAAGTGTACCTTTCATCCGGAGGTAAAGTTTCATGTGGAGTTAGATTGAGCCTTTTACCTTCTGAGGCAGCCTGCAGCAAGCACAAATACCTCGACAGATGTTACACCCTTCTCAGAAAAAAGTGATCAGGTGATGATTATCGCCCTCAGTGGGGCAACGAACCTGTTGATAAGTGTACGCTGTATCCCACCGTTGTCTGAGTAACTCTGAAGTCATGTGGCTCAGGGATATTGAGTAGCGAAATGTAACGCAAAGTTGGTGAATACTGGTGAAAGGACGAAAGCCCTTCGCCACTAAGTCGTTTGTTAGCAAACCATTGGACAGGAAAGAAAACCTCTCATGTGCACATAATTTTCAAAAACTGAGCATTCCCACGCGTCTTCTTGAACTTTCATGGATATTCATTGACTATCACGCAATTGTAAACGAACGCTGCAAAGCAGTTCCACAAGTTCCGTAATAAACCTCACCTTCCATTAGACGCGAGGAGATACGAGAAAAGTACACGCTACTCGCATGCCTCGTTAGTAGTATCCACCGTTACACTGGCATGAGTCTGAGTTTCACCCTCATGTTTCCCCGGTAAGTGTGTTACAAGCGCAGGTAAAACTGTATGTAGTTAAAGAATTGAACCGCTTAAGTTTGGTCTAGATGTCAAATTGTTTTTGCAACAGTTGCCGCCTCATTCCCCAAGTTACTTCTACGAAGAAGACACTCTCACTGTTGTGAACAATTCCAATCCCAGTAATACATCTGACTGGCTTCGCTCGACAGTTTGTCTATATACATCGAAAAGGTTTATTTTCATTTGTATTTTCGTTCAAAAATCAGCAGGAAATACATTTTGACCAGGCTGCATAGCCTAAGCGCGGAGGATCAGCCCTGATATCCGGCATTTCCTCACTTATATCTGGAAGCGCTCTGAAGTTCGAAGCAGTTTTCGCGATTGGGACGCCGTATCTTACAAGGTAAGACAATTCCGTCCAAGTAGCCAGGATAGGTGAAACACTTGGAATTGTCTCAGCGCTCGACAATACTTGGTGTTTTTCAGTTAATGAACACTTATTTAAGAAGTGAAAAGCCGGAGAATATTCCACATTCTGTTCAGAATATGCAAATCGACTTACAGATAAATCTTGCACATTTATTCACTTCGTCCATTTTACAGAATTTAAAAAGTGAACTAAAACAGAAAAGGCCAATTATGTATAAATTGTAGGTAGTAGGAGGGGATTTTGAAGCTTTCAATGGAGATTTCCCTCTTTAAGTGAAGTCATTCTATGGTAAGAAGAAGCATCACAATGAGGATGAAATACCTGTACAGTACTTCTCGGCTTTTCAGAATAGACTGGCTTCATTTACAGGGCGCAATCCCAACTGAATATCATATACGTTGCTTTTCCATACATGACAGGCGGATTTCCGCTACCATTTCGTCACACTTAAAACTCTGCGTTTGCCTAAATGATGTCCGGATGGCTAACCATGTTTACACTTCAGAATTAAGACCGGCAGGAGGCCTTGAATGAGGAAGCTCTCCGAATGCAAATACAAAATGCATTTTTTGTCTGGAGACGTATATTTGCAAATGAATTGCCCTTACTTACCGTTGCCCAATTTTTAGACAAACTTTTACACTGGCTTTGGGTTTATCTTTTCATTGGAGTTAGTAAACCACATGTATAAATTCAGATTGTCTACACAATTAGTAGTACTTCCGAGAAGAATTTAGGCTTTCGGAGGTCCTGGGATGCACTAACACCTCCAGACGCTGAAGTGATATTCAGACCCGAAAACTATACTATCACGCATCCGACAACACTTTTGAAGGACTTCCACAATCTTACGAAATGTACTACTCATAAGGTTGCTGAAAATTCTTCGACAGCCCACGACCGGTTTCGTTCTTTTTGGGGCTCATCAGTCAGGCGCAGTCCCCGAGTTTTCGTCAACCCTATGTTCTACTTGAACCCAAGGCGCAAGAACTTGGCGAAATGCCCTTATTTGCATACCAGTTCCGTTTTGACAGGGGACTCACCTTAATCCAAGCGAAATCTCATTTTTTTAATGTTTTTACTTTTACCGGAATCTCAGGGATTGCGCCTACCTAATGAGCCCCAAGAAGGGCGAAACCAGTTTTTTGGGGGGAGTTTTCGGCAACCTAGTGATTAGTATAGGTAAAATAATATTTGTTTATGAAAATATACTGCGATATCTCGAATATCGTACCGACTGAAATACGAGGTTGCCTTTGTGCAGCGCATTCATTTAGAGAACATCATAAACGAGAGTTTCATTTGACTGTCCTGTGAAAACCAAATTGATTTGCTAATGAGTGTCTTCTACCATCATTCGTGAAATAGCTACTGAACAGAATTTCAGCGATCCGTCTTTATGAATGGACCGAAGAAATGCTTTTATTATTCGACAACTTGAATGTTACCCCCGTGGATAGGACAATCGGTAGTGATGAACTTTCTGATACGGTGACCTCCTAGTGTTTATCAGGTTTGCCGAAAATGGTCAAAGGAAGGTATAATTTGCAGAGTGTTGATGTAATGGGTTGCAAAAGAAACATTTTGACGATGACTTCAAATGTGCTCCTGCCTCAGCTGGCAGCCCTGCCAGCTAAACCTCAATATAGAGAGCAAAAATGACTGGAAGTGCAAATGGCATTCGGAATTTCGTTCAAGAGTGTTGCGTCGGTTTATTCAGACAATCTGCTCGTTTAAAGTCACAAGGCACAGGCAAGGGCAACAAAAAATTAAAAAGGGAACTGTAGTTTGATCAACTTTATTGAACGAAACGTGCAACTTTTGCCGTACGAAATGCATTTCACTGCCAGCAAACCATTTTATCGAAGGCCCTGAACAGGCATTGTTCAGGCACCTGCAACCCGCACCAAATAAGCATATGTTAACTGTGCATGGTTTTCATAACGACCTTGCATAGGGTTGTCCTTAAATTTCATCATATAGGACAGGTAGATGCAAACTCAACTTCACAGTTTTTTTCCAAGTATCGATCCCATTTGAGTTGAGCTTCTGTCTCGTTTTCTTCATTGATCAGATGGATCAGCTGTCACAAAGTAGGATAAGAATTGGTCTGCACCAAATCGAGTCGTCGCTGTCAATGAGGATTTAACCAATAAACCTGATTGTTTCTAACAGATTTGTCCTCTGTTTGCGAATCTTTGCGGAAAAGAAGTATTTTGTGGATTAGTAGTTCGTCCAGACAACACACTACCAACTTCTGTCATGAACCAGCCTGCAAGCGTTACTTGTGGCGTTAGTAATGCCAGATGTTACGTCTCTTATTGTTCACCTCGAGGCAAAACACTCACTGAATCGGGTATCCGTGTGTGGATCCGCTTTGATGTGCACATGTATCATAGTGGTCCAGCTGTAGCACCCTTCCGATGCCTAGCTGCCATGCCACCCGAGGGAAGCAAGAGGGTTGAGATATTGCAAGGTGGCCCAAGCTTATACAGAAGTAATCGAGATGCGGCGCTTTGTCTCCAAACAGGGACCTTCCGGCCAAGATGTTTGCACCTTAGTCACAGAAGATCCTGAGCCGTGGCATTGGCATTTTGGATGGATGTTTACCTTGCATCACTGAGTGAGTCACAGTATTCAGTTACTTAATCATTATGTGATTGGCCAGTGTACAATTCGACAAATATGAGTTCGAGTATGGCGAAACTTCCTGCAAAATCTCAATTCTTTACGACGCTGTATCACTGACACTGCCGGCAAACAGGAAACTGCTTACTTAAGTCACCAGTACCAGATTGCAAGGTGACCACTGGTGTTCTAGGTATCTTGCAGATTTTCCTCAGGAGTCCTTTGTGTCTCCCTGTGGTAACTCGTATTGTATGGCTAGGGTAAATTTGCAGTTGCTCCATTCGTTTTGCAAATCACCAACAGCTTTTGAATTTCGAAAGGATTCCAACATTCATGAATAAGCATTCTCGGGATTACTAAACGGTACCTCATCTGCAGGTTTAGTCTTCTACCCAATGCACAGGTGTAGGCTAAATTTACCTTATTATTCCACCAACTGTAGCCAGTTCTGAGGGCCAAACATATGAGGAATAAAATGGTGAGATCATGTGAAGTGTCTCAATAATTCAACCTTATTCGGTTTACCATTTCAAGCCCCTCCAAGCTTCCGTTGAAAATGACGCTTATCGGAAAGTGTACGGGAAACATTTATGAAACTGTTAGAGAAAGTTGAGGTTACATTTGACTCAGAGGAAAGACCGCACAAAGCGTCGTTTTTTTATCATGCCACATGTTGGGTTGTCGTTACAGGACTCTAAATTGTGGTAGGTTTAACGATCCAAAATATCTAAAGGGAAATCTGAGTCCGGAAGTCACCGGAACTATTTACACACAAGTAAGCAAAAGTGTAAAAAAAGATGTGCAACTGTCCATATTCGTGGGGTCAAAAAATGAGCAGGTCTCTCACTGACGCAGTATCAAAGTCCGCACTCCAGCTCAAGGTGAGCAAAGTGGAGCCCTGGGTTGTGTTCGTCCCTTCCGAAACCAACCTTGTGATTCTGATTGGATGCGCGATCAGGTGGGCGTTACGACATGGCAGACCATTATCATCATCATCATCATCATCATCATCATCATCATCATCATCATCATCATCATCATCATCATCATCATCATCATCATCATCATCATCATCATCATCATCATCATCATCATCATCATCATCATCATCATCATCATCATCATCATCATCATCATCATCATCATCATCATCATCATCATCATCATCATCATCATCATCATCATCATCATCATCATCATCATCATCATCATCATCATCATCATCATCATCATCATCATCATCATCATCATCATCATCATCATCATCATCATCATCATCATCATCATCATCATCATCATCATCATCATCATCATCATCATCATCATCATCATCATCATCATCATCATCATCATCATCATCATCATCATCATCATCATCATCATCATCATCATCATCATCATCATCATCATCATCATCATCATCATCATCATCATCATCATCATCATCATCATCATCATCATCATCATCATCATCATCATCATCATCATCATCATCATCATCATCATCATCATCATCATCATCATCATCATCATCATCATCATCATCATCATCATCATCATCATCATCATCATCATCATCATCATCATCATCATCATCATCATCATCATCATCATCATCATCATCATCATCATCATCATCATCATCATCATCATCATCATCATCATCATCATCATCATCATCATCATCATCATCATCATCATCATCATCATCATCATCATCATCATCATCATCATCATCATCATCATCATCATCATCATCATCATCATCATCATCATCATCATCATCATCATCATCATCATCATCATCATCATCATCATCATCATCATCATCATCATCATCATCATCATCATCATCATCATCATCATCATCATCATCATCATCATCATCATCATCATCATCATCATCATCATCATCATCATCATCATCATCATCATCATCATCATCATCATCATCATCATCATCATCATCATCATCATCATCATCATCATCATCATCATCATCATCATCATCATCATCATCATCATCATCATCATCATCATCATCATCATCATCATCATCATCATCATCATCATCATCATCATCATCATCATCATCATCATCATCATCATCATCATCATCATCATCATCATCATCATCATCATCATCATCATCATCATCATCATCATCATCATCATCATCATCATCATCATCATCATCATCATCATCATCATCATCATCATCATCATCATCATCATCATCATCATCATCATCATCATCATCATCATCATCATCATCATCATCATCATCATCATCATCATCATCATCATCATCATCATCATCATCATCATCATCATCATCATCATCATCATCATCATCATCATCATCATCATCATCATCATCATCATCATCATCATCATCATCATCATCATCATCATCATCATCATCATCATCATCATCATCATCATCATCATCATCATCATCATCATCATCATCATCATCATCATCATCATCATCATCATCATCATCATCATCATCATCATCATCATCATCATCATCATCATCATCATCATCATCATCATCATCATCATCATCATCATCATCATCATCATCATCATCATCATCATCATCATCATCATCATCATCATCATCATCATCATCATCATCATCATCATCATCATCATCATCATCATCATCATCATCATCATCATCATCATCATCATCATCATCATCATCATCATCATCATCATCATCATCATCATCATCATCATCATCATCATCATCATCATCATCATCATCATCATCATCATCATCATCATCATCATCATCATCATCATCATCATCATCATCATCATCATCATCATCATCATCATCATCATCATCATCATCATCATCATCATCATCATCATCATCATCATCATCATCATCATCATCATCATCATCATCATCATCATCATCATCATCATCATCATCATCATCATCATCATCATCATCATCATCATCATCATCATCATCATCATCATCATCATCATCATCATCATCATCATCATCATCATCATCATCATCATCATCATCATCATCATCATCATCATCATCATCATCATCATCATCATCATCATCATCATCATCATCATCATCATCATCATCATCATCATCATCATCATCATCATCATCATCATCATCATCATCATCATCATCATCATCATCATCATCATCATCATCATCATCATCATCATCATCATCATCATCATCATCATCATCATCATCATCATCATCATCATCATCATCATCATCATCATCATCATCATCATCATCATCATCATCATCATCATCATCATCATCATCATCATCATCATCATCATCATCATCATCATCATCATCATCATCATCATCATCATCATCATCATCATCATCATCATCATCATCATCATCATCATCATCATCATCATCATCATCATCATCATCATCATCATCATCATCATCATCATCATCATCATCATCATCATCATCATCATCATCATCATCATCATCATCATCATCATCATCATCATCATCATCATCATCATCATCATCATCATCATCATCATCATCATCATCATCATCATCATCATCATCATCATCATCATCATCATCATCATCATCATCATCATCATCATCATCATCATCATCATCATCATCATCATCATCATCATCATCATCATCATCATCATCATCATCATCATCATCATCATCATCATCATCATCATCATCATCATCATCATCATCATCATCATCATCATCATCATCATCATCATCATCATCATCATCATCATCATCATCATCATCATCATCATCATCATCATCATCATCATCATCATCATCATCATCATCATCATCATCATCATCATCATCATCATCATCATCATCATCATCATCATCATCATCATCATCATCATCATCATCATCATCATCATCATCATCATCATCATCATCATCATCATCATCATCATCATCATCATCATCATCATCATCATCATCATCATCATCATCATCATCATCATCATCATCATCATCATCATCATCATCATCATCATCATCATCATCATCATCATCATCATCATCATCATCATCATCATCATCATCATCATCATCATCATCATCATCATCATCATCATCATCATCATCATCATCATCATCATCATCATCATCATCATCATCATCATCATCATCATCATCATCATCATCATCATCATCATCATCATCATCATCATCATCATCATCATCATCATCATCATCATCATCATCATCATCATCATCATCATCATCATCATCATCATCATCATCATCATCATCATCATCATCATCATCATCATCATCATCATCATCATCATCATCATCATCATCATCATCATCATCATCATCATCATCATCATCATCATCATCATCATCATCATCATCATCATCATCATCATCATCATCATCATCATCATCATCATCATCATCATCATCATCATCATCATCATCATCATCATCATCATCATCATCATCATCATCATCATCATCATCATCATCATCATCATCATCATCATCATCATCATCATCATCATCATCATCATCATCATCATCATCATCATCATCATCATCATCATCATCATCATCATCATCATCATCATCATCATCATCATCATCATCATCATCATCATCATCATCATCATCATCATCATCATCATCATCATCATCATCATCATCATCATCATCATCATCATCATCATCATCATCATCATCATCATCNGATGCAGGGCAAGCAAAACGGTCAGTCCTAGAGCTGGGACCTGTGGAAAAAGTATTCAAATTTGGGTGGGGGAGGGTGGAAGACGGAAAATGTGAAAATATAAGAAGGGAGGCGTCAGCAGTAGCATGTTTTCGCTTACCCGCCCTGCTGTATGCAGCAAGTAAGGCGACCCGGCTGATGGTACCACGCGACGGCCGATGTAGCATGAGAGTATTGTTAGCTGTCATGACAGACCAGAGCAGGCCCAATCAACTCAGTAGAAACGCGGATGGTTAAGTAGATACCAGTGTCGGACTGGGTGGCTTTTATGTCAGAGTGAATAGCAGGTATGGAGGACTTGACGGAACGACACATGTGGAGACCAATAAGTATACAAGTAAAGTGAGTAAATGAATGAGGGTAATTATCATGCTGTCAAGTTAGATTCAATGCTCTCCACCATAATTGCGCCAAACCTTAAAGTTCAACAGGACAAGAGCAAAGCGAAACCACAATCACATACATTCGAAAAAAGCAAATCAATAATATACTAAGTAAAGTGCCATAGGTAATTTCTTTGCCAGCAAAACGTTAGCTATCTTTGGAACCGCCTGCTCACCGGTCGTTAGTGTAGCCAACCCCAAAGATTCGACTAAAAACTAAGTGGACTGTGGGGCACAAAACCAGTGTTTATTTTGATGTTTTATCTCCACTTGCTATGTGACCATAATTCCTCGAACCGTAAGTAGATAAACTCAAGCTTGAGGTAGCTGAAATGGTTGGGCGTGAACTTGGTGATCGAAAGGTTAGTGGTTCAAATCCAGCTTCGGCATCTCGACTACTTCTGTATAGGTTTGGGCAAACTGGCAGGATTTCAGCCTTCGTGGTTCCTGCGGTTGGCATGGCAGCTATGTATTGAAAGGGCACCACAGCTAATCGATTATTGTTTTGATGCTTCATCAACTTGAAATGAACAATGGTCACATACTTTTAGGCTGCTGAATTCATATAAACCAGTTATCTTGCTCAGTGGCACTGCGATAAATAAGAAGTCGCAACCATACGTTGTACTAGTTACTGAGTTTCACGCTACTGTTAGTCCGATAGGAAAAATTGACCACCAAAACCTGCTAAGGTAGCTGTAACATCACTGAAGTTTCAAAAATGCGAGCACCCACAGGATCGAATGAAATTGGCCACACTGTTTACTCACGTTCTAAGGTTGATGGTGCTCCAATGTGTAGTTACAGGTTGCCCAGAAAAAAAACTCAAGAAGACCTTAGACAGTTGTCGCGCACTCCCCTTCATTTACCAACCACTTAAGTGTGTCGCCTAATAACCCCGTGAAATGCATGAAAATCTCGTCAAACTCTGGTCGAATAAACTTGGGCTCTGACAAGATACAGATAAGGTTGTCAAGCAATGTTCGAAGAATGGGAACAACGGTTGCAATACATTGAAAGAACCTGAAATTCCCAATCCAACCTCCCATAAAATTCACGTTTTGCATTTGTGGCTTTGAACGGGTTTAAAGTTGTTGGTTCCAAACTACAGTAGGTTAGAAATAACCATTTAATCGAATTAGTGTAAACTTGTAACGCCATAGGCACTGACGTGAATTAAGCTTGCGCCGAGTTTGACAAAAAGTATGGTTTTTCTCGCCCCATATTCGTAGCAGTGACCAAACAAATGCTTCAGAGATCGAAGTCTTCATACAGACGACTATTTTAGAAGTACGGGAGTTATGAAATTCGCAGCGTTGTTATGGGGTTCAGAACCCTTTCACGACACGCTGAATTGTTTATCGTTTTCGTGGGTGTCGGCCAATGCGGTGTCCCTAAAAAAATACAGATTCAATGGCTTTCAACCTCTATTGAGACCACAAAACACGACTAGATCATACTCGGATTGCCCACACTTCTGCTTGAATTCTACTCTGAGGCATAAGTCCATATCCCACCAAGATATGAAAACAAATAATTTGGCATTGATATACACTTGCATAAGAAACTACAAAAAACGCCAGTTGTCCAGAGTAATGGTACACAGACCTGTCTCGGTGGAGGACACCTGAGGATTTCAAACGTTCCCTGACCAAAACAACTGCAAGAAACATACTTTGAAATAAGGTCCTTCTTGCAAACGAAATCGTCTATCTCATAGACTGTGATCCATTATCGTAATCCAGGTTTCTGTAATGTTTCTCGCCGTGCCACCTAACTGCGCTTTTGAGCAGTGTATAAGTACAGTTATCTGTTTAGTGAAAACGGATGAGTGGTTTTGCTCCCACAGACTCATATTTCAACGGCGCATGGATGTCCTCCCGAATGTGGATGGAAAAGCTTATGCTGTCTGAACGTGAAAAAATGCATGCAAACTCGAAAGGCAGATAAAACTAGTGTGGCCGACGGCAGATCCATACAGTGTCCCAACTGAAACGTCTAAAGTTTATGTTTTAACAGCAACAGCAGGACAAACTATGTGTGTATGTTTAACGGATAGTACCATAATGAAACGAACTGAACAGGGAAGATCGACTGAAGCACAAATTGGTCACTTGGATGGCAAGATAAAATAGAAAGTAGCTAAAGCAACAAGGTTGGAGCAGGCCTTCAGCTTAAAGGTTTATCATGATAGACGATCAGAAAATGGTGTGTGTGAACGCAACAAACAGTGACTGGTGTGCTGGCTTTTATTGCAAAAATTGAGCATCCTGCTCATAGGATAAGTGGTGACCATATATAACCAGAAAATTCGCTAAACCTCTTCAGTAAAACGCTTCTGGTATCAAGTAAGGCCAAGCTCGTATAATTTTAAACTATTTTCGTTTAGGCACATTATACCACACAACTGAATTTTTCAGCTTTGTGTTAGTGAATCTGGCAACCTAGGACGATTAATTGTGATCATGAAATGTGTCGAGCTGTGTCTGGTCTCTTCCACCTCTCAAGCTATTGGATGGTACCTCGACAGACCACTATTTTCCAAGCAGCTTACGATCCGGAAAGTCTATTGAACATAACTCAGTGGATGGTTCATTAGCCCAAATTTGTAATGTAGACATCTCGCTCACTGTAAATCATTAACGACTCTAGCGTGGATTTGATAACGTTAGTGTAAATGCAGAGCAACCCAGGTGAGATAATCAACCTAGGCCATGGTGAAGCGCTTTCGTGTGTCCTCTCAAAGCATGAGGGCGGGGACAGTGCATCACCGCTACAGTACATCCCCGAACACTTCGTTCTGAGAAGCATGGGTAACCACACCCCGCGACAACTCGTCCGTGAAACAAATTTCGTTTACCAATTGCTCGTACTCCAGTTTTTCACCGGCCGTTCCATTTGAGTTAGTTGGCAATGTAAGGAAATTCAGAAATTTTCATTGCTAAATGAGGGGACGGCAAGGAATGGCATGTCATCTTATTTGCATTTTTGCACTGAATCAGCGAACTTTAAGGAAGGCTGTGAACTGTTTTGGGTCTAGCCACCCAACCGCGCACTGATGATACCTCCTCGTATGGTGATGAAACGTTTGCAAGCCAGTTGCCAAGCTCGGCGAACAGATCAGCAGCCACCTGATCAACAGCTAGTTTTAGAAAGGCAGTTGTTCAGTTCAGTGGACATTGATGACGCTAAATCCGGGATATGATTTTATGGTTCAATTTGGGCTATCGGACATTCCAAACATGCAAAGCGATTTCAATATTTTTTTCAGTTCGATTAATGCAACTAAATGCCGCGCATCAGTGCAAAACAGACGCAGACTCAAACACACCAGCTGATAATTTTCTCCTGATATTCAGAACTCAGCTTGCGGGTCCGTTTGGGGTTGCTGTAGCTCACGATCACGAAGGACGCCCAGAGTGCACGGACCGCTGAAGACGAATCCAGACTCAATTAACCGCCATTCGTCCACTAAAATCAAGCGGTACTTTCAGCTTCGAGGAGGACGTTGCTCAATACTGAACCGCTATACTCCAATGATCTTAGACAGAAAATATAGTGATTTGACAGCTGTCGACTTCTGCGAATGCCTGTTTGTTCGACAGACTCCATAGTCTTTCGTCATTTGATAACCGAACGGATAACCCTTGGCCTCCAAGAGGGAATAGGTGAGTAGGGTGTGAACAAATACTACACTAGTGATTCAGTTTTCACAAATTTCTAGACAAACTTCCACCTACCCAAAACAGAACAGGCATTGAATAGACGTAATACACTACTACTCTTCAACATCCCATGACCGGTTTCGCCCTTCTTGGCATTATTGTTACTCATCGAGGTGATATACGGGAAGCTCGGGCCAAACCCTCTGAAAATTTGACATGATCCTCACTTCGGACGAAGTAGGCTTTTGGAGTGTTTCACATATGGTAGGATTTCGCATTATGTATAAGACCATGCATATTCACATATTCATATTGAAAACATTGACCATATGTTGTACCATTCCTACTTTTCACCGCGTTTCGGGTTTTCTCGTGAACTGTCTTGTTTCTTATAAATTATGGTAGAAGGAGACTAATATAATGGCATGCAATTTACGTCCACGTGTGGACACTTGCTGGTCACAGGTGCGACGAAAACGGAAGTGCGAGTAAAAAGCCAACTATTGCATGCTGGAGTAAGTAGATGAAGTGTCTTGGAATGTGGGGTCTCGATGATGTTATACAACTGGATAGGGGTTTCTTAGGTGCGTTTTACCCTAGGTGTGGTAGTTTCCCATGATGGAGTACTCAGTGTTCCGGGCTGAACCTTTGACGGTCGCAATGGCCAGGGACCAAGTGTCCCGAGATGACATATCAGACCGCTATCCTGAAGAACGGAAAAGAAGCTTACATGTTAACTCGGAGTGACGGAAGTGTAATGTGTACAAATTAACAGTGGAATTAGAGGCAAAATTCACCTCCTCTTTGCACTAAAATACTCTAATATTTCCAGGAAGTCTGTACATTGAAGACCAAGGCTTCTAGTCTGAAGACTGATGTTGCTCAGTTCCACTATACAGTTATTCTAGACACCGATAAAAATGCAGTAACGATAGACGCATTCATGTACGCTAGTCCAGCGCAACAAAAACCGATAGCATAAGTCAAAGCAGTAAATAAAAATTGGGTATTTTTGATGTTCGAGCTATTCGAAACAGGTTACGACATACATCTGTTAGTATGGACAAACGTTTCAAAAAATCACTGAGTGGATATAATGAACCCAAACAACATATACAGACGATGACGAAGTGGTTGAAAATCACACCGGTATCAAATGGCAGGTAACCCGCGAAGCCTTGCTTAGGCCCAAGTCCGGTGGGGAAAAGTGAAGTGAGCAACCGTGAATTTCTTATAACCAGCTGTCAGTAAATTGGTTCTCCAGAAATCTGGTTTAGTTAGAATGAAAATTTCTAACAGACTGTGTTTTTGACGACGTCAGCAGTCTGACAAATTCTAAGCTATAGATAAATCTCGGTTTGCTGGCAAACTTCCAAATGAGTGGGCAGGATTTGTGAAATACACACCCACACTACTCTCTTTTGAACAGTCTTGGTGCAATTTTTCTAGTGAGCTCACACCGAAGGAGTAAGAAACTGGATTTGTGTTTCCCTTTTATTAGAGATCATCAGTAAAGCGTATCTTTGGAGGCGCCGGCGCTTGAATCCCGGATATCTGACATTTGAGGCACCCGTAAAATTCAACTGAACTGTTACGTCTGAACATGCAAATGTGTTCAGAATTGAGTGATAAACCTCCAACTGAACGAATCAGTTCTCATAGGTTTTGAAAGAATTTCCCTTCGAGCAAAACAGGTGTATCTATTCAGCCCATAGGGGCACTTATTAAGCGTAGTTTCGAAAAAGAACGAAGGACAACTTCTCTCATCTCATAAAAATTCCAACGGCTGATTTTGTCCTGAAAATGACTGGACATAGTGCCAGATAATGGGCAGTTGAAAGACCTGAATTTCCACTGTTTAATGAGCTAGGTTACAATTACATGCCCCAACCACATGATGCAGTGAGTTCACAGGACATTCATTCCAAATTAGCTTCCAAGTTCACTCACCAGTGATGTTCTGGTGAGGAAAAGACACATTTGCAAGTCACAGTGCAGAATCAGCTGGGTTGAAGGTGAAGCAAAACTGGAAGCTATCACAGATTCCTTGAGGATACAGCATATCTATCATCTTTGCTCAGCCTCTATACGTCTCATCTAGCTCGTTCCAATGAACCTTCACCCATTACTTAGTGCAATGAACGGAGAACAAATGCATCTGAACATGCTCCAGCGGTCGAGGTCGGCTCCTACTGAAATCATCTGACAGCTTCCGTGGGTTCCTAGATGAAGCATATAGACAAGTGTCATCGTGCGCCTATTGCCTCAGAAATGGACGGAAGTGACCGCATAGTTTAAAAGTGCGCACTTTGCTTCCAAGGCCAAATAAACGATATATGTCACAACAAATCAGCTGATATTGATGAAGGCGAGAACCAGACATTAGGCGGGCTAAAATTAACGGAGATGACATATTATCCACAAAAGGAAGCACGCTTATCCTACATTTGAAATGCTAGTGACCTTTGATTCTGAGCAAGATATACGGTTCAAAGTCGACTCAAATACTTCACAAACAGTTCACTCACTTTCATGCTTAAGAGTTGTCTTAGGCGAACTGAATACTGGTTGGTATTCACCGAATCAACTACAAGGGCAACGATAGGAACATTTGTTTGGTGTGCAGATACCGTAACTATGTTTATATACACATTGTTTAGCACAGACAATTAAACTAAGCAGTCCTCTATGGAGTATTATCTTCACAATGAAATTCAGCTTTTTCCTGACTTAGGTGAGATTTTGGAACTGTAAAATACACCAGTCAGTTTTCGGTAGGTCACCACTCAAGACTTAACGGCATCGTCAACTTTTCATCTACCGCCATTCTTCTCTGCTTTCGACCAGACCACAGCTTGAGTGATCTCATCAGTCTTGGTGATTTCACTAAACTTATTCGATTAGTCATTTACGCAGCGTCATTTTATGCCCCATCATTCTTTCATCTGTACTTACACAAGATGAATTGGGAGAAGTAACTGCGAAAAGACAACCGATAAGATCCCAGAAAGGCTTCGGATGGTCATAAAAAGCTGGGACGACAAAGTTCAGTCGATCCAGCTCGGAACGACCATAGGTATGTATGAATAAATGATGCGTGAATTCACCCGGAGATGATTTCTACAAGTGCACTTATCAGAGTAAAAGAGGTGTAATTTGACGGTTCGCCGTGAGATCAACAAAGCTGCAGGATGAATACATGTTGTGCACTCTCTGTACGCGTAAAAATTATAAATCAGTGTGACAGTTTGATTTGCATTGTCTGTAAACTTGGAAAACAAAATAAACAGTCAGCACAACTAAAACAGTCTCCAGACAAATTTCACTGAACATCGCATTACTAGAAAATCACATATTGACTTTTACACTCAGAACACTGCAAAGTCAATTATTCTCACTCATCTCACGGTGCACTTCACGGGTTCCTCCTGCATATCCACTAACAAAGTTCCCTTCGCTAATTCTGAAAAGCGAGTTACGCAATGAAAATCCCATGGGTCGTTTAGACAAATCACTGTCAAGCAATCAGTCAGGTCATACACTCTGGCATTCAGTCTATTGTTTGCTGCATTTTAACTAAATTGACCATATCCGTTCACCTCATAGATGTTTATCAAATCGTGTTCTTGTTATCAGTTTCGTTGCATCGCATTCCGTCAAACTATTTTATAGTTTATTCGACCCATTTGAAACTGATTTGGGCTTTTTATCAATGGGCTAAATAAAAAAACAAAACGAATAGTTCAACTGTGTGTGTATTGCCATTCACAATGCTTAGCCTTGGCTATTTTTCTCGTTTCCTTTTCCAGCTATAAGCTTGAAATGTTCCCCGCATTGTCGGGAAATTCGATTATTTGAATGATACCTGGAAGAAGACCATATTACGACAAGTGGTTTACTTGTTATATTTATGTTTGCTCAAGTGGAATTTTTATCCAGTTCGCTGCTCTCGTAAACGAACTACGTTAGACGTTTTTACTCAGTTTCTCAGACACAAGTGTTTGGTCAAAACTGTACAAAGAAGAATAAGAAAAACTGCTGTAATTTCCAAAAAATTTCCCTCCACGAGTTTGCTGAAATCCCTTGAAGAACACACACAATGAGTGAGCTGGATTCAGTTGGTTTCCAGGTGATTCTCCCGCCAAAGCCAAATTGGTAAGTCGGATTCCGTGCAATTTGAGTTTAAGTGAAACATAAGGTTGACGACAATTCGGGGACTTCGCCTACCTGATGCAACCTAAGAAGAACGAAACCAGTCGTGTGCTGTCCATGATATTTCAGCGAACTTAAGAGTGGTGTAATACGTCTGTATAGTTTTCATCCTTATCAAATCCTGATATTGCTTTTTTATGAAGCGAATCCAACCATTAAACTTAACTACCTTTAACTTGTTAACCTGAAGGATATACTGTCATAACCAGAATTCTTCTTGGATTGCTGTCATTTTCTTGAATGTATTTGGATTCCATTTATTAGGCTAAACTTATGAGGCTTTTGTCTCCGAAGTATGTCACTTAGAACTCTAGTTACCATCAAGTAATAGTGCGTTGCCTCAGGTAATTTTACTTCATAAAACCAAAAGTGTTTCAAGATTGTCATCGGGATGTCATCAGTTGTATAGTTAAAAGAACCTGCATTCCTGAAAATGTTTACCTGAAAAAGGCAATTATTGGGAAGTCCTCCATTTCACGGATGATAAGTTCTAATATTTATGTGTTGTATAAATAGCACTCATATGCATGTACTGATTGCATCCGTGGTGAGTGTGAGCAGTGTGACATTTTGCCATAGCCTGGGTGCGGTCTTGAGATCAGAGGAACTCGAACCAGTACGTGTTATACTTGGTAAGTTTAATTATAACTGTTCACTACCGCACTGACGTCGAAACTTAATCCTTGTCTCCACGTTGACTTGTTCGAACGATGTAGTCACTGGTATAGGTGTAAATGCGTGTATAGCTTCCGATTCTGGCTACAAATCCGTACCTATGGTAGCTGTACAGTGACTCCTAACGAGGACTTTAAACGCTGAGTTCTAACTAACTAACGTTGGGTGGTTGTATTTTGATAGCCGAGATACTACCGATCTCATCTTGTCTTATGGGGCTACACGTCACTTTTCTCTCCCGCTGAACTCAGTACATTTATCTGGTAGTCAGACACTTACCTAACAGAATTTGAGACAAATCGTATGCAGATGTTGGTCATTCACCGAGTAATGTGCATCTGATTTGAAGTAACGGGCACGAGAATTTGACAATTCTCAGACAGGAACCAGTTTAAGACAACTGCAACAAGGCGCATAGAATGTGCTGTGTAACAGTGAGCAGCACCGTTAAAAAATTGTACGCTTCAACCCCTTTCTATAAAAAGCGCTGCCCGGGTATATGGAAATTTGATTAGAACACCTTAATGAGGGGTAAGTTTGGTTTATCACGATTATTTGTGCTACAGATTATTTTCCAAACATCTCTAAAAAGGATGTCATCCCTTAAATCAGGTTGATGATTCTGAAATGTGATTAGTGTGGAATTGAAAAACCGACTATTGGTGAAGTGACACTTAAAACCGATTGATAATTCATCGTTATAGTACGTTTGGTAAACATTCTGCTGATTCATTGTTGGGCAAATTTGGGCTTCTGACACAGAGCTTCTTCAGGCCCAGTGAGTAGGCAACGAGTTTGGCCCAAATTTAAGGCAGACGGGAAAGCGATCAGCATAGTCACTTTCGATTAATACAGTTAACTGTCAGTAAGTTCCAGTTAAAGCATGAATGTTTATAGCACGTGTATTGGGGGTTTGAATGACCGCTTTAACACGGCTATCTCGGTATTTCCATCTTCTCATCAGTCTTTACCAACCAACACATTTTAGCTAGTTTACAAATGTTCCCACTTCAACGAAGCATTGGTGTTGAACACTGTTTTTATGCCGTCTATGCTAATGGTCCTGATGATGACAAAGACTAATGTTACCAGACAAACTTAGGGGCTCGCCCAGCAGTTTGCCGTATAGTTTACAAAATCCTCTTTTGTTTGAAGCTTCTGCAAATCTTGCTGTGCTCTTCCTAACCTGAGATTTATTCAAGGCTAGCGCGCGTTGGTCGAACAAATATAATGAACTTATTTGTGACAAGCACAGAGAGATGGCTATGGAATACATCTGAAGGGAGAAAAGGGGTGAAACCTACACAACAATTGAGTGGAGTTGAAACCACTGTTTTCATTGGAGCATTACTTAAAAGCAAACTCGACTCAGACTACCTGGACGAATACGTGCAGACGCCATTCGGTGGCAGACTAAGGGGAGCTAATCGCATCAAATTCATTCGTGATTGTACTGAGGACCGGAATACAAGCAACCTATCGCCTTTGATACATTTATCGAACTTGTCCAGGCAAAGTTGTAAGAAGCGAAAACGTACTACTGGCTGATGGACAGTAGACTTGGCGTGATTTCTTGACACAGTACCAATTAAAATAGATAATTTTGCAAACTATTTGCGGCTTAAAAGTCACTTGTGCATCTGGCTCTGTCTAATTCCACGCTATATATTTCTGTGCATTAACTTCCGTAGATATGTCGACTACATTATTCGCTGAATAAGGCGGAAAACAAATTAATGAATTTTTAACTGTCCTTCGAACCATCTTCGGGATAAATTCTAAATGAAATACTTGACAATTTGTTTTATACATCCTTGCTTCCCATTAGTGTGATGGTGTATGCTACTGATGAAGCATGCAAATAGCCTACTGTCCAGGGTCCATGCTTCGCCCCCGCACCCGACGAAAGGTGAAGGTTACTATGGAAATTATGGAACCGCTTTTGCAGTGTTCATTTATGATTGCTCAGTATTCGAAGAACGTCCAGGAAAGTTTGACAGGATGCTTGGGGATGTTCACTTTTCAGAAACTATGTGCCATATTACATGTTTACGTTCGTGTCTAATAGCTTGTAACCGCATGGTTAGTGTTTGCTGTTAAATAACTTCGCAGCGAAGGGCTTCCCTTCTTTCATTGGCAGTATTTCGAGGCCAGGTGAGGTATTTAATTGACGCCAAAGCCCTATAAGGCTAATGGGTTATTTTGTGGTCACAGTTTTACGGAGGCTTTGCCCGACAGATTGAGAATTCACAGGTTTCCTGTGTTTTTGGTTTATTAACCCCCCCCCCATGCTAGTCATATCCATCAGCTAACTAATCACCAACCGGATCTTTTGCGTTAGACCACCTGTTTTTGATAGATTATGTTACATCGGCAACGGCTTTCACAAGTACTAAGCTGGGTTTTCACCTTACATTAAATTAGTTTGACTCCGTGGTTGAGAATTTCGATTATTACATTCCCCAGTACAAATTTATTTGCATCCACACGGCTTATAGCATCATTGGGCAAATGCTGCGGATCCTTAAATGTCGCACTTTTTGTTCAGTACGTAGGTTGCGACATACGGCAGATCTGTGGCAGTGTGTGGAAATGAAAACCTGTCACGAACAGATTGAATCTTACTGCGGGGGACTAAGCGCGCCACACTGAGGAGTGTATGTGCGACACTCTCTTGCCGGACTGGTCAATGGGTATATGTCTGACTAACACGGTCCCCTCGTCCGGCAGTTGGAAAATTCGTGTTGAGTGATTGTAGGTCAAAAGTTCCACGGCCAGTTAACACACACGAGCTACCAGCAACTTAATTTATTGCGAAACTGGTGGTGACTTGCTACTTAAAACATGTAGATTACTCTGGCGGTCTTCCGCCAACCGCCGCTACCTTGTTCTTAGGCTTTTAAGCCAAAGCCTTTGGTCGAGGAACTTAATCGGTCTTCTGTCTAGTTCCTACTAATCTTCATAGTTTTTCCCAGTCCTGGTTGAATGTAGCGGTAATCGATATAGGGTCGTTGGATCCGCTAAATTAATAAGAGGAAATAGGATGAGCTTACATCGCAAGAGAATTTGCAATTAGCCAGCTAATGTACCTCGTTTTCCACTACCCCACCTTACTGTTATTAAATAGTGTACTGACTTCACCCACTCATTTGCGAGGACAATAATAGATGCCGACTAGAGACTCGAAAACACGCCCACAAAGCTAGTACCCATTAGGAGGCAGGCACACAATTTCGTACTCAAAGCCAAATCTACGCACTCCATTAAGCTGTCTGTTATCTCAAAGAATTATCGTGTAAACAAAACATCTATGTGGAAAATAGGCAAATAAATCTGTCCAAGACTATCTACCGATTCCAAACCTTTGCGGGCACGATGAGGGTTCTTCTTACGGCAAATTTAGAGATATTCGAAGACACCACCGTAATCCTAGAAAATGAATTGGCCATGGTTTTAAACTTCACTAGGGATATCGTAAATTCCTCCTCCGTTGAAAGTATGTAGTTTTACGAAAAATCACACACGTGCAGTAAAACTTACCTTACTTCGGAAGTCAATGGTGAGAGCAGTCATGTGACTGATATGCAAATCTCTTAAGCTAAGCTTTCAAGAACTAACTTGCCTGTGGCGCGCACTACAAGAGTGGTCTCGCCAAACACGGAAAGTCTTGAGCTATATTGCAAAGTACACCGTTTATCCGTGAGTTTCAATTACATTCATGTAATCTGGCATGGAAACATTCACTAGCCATCGGCTTGCGCCCTAGCTTCAGGTAGTTTATAGACGAATCTGATGTTTGGACTAAGGGAACAGATGATGGAAAATATTGGTGGCCACTGGAGGTATACTGTAAAGATTGAGGTGAAAAATCACAGAGGATATAAGCAATGAGAGTCTTTAGAGATAGCTCCGTTATTCAGAGTGCACATTTAACCTAGACTCTCCCCGTAAGCTAATTCGACTGTGAACTATTCCCACGACGTTTTGGGTCGGCGCAGCTTCTCCGGAGTAGATTGCATGCAAGCCCGATCCCAACGAATGCATATCGTGGACGAGAACTTCATTCCGAAGTCACAGAATAGCCATATAACTAACTCAAGATACGGCCCTTTTTTGCAGTGAAATGTGGTGTGGGTTTAGGAAGCTTTGAGTCACGTTTTTTTCTTGTTGTGATAAATCGGTGGTGGCTGGCGTGCGGTACTACATCATGGGCCAAAGCACATTTTGAAAACAGCCCACATATATGATAGGATTACCGCAGAGAAGTTGTCTTGCTGATCTTTTCCAAACAGTACAACTGATTTTGGAAAACTAGGATAGCGAAACCGAGTAAAAGTTACCAGATGCGGTCTTCTTGATTACCTTACAAAAGCCCCTATCAGTTTTGTTACTTTCAGCTTGAGTGAATGTGGTTTACGAATTTCCCCTATTCGTATTTCCTAGTTGAACAGCGATGCAGAGTTTAAAACTTAGTTGCGAAATACCAGGCCTAGCAGATGCAATCAACTGCTTCAATTAGGTATCAGGTAGCTTTGGAGGCGGCCATCTGCCAAGGCAGTAAAAAAAATCAACCTGATCAGACTGGGGACAGCTGGTCACAAACGAAGAGGATAAAGATGGCAGCACTCTCCTGACCAAGCACAGAGCTTCTGCTAATAGAATGTTTACCTGGGACTTTATGCCATCCAGAAACAATTCTAGTACATTTAGGTCAATACATTTGTTCTCGGATGTCCTACAGCCCAAGAAGTTAATCAGGTTTAATCTTGATTCACTTTGATAGTGAAGCTTCCATTTCGTAATCACTGTGGATACCTTAACTCTTGAGAAATCTTAACCGTTGCGCACAAAATGAGGGAAAATATATCGAACCCCATTTTCTTACCCGTACTTATAATTTTATTTATACTATATGCATATATATTTCGTATTTACAGTAGCAATCATAATAAAATCATCGTATGATTGTATTGAATCAGCTGTACTAATAAATCCGTAGCTCTCTGTAGCAGCGGATCGGTGGTTGATGGGTTTTTTCCAAATTTTCCTCATCAGTCAACCCTTGCACGTCTTCTCCCGATCAGATGCTAACTAATTGACATTATAACCATCTGTTACTTGGTTAGGCAAGTACAGTCTGGCAAAATATCCCTCACTTATTTACTTAGGATATTGATATGCATTTTGGCATACCGTTTTATCAAGGAATTTTTGACGTCAGTATCGCATCCAAATGTGATTCTTGTTTTTACCGTTACAGCTGTGTGAAAAATCATCTAAGGAACTTGCCAAGTACCTATCTGTTACCAATGAAATGAACAGTGGCAAAGAGACCAGGAATCTGGTCTTCGAGCAAAATGTAACCAACCATCTACTACCGAGTTCAGCGAATAGCCCCCACCTTGCGTGGTATCACGTGCTGAATAACACATAAGTGTCCTCTGAGGGAAGCAGGGCCAAATTCAGCATGGGCGATTTCTAAACTGTACTGCATTATGCTATACTATACTACACTACACTACACCATATTATACTATAATATACTATATTGTACTATACTGTACTATATCATTGTTGTTGTGATTGTTTTTATGACAAACTTTAGCGCACAGTTCGAGCTTCAACGCTCGAATTTGCCAAGGGGATTTTTTCACTTCCACGTGATCATGAAAACCGGCAACATTCTGTCGACCGAAGAAACAATAAGCATTGCCGCTTGTCAAACAGCAGTGGCCCTGATCCAAACGTTTTACCGAACGATCAGACTAGCTTTCACAAATTATGATGACAGTGAACGCTGGTCGATGCAACCACGGACAATGCACGCTAAGTGTTCCGACAGTAATTTTGGACTTGCTCTAATATACTTGTCACGTCGAGTCCTGTTTCGCAAATGGAGGAATATTTCAAACGGTAATGACATTCTATTGTTTTATTTGATCAGGGGATCACAGTACACATATTAATTAATAATAAACCTTCACTCCTGACGAATGGCTTGCTGACGCGCGATCACCATTCTTTCAGCACAGCAAACTAACGAAAATGTCTTTGTATTTGAGGTAGGATGCCTTCCGGTTTGGGTGTGACACGGTATTACCGGTTCACAATCCTCTTTCTAATAATCCTGGTTTCTGATACGTTGGTAAGTAAGCAACCATAGGTACAAAACACACAGCACCTAAAAGGCTTTGTGCATATCGAACCAGATAAAATCGATTCTGATCAAATCAGAATGATAACCCTGGAGAATACCTCTAAGTTTATAGAGGGCATTCCAACTGCAGGGCATCGTTTTACCGGCTGTATTTTTCTGCTGTCGAATCCTCCTTGGGTTACAAGATGGCCCTGAAAGGAATACCAACTTGTTTATCATTGTGCACGTTAAACATCGTTCTTTGTCCCCAAATACGACAACTTTGCCTGCAATGGACTAAAATATCGCTATTTCCCAACCTTTTGAGGGATACTTCCGCTGATAAGACTCGGTTTTGAGAGACAGTGAACTGAAATCAAAAAACCATGTGTAGCTCCGAAAAAAAGAATAGGTGCTTGAACCTTCCACCGGAGAAGCCACCTCTCGAACAGCCACTCAGTGCCTGATCATATGATACGAATTACTGGAGGATGAGCGGAGCTATATCCTATCTAAGTGCGAGTTAATCACACTAGAGATCGGTTGTTTGTGGTCGAACGACAAAGTCTTTGACAACCAGCTCGAGTTCGACTCTTGGGGGATCGTGATGTGAGCAACGAACGAAGATGGGACAGCTGAACAATGCTGTCCGCTGTTCCGCATATGTTGGATTCAATTGTAGGGCAGACTCGCGGGTAAAATCAGGACCTACCTGCCTTGCTGTTAACACGACCTGCTCCGTCGCACCTGACTATCAAACAAAGCAAAACTGTGCACACATTTCAGTCTAACTCTTTCAGATATCTATTCCGTGAAGAGAAACCGCAGCTTTGTTTCTCACTTGCCTACTAGAATTAATCACTTCATAGCCTCATTCTCCTCTGTTAAAGTCATCACCCTTAGGATGGTGTTTAAAACATTGCTTAGGCTTTATAAATCCCCTTTTCGGAAGTTAGAGCTCTGTACTTTCGCATACTGGCCAACCGACGATCACTGTTTGGTAAACACCAACAGTAAAATTGATCAAAATCTTTATGTGAGACAGCGGCACGGCTCATTTGCTTGCAAGCTCTACGGAGGGACTGTGTTGTCAGCGGTAAGACCTCCAGTTAAAAATCCTGACATTGAGTAGTGTGCCGTGCAGAGCAGCCCCAGACTATGCTAGCACAAAGAATAAAAACCAGAAGTAATATGAGGGACACGGTGCTGGTCTCATGTTATTTCCTGGGGTTGGCTTACTGCTTAGGTAAATTAATTTTCTTGTATTTCACACTGCTCAACTTCAATAATTTGATTTTACCATTTACGGTCCAAATTCTGTCCTTATTCGTTAATCCCACATACTTTAAGGAAAGTGAACAGTAGCCGAAAATTCCTCCGGACATTACTAAATACACATACCCTGGGTAACTCGGTTCCTTGACAATTCACCCTCGTTTTCCGCTTTTCGTTTACTCTTCGGCGAACGAAAGTTTACCGGACGACTTCTTTTATTCAGTCGTTGTACAAGTCGGGAACACTTTTAACAGGTGCCAGATTTTCCGATGCATGTCAATGCAAATTAAACGTATTGGTTGGTTGATGGGAATTGTCCAACAGATCGTCATCTGCTTAGTATATTTTGGATGTTCACGGCGATGGATACTGACATGTGAATGGGGATGATAGTAACCTCAGACGGAATCTCTCGACTCTTGCCCTCAGAATGAAGGTTTTGGACAGACCCCCCAACCTTTTTGTTGCACGTTTACAGAAGATATATCGGGCCCTTACGAAAACATCAAACTGCAGAAAGAAACTCCAACTCCCAAAGAGATCAAAGTTTGGGTCAACAATTGACATCAGCAATTGGTATTCCACTTCGGCCGAAAATACAAAATCAGGTATTCAAAGCTAAGTCTGTACTAGGATTAAACAGGAGACTGTGGGTTTCAGTAAATAACAACTAAGATGAACCATAACTTATGGTCATCTCCTCGGATGTGTTCCGTTTACAGTGTGCTTGCGATAATAAGCAGGTCCGAAGAAGCGGACGGTTACTATCTACATGGAGTTGTGCGAAACTTCTGAACAGTTTGTCAACTAAAGGTTCGACGTCCTGTCCAGCTTGCTGGGCTGCAATGAATGAATGTTGAGAGTCTGAACATGGGCCATTCGTTGAGCTCTCTCGAAGCGATGACAACTTGCCTGCTCAAACTCAAATTCTGTGATCGGCTGAAAATTGTAACCAGTCTTGCACTGCCTTGTAGAAGCTGGGGCAGATTCAAATCCCAGCCTGATCAACACATCCCGGTATTTGCAGGTCTTTGTTCGCCATGAGGCGTCCGTTGGCTTATGCGTATTTGCCTGTCTAGAAAACTACCAGCTGTCTTGTCATAAAGACGATAGTAAAACTATGTGATTTGGTGATGAGATTAACAAAAGTGGCGAATTCATCAGTTGAGTTCTTGTCCTTATATACGTTATCTGACTATTCTCGAGCAATGTATTCACTAAATGTGGACTGAGCTCAATGGTTAAAGTGCGAATTTACTGACCGGGAGCTCCGTGGTCGAACCCAAACCGTGCATCTCGACTGCTCCTGCCTGTGCTGGAGCAAACGGACAGTATCCCAACTTTCGTGCTTCCTTCGGATGGCACGGCAGCCAGACACTGGAAGCTCCCAGCTGAACGACTATTATTATCATTATTATTATGTCAGATGTCAGATGTCCGGAGTTCAAATCCCGGCACGGTCATTGGATATGCACTGCTGATGAGCTCTAATAAGAGCGAAACTTGAGTCCCCTTTCGGTGTGGACTCACCAGAATTATTATTCCAGGACAAGAGGGTGACCGTTCAAACGAGAGTGATGGGAATATGAACAACTATTGTTACTATTTTTAAAGTATGTGGTCTGAAAAAAAAAACAAATGAGTTGACACTAAACGGCACTTCCCAATGTTAATTGTGGACGGTGGATGCCATTATTTTTTAATATCACAGCTCCAGTCCATTTTCTTGATACGATTAGTGTAGTTCTTCAGGCGATATACGAGTTTTTATGCCGCTAAATACTACTTTTCGTTAGGAGACTTTGATGAATGTGTAGTAATTTGCATACGTTTTATTTTAACACTGAAGAGTTTGTTCGTGTTCCATTAGGACACTAATTCCCACTCCATCCATAATTGCATATTTCATCTCACACTCACATTTTTTTACTCATCACTAACTCTAGTGTAGGATACCACCCGAAAACGAGTTATCGTAACTAGATCAACGAGGTGCTCCCTCATAGTGCATCTTACCTTTGTCAGCTGAGCACATACTATCATATCTTCTTCCGTAGCAGTTTTTGAACACAGTGCTCACGATTTACTTGTCACATTGTTCACTGTCTGAGGACCCAAAGATAAATCTACGCTCCTTAAGTTTCCAAATGGAAATATTCGTAAAATTCTCACTTTTTTAAATGGAATGCTATACTCTAACAAATCTTCACCTTTACGAACGAACGCGGCTTTGACAAAAGACGCAAATGAATTCAGTTGAATCTCACGTTTGTGATAGTCTTTGCCACCTGATTGGCCCCAACAAGACCGAAAACCGTTACGAGGAGTCGAAGAGATTTCAGCAACCCCATGAGTAGTGTGTTCCGTCCAGACAACAATGCTAAATTCTTTCTTACATTTGGGATAGTGCCAACCACTCAGGTGAATTCGCGGTTTATCGAAAAATGGGCCGCTATGAGAATTGCAAATCTGCCTTTTAACCGAACATATACTAAAGATGTAAAGCAGGGTTGCAGAATGCATGCAGTATGTATTGAGTGTCAGTCCAAAACTTATTTCTGTTTTCCAGACTTAATACACCACTCGTAAGTTTGCTAAAAACTCTGAGCAGACCAGCTTTGCCCTTCTTTGGGCTCATCAAGTAAGCGCAGTCTCCGAGCTTCCATTAACCTTATGTTACACTTGAACCCAAATTGGACAGATTTCGGCAAATACTCTCAGTTACACACGAATTTGTCTTTCATTTGAAACTCAGCTGAATATCTCGTTTATAATGATCCGCTTCTGCGTTGTTTCTAGTAGGAAAATGTGTAGTAGTAACGATACTGTTTTTTTTTAAGTTGTGCTGATGGAAAACCAGAAAAGGGCTAGATGGGAACTGACGTGATAGAATGAGAAACTGCGACTAGAGTAGGGGCGGAATTAGGTAATTTAAACCACCATTTATTAGGTCATTTACTGACACGGTGACCTGAGTTTACGAGAGTGAGGGAGTACCATGACCGGACCGAACAGGAACTATTCGAATGAATGAATGTGGAAATCTGACAGCACACAGATAACATTGGTAAACGAATTAATAAATTCGCAGTGCATAGCTTACAAGGTTATCCACTGCCATGGGTAGAATGGGCTCTCAGAGCCCGTCGGTGAGTAAACAACACATAAACAAGAAATAGGCCAGAGGTTAGAAAGAGAGCGGATCCGCTCACCGCAACATTCCGCATAATGGTGGAACTGAATAATGGAAATTGAATAAAGCCATCGGGGAAACAACAAAACATCACACGGTGAAACCAGTCGACCATTGCTGAACAAAAACAAGGACAACAAATATTTTCACCTACTCTAAAGCCAAACCTGAAGCTTTGGATAGACCACGGAAGATGATCGCGCGTCAGAGCCAGCCTACAAATAGACCATGGCAACGAATATATGTGTAAGCCAACAATGAACGGGCAATGGTGTAAGGCTGTAGTCCTCATCCGAGCTTTATGAAGCCGATTTCGCTGTCAGTGATGCCCTCTGGGTGTGCAAGTCAGAGAAGCTATTCTAACGCAGAAACTCAAA
>SJOL01006567.1:619255-678208 GCA_004794785.1 Opisthorchis felineus
TCTAAAGCCAAACCTGAAGCTTTGGATAGACCACGGAAGATGATTGCGCGTCAGAGCCAGCCTACAAATAGACCATGGCAACGAATATATGTGTAAGCCAACAATGAACGGGCAATGGTGTAAGGCTGTAGTCCTCATCCGAGCTTTATGAAGCCGATTTCGCTGTCAGTGATGCCCTCTGGGTGTGCAAGCCAGAGAAGCTATTCTAACGAAGAAACTCAAAGCGGACTGTTTTCCAAAATTTATTACTGTACGTTTTAGGATTGCGTTCAAAAACGTATACATTTTTACAATCACGTAGCAGTCTTCAGTATCCATTACAGCAGTCAACAGAAGTTTTTGTGGTGTATGCTGGATGGGGCAATCTCAGGTATCATTTTTTCTGGCAGAATCATGTCTCAGACAATTAGTTCACGGTACTGAAATGTCACAATTTTGACAACTCTGAAGAAATAACACCCGGACACACTTCGTAGCGAAACAAGTTTCCGTTGCCTAGCTCACAGTACATGGTTCGAAAGGCAGAATATGTGCATCCGAATGGCTCAAATCACAATGAAAAAGCTGTCGGTCGAGGTACATTTGATGTCAGTTTTGATAAACTTTGCATAATCACTGGCAACTCTCTGTATGTTGGCAATGTGTCAAAGATGTAATCGAAAAGGTTATGAACATGCACTTTGTAGACAGCCGTTCCTTAACGATGACATCCAGTCAAAATAGTGCGCACCACAAACAACGGAATAAGTTGACAGTGGAAGTGTAGAGACTCGGGACGAGAAAAAACCGCAATCTTGTGTTTAATAGCCAGCAATGGCAACCCAAATGCATGTTGATGGGTAGGCAGCACATGACAAACCTGTTCTAAGAGCACCCCACTTTAAGTGAAGTCAGGCATCCGTAAATCGCCTGATTGTGAACTCGTAGAAAAAGATTGTATTATTAACAAATTCTCCCTCAGGCTCCGAAGAATGTTTGCGTGCGAGCCCAGATAACCCGTCATAGTCATTCTTACACGGACAAGGCTAAGGGCAAAGTCATGGTCTGCTTGGTTAATGCTCCTACCGCGTTCCTACTACTGAAGCCTGGAGCATGGCACAGAAAAGAAATTAGTTTGAGGACAAAAAGTTAAATCCATCAGTCTGCCGTTTTACGTTTGCAAAACCTTACCGATGTTTGCCTCAGATACTCGCAGGACAGAGTGTCCTGGCCACTGGTGTTTAAAACCTCTCCCAAAGTGAGTCCTCAGGACCGTGTGTCGGATGAAGTGGTCCGCCTTCGCTACTTTGGCATCACTCGAGTAGAAAAACTAGGCCGCTGATCACGATGATTTGGGCATGTTCACCTCCTCCCACATACTGAGCCATTATTCCTCTTAAACCTTCCCAGAAATGGTGTTTTTCCCAAGGTGGGAAGCTGGAAACCTGAATTGACACTTTTAAGACCGTTGTTGAAAGTCTGGGTCTACACGCCTGCGGAATATGCGCCGACCAATATTCCTGACAGTCCTGCCACAAACCGTCTTGCTTGAGCAGTTCTGATTCGAGACGTTTGACAAGCCGGTCAATCCTCACCCAGGAGACATTTCAAATAAGGCAAACAATGAAGTGGGTTAGAAGACAGTCGTTGGTTAACACATTCCTACTTGGCTATGGGTATCACATTACATACCGTTTTAGTTCAGTGGCTCGGAAGACATAAACTACGGGAATATAAACTGTTGACCAGATTAGCATTATTTCTGGGCTGGCTTACATTTTTTCCTCTCTTCATTTTTGATGTTCTTACGGCTGACAGATGTGCGAATAGTGCGAGTTTTTTGGCGTTTTATTTTGTCCAACGCTTGCTGGAGAAATCGAACAGTAGCAGGTAACAGAAGCAACCACAGTGAGAATACTATGCCCCGCTATACATGTCATACGGTTTCATACGTCAAGGCACCCAAAACAGTTTTTGGGCCTGAATGCATCAATCGATAGGGACACTTAAATAATAACAACAAGTTCTTCCTAATTTTTTCCCCGCAACTCTCAATAGAATAGCCTCGGTGACACCATAATTAACAGTCCGAGGACAGGACAAGGAAATGCAGTGAATGGGACGAATGACGGACCCGATGAACCAGGTTGAGGCGCATGTTACAATGTCAATTATTGAAGTCTGGCATCGGCTGAGAGGGCCCGAGGCAGTGAGCGTTTGGCTTGCCGTGCATCATTTGTCAGCCTTCTCCCCAAACCGGTGTTTTGTTCGCCAGGCCAATGTTTTTGGTTTCCCTGTTGGTTTCGTTAAACTATGAGACACTATGACTATTCTGATTAATATTGAAGGCGTATATAACGTGTGGTGATATTGTCACAGAATACGATACCAGACGGGATAAAAGCAAGCCTCGTTTGTTGGTTGGTTGGGGTTGTATGCGCGATGATCAAGGTGCTGTTAGTAGCCTACAACCAGTGGATTACATTGTTCAGTGAATCGCGGAAAAATCCTTCAATGGCCGCCGGAACCACAAAGTGGTTTAAACATCATTAGCGAAATACACTCATTTGCAACCAAATTTGGTTTTGCGAGAGACCCACATGGAACCCAGCTGAATCTCTCGTTTGTGATGGTTCCAAGCAAGTGAATGTGCTTCACTAGGCCCCCTCATGTTTCAGTTGGTACGATATTCGAGATATCGCGATACATGTATAGACGTAATGCACTACCCACAAGGTTGCTGAAAAATCTTCAACAGCCCACTACCGGTTTCGCCCTTTTTGGGGCTCATCAGGCAGGCGCAGTTCCCGAGTTTTCGTCAACCTTATGTTCTACTTGAACCCAAATTGGACTGTTTTCAAGAAATACACTCATTTGCAAATCAAGTTGGTTTTGCGAGAGACTCACCTGGAACCCAGCTGAATCTCTCGTTTGTGATGTTTCTGAGCAACTGAATGTGCTGCACCAGGCCGCCTCATGTTCCAGTTGCTACGATATTCAAGATGTCGCGATGCATGTAATTTTACGCAATGTATTACTCATGAGGTTGCTGAAAGTTCTTCGACAGCCCACGACCGGTTTCGCCCTTCTTGGGGCTCATCAGGTAGGCGCAGTCCTCGAGTTTCCGTCAACCTTATGTCCTACTTGATCCCAAATTGCACGAAATTAATAATACCATAAACGAGCGCTTCGCGTGGATTACAGGTGGGTTTCTCGGAAAACCAAATTCGTTTGCAAATGAGTGTATTTCGTTCGGTTTAAACAGCATTAATTTGTCACCGCGAAAGATCTCACTTCCCTAAAATATTGTCCAAGCTTCCACATCATTTTCATCTGTCAACTTAATTGAAATGTCATCTGGTTGTCTGGGCAAACTGCGTTATGAAAGATAAAATAAATACCTCCAACCCAGCTGTGCTGACTCGCCTCTGTAAACATTTCACAGAAATTAATACAAAGAAATTGACTTGATTGGAGGCAAAGATGACACACTTTGTATTATCTCAGTAACTCTGCATTCCGAGGTTCAATCTGGCAGACATTTTTTTCATCAAAAGACAAATTGCTCCACATGAAAGCTCACCCCTTTTCTTGTTAAGTTTGCTGGAAGAATTTTGAAACTGTGTTAGTAACCCGGACTGTTTCTGCCAACTGAATGTAAGTAGTCTGTGCGGTAGTGTAATATTTTTCGTGCCAGTAAAGTTCACAGAGGTATCTGCGGTGTGTGACAAGATGAAAACATCTGGCCCATACTACTGAGTGCTTTCTGTTTGCACGTTTCCCGACAACCACGTGTGAACATAGCTTGATTTGCCTAGCCTTCTGTGGATCTCAACAGAATCCAGTCTTCACACCAACTGCCGAATAAGTCAACAGTAAAATTCGATTATCTTGCCAATTCTCAATGAGATTTAATAAACGTTTGTCTGGAGATCAAACAAATGGCATTTTAAATTAACGCAAACAGTATAAAGCTTGAATGTATGTACTCAATGTGGATCTTCTTGCGCGTAAGACATTTCCTGTCTGTTTGTTTGGATTTCCTCATCCCAAACAATGTTTAGCCGGAAGGATTTTTGTTAGGCTCCATGTCAAAATTCATTTGACCAAACAGAATGACTAAATCCCAGGCTACTTAAGCCCTGTGACTTCCCCTCTCTCAGAAAGGAGAATGAGAATATCTGATCACATGCAATTTTTTGCTCGAGAGAAATCTGTGTTGCTGGATTTACCTCTCCCAAACCCCATTGGTTGACCTTTCGGTAGGTCTGATCAAAACCTATATATTTTGAAACCGGTTAATCGAGACGGGCTAGAAATGCTATTTTTCTGAACTGTCACAGAGTTGGTTATGTAAGGACACAATGCTCAATCAGTCATTAGACAGGTTTAGAGTCAAACGCTCAAGCAAACTCAACATTTTCTGTAATGTGACCATGACTTTTCCTTGAGAAGCAGGCGAACTTGTGCGTGACTAACCACATGGACACTTAGAGCCGCTGATTTTAACAAGAATTCAAGGGAATTGAACGAGCCCACCCTAAGGACAAGACCACTGAGATGGTAGACAAAACGAGATACTCAAAACCTTAGAGCCACATCACGGTCATGAGCGTACCACGCAAGCAGCATCGATAAGTAACGTAATTTCTACCTATCTAGCTGAATATACTTCTTTGTATCCTAAGTTGGTTTACACGAGAACATCATAAGTGATAGATTCATTTGGGTCTTTCGTGAAAACGGAATTGGCGTGCAAGTGAGCACATTTCGCTCATTTCGTGCAATTTAGGCTCCAGTAGGACATAAGATTGTCGGAAACTCAGAGACTGCGCCTACCTGATGAGCCCCAAGAAGGGTGAAACCAGTCGTGGGCTGTCGAAGAATTTTCAGCAACTTTATGAGTGGTGTATTTCTACCTACCTAGTTTGGAGTAATTCAGGTCGTGAAGAAACCGGTTGAGGCATAACACGCTACTCATAAAGTTACTGAAGACTCTTCGACAGCCCACGACCGGTTTCGCCCTTCTTGAGGCTCATCAGGTAGGCGAGTTTTCGTCAACGTCATTTTCTGCTTCAACCCAGATTGTACGAAATTGGCGAAATGTACTCATTTGCATGCCAGTTCCGTTTTCAAGGAAGACCCAACTGAGACTATCACTTATGATGTTCTTCTCGTGAAAATCAGTGTATTTCGAGTGTATTTCGATAGGGTTGAGGCTTACGTTTTGTCCAGTTCGTCAAATTCGGCTTACAAGACTGATTTATGTATGCTTATATGAGTCTCAGTAATCGTTGTTTGGAAGCGAACTTCTTTGATACATCAGCTGATCACTCGGGAGCTAGTCGATATATGACTTTTTTGAGCTAACTCCCTGTTTGAAGGATAAGCGGTGCTATACTAGTCGGCGAGCTGAATCACCTCCTCGTGGTGCCGACTGGGGAGCCTGGACGTCAGTCTGGGTGAGCTAAGAGTTCAGCAACTCCAGACAGGGCTAACCACCCTGTTTGGTTTCAATATGCTGGTTACTTTCAACAGTGTACACTACGAATCATCTGGCGCCTCCGCACCAGTTCCAACCAGTACACAGGAGAGGTTGTCACTTGACCTGACGAAGCTTTTGTATCAAAAGTTGCCCAGCAATCAACCTACCGATTGTTACCAAACTTTTCCGAAAACGATAATTTGTATTTAGTTGCTCCACATTGTACCACCGAAGCGTTTGTTATTTGTGCCTCTAATTATACGGGAAATCAGAAGAACGAAAATGTATATCAACCGCCTGATCAATCGAGCAAGATCCGCCCCTGATCATGAATCAAATTGGTGTGGGTTAGTTTTCAGTCGACGCCAGTTTGCTAGTGGTCATTTGTTCGAAAAGTGCGGAAAATGATCGATAAATTTATTGATAGGCAATGTTTTGCCCTTGAAACATGGGCGTCGTCAAGCCAAGTCTCCAGGTTACGGGGTTGGTCGAGATTTAAGGCAGAAGCAGAACCAATCAGCTGAATTAAGCTAAATCGATCTTAGGTGTCGGCTATGGGGTTTTGTTCTTCAGGGGGCTCATCAAATGTTGAGAACTATGGAGATTTCAATTCAGCTGGGGTCTAGTTCTGCCGGTTCACCTCACGCGAAGATACCTCTTGAGTGTCGTTTACAGTTTTCGTCTCGTGCTACGATAGTTGTGTTAGGGAGAGAGATTCCCTGAAGTTTGATTAGGCTGAGTCTTCTACCCCTTTTGATAATGATTCCATATGTGTTGACAGCCACACACCATCATGTGTCAACTCGGCTCAGCTAAGACTGCTTTCCGTAAGCTTGCAAGCTCCGAGCCCTCGATTCTGTTTTACATAGCGACGCCCGGGGATTTTCACTGCCTCAGATTTGACCTGAATTTTAAGAGAAAATACTAGCGTATACGGACTTTGGATGTGCTGATGAGTAGCTCGGGACGTGCATGTTAGTTTCTGGTGGGTAGTAGTTCTGGAAACATCACAAACGGGAGATTCAGCTGGGTTCCAGGTGAGTCTCTCGAAAAACAAAATTTGTTTGCTAATGAGTGTATTTCGCTACTTCCGTGCAACTTGGTTTCAAGTAGAACATAAGGTTGATGGAAACTCGGGGACTGCGCCTACCTGATGAGCCCCAAGAAGGGTGAAACCGGTCGTGGGCTGTCGTAGAATTTTCAGCAACCTTGTGGGTAGTGCATTACGGATATACATGTATCGCGATATCTCGAATATCGTAGCAACTGAAACATGAGGCTGCTTGGTGCAGCACATTCAGTTGCTTGAAAACACCATAAACGAGAGATTCAGCTGGGTTCCAGGTGAGTCTCCCGAAAAAGCAAATTTGTTTGCAAATGAGTGTATTTCGGTAGTAGTTCTTGTTTTGCCACCATTCTTTGGTGTCTTACAGTCCAGAAAGGGTAGCATACCCTTGGTGGACTCTATCTACATGCTAAATTTTATGCGGTGATTCAAAATATCGAGATACTTGTGGAAGTTGTTGACCTCATTCGTTCTGATCGCAACAGAGTTGTCGTCAACTTAACGCGAACACGCTCTCGGTGGGCAGTGATATCCGGCTAAGATCATGTAAATATCATCTAAAACCGGGGATATTGGAGATCTTATCTTGTTCATGCGAGTAAACAACCAAGTCAAAATCAACCTAGTCACGGTTCAAACACACTACTAGGCCCAGGAATAAATTGGCCGAATTTTCCCAAAACTTTCCGAAAACGATGACTTCTCAATCGGTTCCGAACGTTTCCGAAGTGATCATTTACTATCATCCTCTCTGGCCTTCAGGGATCGCATAAAACTCAGATTTACCTTGTGCTGCAACTCCCTTGGCTCTGTCCGAGCAGGTGCCCAGGCTAAACCTTCACATAATATCCGATTCGTTTTGTTACTGCATGCGTCACGGCAACTGAGAATTAACCTAGAGACAATGTATGAAACAGATACGTCAGAAGCATCACATCGTCCACTTTCTGTAGGCCAATTTAAACAGTTGCCAAGATCAATCATGCCTGTCCAGGTAAATGGATTTTGTTGGCGTTTAAATATATACTTTTTGTAGAATGTCACTAGATGGCTCCCTGCAAACCGGGATATCTAATAACCGTTCTATTTTGCCGGGATTAGTACACAAGATGTTGGTTCGGACTTGCTGTAGGGGTCTAAATACAAATTAGATGCTCTCCAACATTTGTCCATTAAAATGGGGGAATTCGGTAAGCTATTTTTAGTGGGGATGCTTCAGCTGTGTGCAAAGTACACGGGTAAATTGGCGTCTGCTCAATTGCTTTGCGCTTCAATCTCCTGCCTAGCCAGGACTGGGTGCCGTCGATAAGCTCCAGTAAGAGTGAAAGTCGAGCCTACCGTAATCCGACGAACCCTAATAAGTCCTGCATTAAGTTTCGGGATCACACGGACACAAAAGATGTGGAATCGAATTTAGCGCAGTACTAGTCCATATTGGTCTTTATATAGTATTGAAATTTTAACCATCCTAGGATTCAGCTGTCCCATTCTTACAGTGACTTGGAATCCTCCAACTGTTCTTAAGTTAAAGGTCATACTCCACAAAATGTAGCAAACAAGCACTTCCAGGATAAAGCCCCTTTCATGTAACATCCCTCGGAGAACAAGATAAAGTGTCACCTTAAGGAATGGACTTCCGCGAACATTTTCGCTCATTTCCTCGTGTGACTGAAAACTTCGTCATGAAGAGTTTCCCGTACATACGCCTGGCTGATTTCTAAATTTTACCCAACATCAGGTGCATATTCCATGGATTTAAATTCCCTTCGGGTTGAACTAGATAACTAACACACTAATTTGCCAGTGTAGAATAAATTCACACAAATAGCCCCGACGTCGGTTCGAAATTAATTTTGCCCAGCATTCACCAAAAGGAACAAACTGTAATATCGTCTGGGTAGCAGTTCTTCCGTCCGTAAATTTTGGTATATTTTGGCATGCATAAACAGAAACGGGGGCATATTCCACTAGTTCTTACGGCATTCCATACTAAAATGGTCCTCATATGCCTATGACTTCACATGCGAAGCACGACTTAAGACCCTTGACAATACAGAACGTGAATAGTTTCAGTGTCTTAGGTAACTCTTTTCTACATATTTTGTTTACGTAAGTACGGATGTTTCCGTCTTCGCTATCCATTTGGCTTTGTCTATGAATCTGCTTGACGGCAGACTGAATGTGAGTTCGCGTGTGAGTTCACAACCCTCACATGTGAGTGCGGTGCCTTCCTACCTCAATGCTATCGCCTTCAGTGCGTAGCTGCTCGGTTTCCCGAACTAATTTATCATACCATCACCTCTACTGTTTGACTATATTTCCCACGCTGTCCCATTTTCCAGCGACAGAAACTCTAGCAGCTGGAACCAACGTACCTTTGTCATAGGGAATGTAGCTGGTAAACTGAACTAAACTGAACCTGTAATTAAGGACATCAGATTATCACTTGGCTAATGTGTAAACCTTCTTCGCCGTTGGCCGCCTAGAGTTAAAATCTCCTGCATAAATCACAACCACTCTGAGGAACCTATTCTAAGATAAGATGTTTTTTGGATGGAATGTACTGGACAGAAGTAGCTGTATTAAGGAAGATCCAAAAGCTTTAGGTTTAAGGTTGCCAAATCTGTTTGAGGTCGACAAAAATGAACCATAGCATTGCTACCGGTGGCTAACTACATCTACATGTAATCATGAGCATTCGGCTATTTATCAGACCTTATTGAGTCCTTTTAAGGAAGCGAAGAAAACAAAATACGATACCAAAAGCACGATATTCCGCGCACATGGGTGGCACATTTATCTACACAGGACAAACCAGCGAATCAAATATCTCTTCGAATATAATCAGTATTTCTACTCCGTCGAGGTGGTCCTGCTTACTCACCGTACCCATCCAAACTGCCCTCAAGCACAATCATCCCGTAATTCTCATTCACCCCAAATAGAGTTCTTAACAAGTTGGGATTATTGGAGGCTGTCCGGAAGTCACGCAGTCCATCACACAAGGCTGACAAATTTAACATGTCTCCATAGGCCGCAAGCGGCAACATAGTCACGTTGATTTAGCTGATCAAATTAACGTGTTAGCCATAATGCCCCATGGCATTCTACCAAGTTACGGCGAGCTCGTGTGAACTCATACTTCAAGCTACGTTTGCTCCATTACTCATTTCATTTAAGTCACTATGTGGCAACTCATAAAGCGGGTCCATTTAGTTGCGCCGAATATTCTTCCCTTGGATGTATTTGAACTCACAGCCATATTGAGGAGTTATTTTACTTGCACAGAAAGCAATCATTGAGATGTCGTTTTGCTTGTCGCGTGGGATTAATTGGTGCACTCTGAAATGTACTTTGAAATTTTTACTAAATAAAAGCCATGTTATAAATAAATAAAGCCATGTTATTAGAGTACAGTTACGTTTTCACTAAACTTCCGGCTTTTTACCCGCCACCCGTTGAAATTTCAAATTTTGCATTCGTTTTTCTAAACTGGGCTTCAAATCTTCATGATATTGAAGAAGATACAGAGAAATAAATGTTGGTAAGATGACAGTGAAAACAGGCAACCGCTAAATTGTAAGGAGTAGGCTGGAAGTGACCGAAAATTGTGAGGGAGAGAAAATCGAATTCTCGTCAGTGTTGCTGAACACCAAAGAAGTAAAGTGAGCTTACTTAGTCCCCATATTTGAAACGTGATTTATTGAAAAGACTCGACGATTTCTTGTTCAGAACGCATTTTCACTGTCTGTGTCAAATTGCCAGACAGTAACCGAAGATGCTTGGCATCTTATACATGTTTTTTCAAGTATTTTCACTTGATATCCTTGTGCTAGCGACCACAGTCAGTTGGATCCCCTTGTTGCGTAGGTATACGTGCATCAGTAATGAAGGAATGCTGCTTTATCTGAACTTTGTCTTCTGTGTAAAAATAAAATATGATATTAATTTAACTTCTGGGGATGGATTTATGATCCACCTGGTTACAATAGGTTTATTCCAAAAGTATCACCCTTTAACTATCTCCAACAATTTGGACTCCAGAGTGAAGAAAACGGTCGGCGGAGAAGCTTTAAGGCGACGTTATTCAAGGAAATGTGCCACCTCAAACTATCTTTGTGAAACTTTATGTCCCGCATTTTTTTCTAACTAGAGGTGGCTCCAAATCGCTCTGGATTTTAATTTCAAATAATGATTTGAGGTTTCTTCCTCGTTCGCAGCGCTACTGTTTAACGCATAAAATAAATAGCCAACAGTGTCATATAGGTGCGTGGCTTTATATGTGGAGAATTTCCACCAGATTAGTTTGTCCTCGTGAAAAATAACTATTACGATGACAACATGTACTCTGTATGACGGTCCTCCTAAAGTTTTCATTGTGAATGAATTACGTACAGTCTCTCCAAAAGAGTTGCATGAATGAAAAAAATGAATGATCTATCTGTAGCATTCTTGCGGTGCCTGGCTGCGTTGCCCCCCGAAGGAAGCACGAAGGCCAAGATACTGCCAGGTTGACCAGGTCTAGACAGAAGAAGTCGAGAGTCCGTGGTCGGGTTCGAACCACGGACCTTCCGGTTAGCAAGTTCGCGTCTTAACCACGGAGCCAGCTTGAGATGGAAAGATTTGCATATTTTAACCACTGTCACAGATGCTTCATTTCTTGCAATGTGCAAAAAAAATTTAGTCTCGGTGGCCGCACAAGCCCTAATAAACACAGATAGCCGTTCGCTTCAACTGATTTAAAACACTTCTGATTTGTTGCCAGTCGTCGAAATACGAAGATTTAGCAACGTATGGGTCCTGCATCGTAGGTCCTGGATAATATGTTATAACATATGGAACAGAATCATAAAGGTGCAGAAGGCTTTATAACAAGGCACTATGCGGCTAATTTCTCGCGATGGACTGTAAGTTGTGGACCAAGGCAGTCATAAGGGCAACACAGGAAGAGGTCAGGTAATCGAGGGTCTCCGATGGTCGTCAAAGTCAATCCACAATCGGGTTTAGTAAAATTTCTCCAAGGCGAATATTCTCATTTGCACGCGAATTGGTTTTGATAGAAGACTAGACAGAATCAAGATGAATTCCTCGTTCATGATGGTCCTCTTCAATTAAATGTGCTATGCCAGGCTGCCCCATGTTTCAATTGGTACGACATTCAAGATGCAGCAATGTTATTCTTTAGACGTAACTCACTACCCATAAGGTTGCTGAAAACTCCTCGGTAGCACATGACCATTACAAACCAGAGTTTCAGCAATCAATTAAAAAATGTTTGGGACCGATTGGGTAGTCATCGTTTCAAACCCAATCAACCTGCTTACTTACTCACTTGGCCTGACGAAGCTTTTGTGTCAAAAGCGAAACGTTGCCCAGCAATAAATCCACCGATTGTTTACCAAACCTCTCTGAAACAGAGTTTTAGCACATTTTGCAGTCATCCCTAAGAGGAGATCTATAACCCATTCATTGCGTAATCACTCATAATCTTTCCGGGAAGGCTGCCATTGTAGGCATGAATATCTGAACCCTCCTGGAAGTGTTTTTGATTGGAGCGCGCGCTGGACCTTAGATGACGCAGAACGACATCACAGACTTCCTAGAAGAGTGCAGTTTATTCTGAAAAGTTTATTTTCCAATGTGTGAGGTTGTTTAAATATGAACATTCATTTTGTATTGTATCCCGTTTTGGCACTTCACAACTTACTTCTCAAGTATCAGAATGAGCTTTAGTATTCTTGTTTTTTTGGTCTTTTTGTTGTGATGTCGAAGCAGTGCTTGTGTCGAAATGAATTTTCAGGCTGATCAGGTCACAGTTTTGTGAGTAAATTACAAATTCATCGTGTAACAACAAAGCTATTAGGGTGACCTCTGGTGTCACTAATTCCTGCTCGTCTTTTCGTGGAACCCTTGAATATCAAGCTGAATTTCGACCGGGTAGAGGCTACTTTGACTGTGTTTTCACATTCCGTCAAGTGTTTGAACAGGGCTAGACAGATGACCCCCAATCTTGGTGCTCCCTCAATTTGAGGGTGCGGTTCATTCCGTCGATCGGTCGATACCGTAACATACTTGCTCAATAGGAGATTTCCCAAAATTTTGTGGACATAATTTTGTCCCTATATTCACATACTTCGAGGAGTTTCAAGCTGCATGGTGAATGCCCAGAGGGAAAACCAAACAGCTGCTTTGTAACAAAAATGATTTCATGGATGTGTTTGAGTCACCAGATAGTTCCTAAATGCAGATAGCTCATTTGCTCAACTCATGCATGAGAATGAGGAGTGTCCACTGGAGTAGAGTTTTTGAGTTAGTTTGTTTATCTCATGCTCCACTGAGGCGTGGACACGTTTTTCCTCTTGAATGTTGGGAGAGTTTATCCAGAGTTGATGGGTTTCAGTCGACGAGAGAACTGAAGCCAGTAGCATTAATTCACACCCGGGTATCTACCACAAGTCACGCAGTCGCTGTGGGAAAACTGCACATCTATTGCACGGTCATTGGGAATATGTTGACTCTCACTGAGGTGTAACTGTAACGAATTTTGATTATTCATTCTAGATGTGACGTCTCCCTGCTATTGTTCCCCGAAACCCTCAAAATAGATTCAGAAAAACTCTCACCCCTTGCCTGAAAAAAACTTCTGTAAGGCGAACATTAACAAGTTATCTGTCACAAGGTCTGTTTTGGTGCTTCATTTTGTAACAGACTTCTCGGGCAAGTGATCCCCCGTATGTAAAATGATAGTTGTCCCCAAATATGTACACGAATGATCTGACCAAATTAAGTAATTCATTTATAATGTTCTTTCAAGTAAGTGTCTTCTAGGTTCGATCGTGTTCGGGGAGGTCATACTTGTGCATCTTTTTAGCGAAAATACCGTGAGCATTTCTACTTTACATGAATCCGGTTTCAATTATTATACGGGGAATCAACTGTTCTGGCTGCCATTTTGTATAGGATAACGAATTCTTCCAACGTTCATTTTATCCATTTGAGAATGAATAATTAACCCAAAAAAGACGGGATATCCCGTCTGAATGGGAACTGAATGACTTGCGTGTGGTTACCAGGATTGAGAAAAATATCGAACATCAAAGACGTGTTGAACCCTCAACGGCGAGTCGTTTCCACACTTTCTTGTCATTTTCAGTTTATATGCCTCTGGATCATCGATGATTCCTTCAAAGGATAGTACCTTTGGTTGTTGGTCCGTTCGCCGAGCTTGGCAGTTGGATTGCAAACGTTTCATCACCAATTGAGGTGACGTCATCAGTGCGGGGTTGAGTGGGTGAATTCCTCCTCTTCTGCCTGTGCTTATATGGCTTCTAAACAGCATCTGGTAGCTCTGAAGGCGGTCTTCGCGTAGTTTTCTTTGTAGCACTTAAAGAAGAAATCTGGATAATCAATGTACTCGGTCAAAACGGACCCACCGGCCCCTTCGAATAGCAGGTAATGTGAACTTGGTTTTGTTTATATAACGTACACTACGTAACCGCAGATAGGACAATCTACCAGTTATGCCTCAACGGTTGTAGCGGAAAGTCTTACTTGCCATCAGGGGTGTGTGTCGAATGGTTGTTTTTTGTTTGAACAAAAACTAAAAGTTGCCTTCCGGATGGAGCCTCGAATTCCGAACAGCTTAATTCATACCTGTTATAATGAATAAATCCAGTTATTTTCCAGAGTAATATACAGCGACTAACAGGTGAGCACAAAATGATTTGGCGTTCCGATTTGGCTTGGTTTATCGAACCAACTGGCAGCAGTTTCACATCACCCGTTTTGGGTCCATTTTTCACGGAGCTGATACCAGGGTCTGAAAAACCAAGATTCATATCTAAGACTCGCTGATGGTGCTATTATTCGTGAGACGATGGTGTTTTGTCACGGATGAGCTTAATTCGATGGGCTTAGATACGTCTGTCTTTTTCTGCCCAGCAGGAGTCCGGCCAAATATAGAAGAAGATAGTCCGGTGTCAGATGCACCCCTTTCAACTTTGATTAGTGCAGATAGATAGACTTACCGGAAACCGTCGAGTGGTTTGTTACCCATATATATATTTCGCTTCGATGCGAGAACGGCAATCCAGTGGTTCCCTTTCTTCTAATGTCAACATCCTAAAGACACTTTTGGTAAAAGATGTCGATTTTGTGAGGGTCAGTGGGATGCCAGAAAATCAAAATATGCTGAGCATATCAACATCTGCACTTCTAATTCTGACCTTATGCACCTCGCAAGTTCAGTTCGTCAACTCAGCTCAGCCAAGCTGCCTAATCAACAAGCATTCGAATGAATTCAGAGGTGCGGTGACTGATAAGGCGACAAAAGCAAATAGTAACCATATTTCACACCACAACGCAACAATCACAGTGGCTCGAGTGTTTACTCAGAGGTACCAACCCGTATACGCGCTGCTGTGCCTATGGGTGATCGATTATGAACTTGATGATAAGGTAAAGTTTGGTTAGGGTTTGTCACAAACCGCTAACGTGACAGACTTAGAAAGACGATTACCAAGTATATGCAGTTATGTTGTGCGGTTTGGCGGGATATGTATAGTTCACATTCGCACCACTCTCGTTTGAACGGTCGTCCTGTCCTAGCGTAATTATTCTGGTGAGTCCACACCAAAGAGAGAAGCACTGGACTCGAGCTTCGCTCTCATTAGAGCTCATCAGCAGTGCATATCCAATGGCCGTGCAGGGTTTGAACTCTGCACATCTGACATGCGAGGCGAGCGTGTTATCACTACTCCACCAGCGCACGTTTGACGCATCTGATACTTCACGTTTGAACAGGCGAACGTGTGATTGGTGTGCCCGATTGACCGAACGAAGACCCAGTAACCATCTTGGTTGTGACGATCGATTGACCCGCCTGTCAGGACTTCCCAGTCAGGTAGCGTCACAGACGATTGAAACCCATTGGGCAACTTTTTGGTTTCTGTTGTGGGGTTTTGCGTATCTCCAACCTTCTGCATGCCTCTACTGCTCTCAATGTGCCAGTCATATGAACTTCAAGAAATGTTTGTGATATCCACCCTATATTCACAAAAGAACAAGCTTTTGTCGCCTGATGTATTTAAGTTCTTCGAAAGGAAGCATGCAAATCCACACCAGGAATGCAATCAGGTTGATGAATGCGGGTGGATGCGATTGGAAGCGAGATTTCACCGAGAACAGGGTATTCTTTTGCCATCCAAGAGAATAGGCATATTTTAGTGTTTACTGTCTCGGCACTTGCAATAAAACCAAATTCCATTTTGTTCAGTTCTTGAATTCAATTGTTTTTAAACCAAAAATGCAGTGGACATCTTCACAGAGTACCGAGAGTGATGGGATACGAGAAACGTGGCCAGTTTCGCTCGGCTTCTCTTCAAGGGGACGTCTCTATCTCTTGCACAATCTGAAAGATAGTTGAAAAAACGTCGACGTTGGTGAAGGAGAAACATCATGGTGGCTGTTGATTCTGGAAGTAGTCTCGTCTGTCTAGCCAGCCGGAGTTGATTCATCTTCTCGCAGTTGTTGGCTTGCATAATGGTCTAGCTAAACTCCTGGACGGAAACCAGCAAACCGCGGCTATGCGTCAAAATATTGGTTGCTCCGGTGTGTTAATTTGCTGTTGAACAGGTGGCAGTTGATCTCTTCGTCGAGTTTGGCAACTGCCTTACAAATGTTCCGTCACCATGCTAGCAGTCACCAGCAGTGAGCGGTGGGGGTGTGCAGACCTGGTTCCAGTGACCCTTTTCTGAGTGGTAAATGTAAGGGAACTTAGTTAAGCCACAGTTAAGTTACAGGGGACGGCCGCTGCAAAGTAAAGTAGTAAGAATTAAAGTCATAAAATTTGTTAACATGTCTTGAATATCACCAGCATTCCAAATGTGTATAACTGCCAATCTCTTAGACCGACGTTAACCAGAAACCTCCCTTAGGACGCCGACTAGCATCTGCTCCAAGTCGGTCGTTCAATGAACCCTCCACGTGAACTGGCATCTCATGACTTAGATTAATTTCGTTTTTACATTCTTCGCAGAATGTTCGCTTCCTGGCTACCCTGAAAAGTCAAAATATTGGCTCTAACCACTAAGCTGCATAGCATATTTAATCTGAGATTGAAACGACAGCACCAATCCGCAAATAAAACTGCGATTTTCATTTTATTATGTCGCACGGTGCATACTTACCTCAAATGGACTTCTTGCTTAACCAAATCTATGCCGAAGGGCAATAAGCAATTGTTTCATCCCCATTGGGATTCGTCAACAGTACGCGTCTCACGAAACTCCAGGCAGTTCCGAGCCCGCGATCTCCCTGAGATTAGCTTGAACACTTAACCGTTCGGCCACGAGCAGCTAAATAGCTTGCAGTGGGAGAATATATATAATGCCAAGTAAGCTAGTCACACTAAGCTAACCCCATTGCTGCTCAACCGCTCGTGGCTGAAATGTTAAGTGTTCAAACTACTACCCTGTAGGTTGCGGTCTCGAGATTATCTGCACTGCTGGCTATTCCCAATAATGGTGAAACAGCTGTATGGTGCTTCCCGGCTTTTCAGTATAGATTGGATTCACTTGCAGAACGAAGTGTCCACTAAATATTCCCAGTCTTTCACACACCAAATTGTTAATTAAATTATTACCACACGCAAATTGTCTTTTGCTACGAGTGTGGTACCTGATGTCATTCGTAAGGTAATAAAAGTAACAACGTAAAAAAATTTTGTCACAGAATGTTAGCATGCGCAAATATATCATCCTGCGAATAACAGCTGCCCGAGGCAGTTGTTAGCAAACTTGAGTCTTGAGAAATTAGTTTTAGCATTTGGAGATTTAAGCAACCAAAACAGTTCAACTGGCATTTATGGGCTGATAATATTTTTTGCACCAAAAAACCCTGTCAGACCCAATGAACATGTCAAATAAACAATTTATTGCCATCCGGTCGTACCGCTCTCCAAAACCGTTGCTTGTCAACGGATTCTATGAAGTTCAGACACAAAGACAGTGTTATTTAATTATTTTAAAGGTAGCGTGTGGACAAAATTTCCACACACGAAGACAGTTGTTTATGTGGGTATAACATCAGCTGCGTCTGTTGAACAAAACACACAAATTTGCGTTGTAAAAACCCTATTGTGAAATAGCAATGCCCCAAAAACCCTGGGTTCGGGAGACTCCAAATGTCAACTGAAGAATAAAATTTAAACTTGTTCCAGGAGCTGTAAATGTCACATGACCCACATACAGTTTTTTTAACGAGCAAGGCTCAGTGTATTGTGTACATTTAACAAAAACTACCTATTTCAGATGTTCGTGTGTGCAAATTTGGTAATAGTTGAGCCTGAGATCACGTATGTAAAGAGTTAATATGTGAACTATTTATATTCACAGAACTGCATCTACACACAGAACAGACCACGATTTCTTTTCAAGGTAATTGCAAAGTGTTTTCATAACAGCTCTTGTAATTACCCCATATTGTTTATCAATATTTCTCAGTGAGCATGCCAAACGGCAATCTGGACTGAAGTTTTTTTATTGTCCAAAAAATATCAGGGTATGTGACCCTTTTTCACCAGACAGACACCAGCATGCTTGATAAAGTGTTTATCAACCCAACTGCGAATCGGGTCAATGTTAAGACGTAATTTGCTACTCATAAGGTTGCTGAAACATCTTTGGCAGCCCACAACCGGTTTTGCCTTTCTTGGGCCTCATTAGGTAGGCACAGCCCCGAGTTTCCGTCAAACTTATGTTATACTTCAACCCAAATTGCACCAAAGTAGCGAAGCACACTCATTTGCATGCCAATGTGGTTTTGACGGGAGACTCACCTAAAACCCTGCTGAATCTCTCGTTTATGATGTTTTCAAGCAACTGAATGTACTGTGCCAGGCCGCCGCATGTTTCAACTGGTACGATTTTTGAGATATCGCGATACGTTTTATAAACACAATACACTACTTATATGGTTGCTGAAAATTCCATAATTTTGAAACCGGTGGTGGACTGTCGAAGAATTTTTTAGCAACCTAAAGAGTAGTATATTACGTTCATACAATGTATTCCGATATCCCGAATATCTTGTCAACTAAAACATGAGGCGGACTGGTGTAGCTCATTCAGTTGCTTAAAAACATCAAAAACGAGAGACTCATTTGGGTTCCAGATGAGTCTTCCAGCAAAAACAAATTAGTACGGGGGTGAAGCTTTGGTTGACAAATACAGCTAATCGTTGCTCAGGAAATTTTACATTTATATTAAAACATATTTGTTTTCATCTTAAGAACTTTTTTCAAACTGGGTCCATTTGACAGCATTCTTCAAAATATGTATGGTTTCCGCGCAAGAATAAATGGTTCAAAACAAGGTGTTGAACCATTGTGCAGAAACCTTCGGAAAATTTGGACTCGCAGCGAAAAATCTGTGCACAAACAGATGTATCCTGACACAGAATCAGTGAAATGTAATCAGGCATAATAAGAATTGATGACATTAGGTATTATATGCTTGTGTCTGGATGAATCCATGTCATAAATACGACTAAAATAATTGAATTAATTATGCTCAATTTAGTAAATCATATTTGGATAAATCATATCGTTCAAGTTTTAGGATTAAATTAATATGACTTAATTATCACACAGCTGATAAACGTGACTTCAATTTGAACAAATTTCGATTGACTTGGAAATAAATAAGAGACTAAAATAGAAAGCACAGTATTTACGCGACTTTAGGTGGTAGCTACAGGTAGTTTCCCTGCAATTCTAGCCTTAATAATACCAACGCCCACCATATAATATCGATTTGCAATAATTCAGCTGGTGGCTTTTGTGGAAAACACTGTCATCCATAGTAAGCTAAACTGAAAGCTCCGTTTGAGAATAATTCTCTGATACTCCTGGACAGAAGAGTTGGCCGACTTCTGGTAACTTGCGCAACTGTTGAATATACTTGTATTTGGAACGTACCGTTCCAAAACTGTTTGGTTACAACTAATCCTCTCAACTGAATGATGAAGTAATAAAGTCTGTGAAAGCTTATTGAAACTGGTGCTATCTGTGAATCCGCTATTCTGTACAATGGAACCAAACTATTTGTGTTAGTCATATTCACCCGTGAAACAAGGAGAAAAACCAACGCAGTAAAGGGTTTTATGGGTTAGAGGTTGAGCAAACACTAGATGTACTGACAAAAGGGTGTACAGCGGCTTGAAACAATTCAGCATCGCAGAAATTCTTCGGAAAACATGCTGCTTTTCTAACAAGTAAGCGGCTGAAGACACAGGGCTCGTCAGTCACCGGACAACGAAAATCAGTCCGTGATGCCTCATTACAAGGAGGACCAGGTCCTTCTTGTTTGTGGATAGACCAACAGTATAGACTTAAAGCAGTGAGTTCGCTTTTATTTTTTCTGTCCAAGCGGATGAAACACAGATGGATATTCACTTACATCGTTTCGCCATGTCTAAAAGCAGTGAAAAACACCTCTAGACGAATTATGCATTCCTGGTTCTGCAGCAAAAGGGCAGCCGCTGACCTCAAGCACAAATTGATGTCTCCTCTCCGTTGTGCTCATTCAGGAGCACATCAGAAGTGGACTTCTACTGCATAGGCTATTAAACTGCTGGTCCGTAATATGTGCCACTCTCGTCAATGGCGTAAACGTTCGCAGAACAGATGAAAATCTATCAGCTCAGTCGTCTAAATGTACACTGAGATGGCCGATTACGATGAGCTGCGCGCGTTTTTTGACCGCACCAGATCACCCCTGACTCTCTTCAGGAAGAAGAGTGCTCAGAAAGGAGGCTAATTTCCAACGACTACTGACAGAAATTTATCCACATTCACAGAAAGCCACCGCCTAAATGTGATCGCAACCGATGACAGTCCACAGACAGTTCTGCTGTTTTTTCAGGCCAATTTTGTTTTCGGCTGAGTAACTGAATACAATGTCCACATAGACTCAGACGTTTCCCAATAGATTAAGACATTCTTTTCGTCTCGCATCAGTCATGTCGAACGGTTAAGAACTATAGAAGTCAAGAAAGGCTTGGATAGCAACCGTTGGTGAATTTTTGGAGTTCATCGCTGCTGTGCATATGATTTGTCAGCTTCAGAAATGTGTGTGGGGAGGTTGAATTCAGAAACACACACTCGTTCCTGAGGATTTAAAGAAACTACACGCTAAATAAACAACAATGTTTGTGTAGTAAATAGTCGGCCTAGATATTAAATCCCTAGTGAGTTTTATAATGGTCTTGTAATTGGGGGTTGTGCTGAGTTGAGCCGGTGATCAAGTGTGCAGAATTCGAGTGAACAAGGCTGCGCACGAGTTCTGTACCTCGCAGAAAGCATTGAACGTAATCGCCCATCATTTTCGAACTAAGGTCTTTTTGTATCCTCGAATTGATCGTGGTAAGTACACTTTGCGAATGGCTCCATGAATGCGTGACGCTGCGAAGCAAGACACAACCGATTCCCCTAACTTGCTAATATTATAATATGGCAATCCCTTTGTGCACTGCCATTCGCTATAGGTCGAAATAATAACGGCTATTTATATTTGGTAAAAAGAACCTGAACAAGACACTCACATGCCGTACATTGTACGTTTCGCGACAGTGGGGTGCTTGGTTCAACCGTCCATGTTGCAGAACAGTAATTTGAGTAACCGTGCAATCAAAATTCTCCTTTCTGAAAATCAAGCTCCTCGGTACGCTGGTTTATTTCAGCCTGGATTTTCTTGATGACACTTTACAGGGATGACAGAGGAGAAACAGGATCAACATAGAAATGTTAAAATTTGTTAGTGAAATCGAGAGTGGTATCTAGCAGAACAGAAGAATAGCTCCACTTTAAATATGAAAACGAAAGCCAACTGAACTTACTGGAGGCCGATTCAGCGCACCAAAGAATGTCACAAAACAAACAATATTGGACGTAAAGTGGAATATTTATGTTTTAAACAGTGGACTCACGACACCGAGCCACATTAGATAAAACGTTTTAATCAGTGGCACATTGGAGTTTAAAGGAAACAGTATAGCATATTGGTAAAATACGCTCACTTACAAATTAATTCAATGCTAAAAAATGACCCCATCTAAATCTCTGATGAACCTCTCTATTTGATACCATTCAAATAAATTTAGTATCCGGAAAGACCTCGTGTTTCACTTGGAGCGGTATTGCAGTCTAACGTCTAGAAAAATTCTTACTTTAACATAGCTGAAAATTATTTGGTTTCCTACGACGGGTTTCTCCCTTCTTTGGGTCCATCAAGCAGGCGCACTCATCGAGTTCTCGTCAACCTTGAACACAAAATTGTACTCAGATTGCAAAACACCCTTATTTGCAAATTACATCGGTGTTATTTGAAGTGTTGATAGCCACAGACTAAAAAAGGTAGGGAGATTATTTAATGCCACTAGTTTCTTGACATGTTAGGGGGCGCATCATCTACTCCAAGGATTAGCGCGCATACCGCGGAATGATTTCCGTGGTTTATTGAACCAAGTCAAACGCACTCAAGCGGGAAATCTACGCCTCCACTTCGTCTCCTGTTTGTGACCAGAATGAAGTTATTGGGCATAGTAAGCGTTGTCGTGGCTGCCATGCAATTCAGCTTTGTCATTTAACTTTACCCTCCCACCATCATAGAGCCATCAATGTTGTTCCGTTTACCAAAGTCTTCTTGGGCTTTTCGAGCTTCATGCAAGAGAATATCCTGTACGTCTGAACACTTCCCTTGAAACAGTTTTCGTTGAACCTTGACGAGGCAAGACGACGTTGTGTTCCACTAATTCCATCTTGTTGTGGATGACAAAATACTGATCAAGAATATCTTGATGGTTCTGTGTATAAGGTGTCGGGGAGGGTGCAACCTTGAATAATTCTTGCGTTCAGATAAAATCGTTTCTGCTAAAATCTGGAGGTTGCAATACACAATTTTCTTCATCTCATTTGAGGCTGGGTGACAAAAACAAGCTCTGATATAGAGGTTTGGTAAACAATCGGTGGATTTATTGCTGGGCAACGTTTCGCTTTTGACACAAAAGCTTCGTCAGGCCAAGTGAGTAAGTAAGCAGGTTGATTGGGTTTTAAGGCAGTCAGGGAACCAATCCGTGAGATTTCTTATGACTAGCCGAATTGATCAGTGCTGGGTGTCAGTCTGATGTTCCCGTTTGTTGGTTAGTGGGGATGATTAATATCTACGATAGATTGGTTAGGGGGGAGTTGTGTTCATGGTGAACCCGGATTTTGCGGCCTTGATTTTTCTGTCTAGGACACCTTAATGGAATATTCCTCTTGGGGTCGTTCACAGAATTTGTTCGCCTGTGTTCGTCGAGGGGTGTCGGGACAATTGGTTTGGGGTTGGGGTTGGGGTTGGTTAATTGGATCTTACTCTGCTTGGATTTTGTACTTTTAGACCCAGACCATTTTGCTGATAACTGCGCACCACCTCATGTCATCTCGGCTGATCTAAAACCGCTCTCCACACGCTTGCCAGTTCTACGCCCTCTATTCTATTCACGCTGGGATGCTTGGCGATTTCCACCGCCTCGGCCACCAGTCGCTGTGGTGTGAATCTTAACCCCCGTCTTAGAATGTCCACATTTTCCAAATCTATCCTGTGCCCAGTGTCTAGTGCATGCCCTGCCATTGCCGAATCTTTGACTATCGCCTGATATTCATCTATGTTTCTCGGTGGTCTGTTAATGGATCGCTTATGCTCACCGATTCTGGTGTGCAGTTCCCTGGCTGTCTGACCTATATAAACCTTCGTACAGTCGTTACATTTTATTTTGTATACACAGTTCCTAGTCCTATCAACCGGAAGGCGATCCTTCAACTGCACCAACACTGAGCGTAAAGTCTTTCCCTTCTGGAATGCTACTCTAATGTTAGCCGTATTCAGTACCCTTCTAATGACTTCAGATGTCCCCGTTTTGTATGGAATGACTGCTGTTCCGATCCACTCCTTGTTGGGCCTTGGTGTTGGCACCAATACCCGTCTTAGTTGCCGCTTAATTAAACCCACTGGGTATCCGCTATCTTGAAGTCGCTTTTTTACCTCCAGTTGTGCTGCTCTTCGGTCGACCTCCTCTGTGCACAGTGCGCTTACTCTCCTAAACATCGTTGAAACTATGCTAGCATATACTGCTTTTGGATGTGCTGAGGAGTAGTTTAAGACCGCACCACTATCTGTTGATTTCCGGTAAATAGTGGTTTTCAATTTCCCACCACTCTTATGTGTCATGCAGTCAAGGAAAGGTAGCGTACCCGATGTGGATTCTAGCTCCATGCTAAACTTAATGTGAGGGTCCAAAGTGTTAAGATATTGAAAGAATTCGTTCACCTTATCTCGCTTTATCACAACGAACGTGTCATCTACGTAACGCCAGAAAACCCTTGGCGGACACTCGAATCCGTTTAAAGCTTTCTGTTCAAAGTCTTCCATGTACATGTTTGCCAAAATCGGGGATATTGGTGATCCCATCGCCAGACCTTGTTCTTGAGAGTATATAATTGAGTCAAAAACGAAATGACTTAGGTTTAGGCATACTTTTATACCTTCAACTATCTCGTCTACGGAGAGTTGCGTTCGTTCTTGCAGCGTGGTGTCTGACAGTAGAAGCCTTTTCGCTACTTCCACAGCATCCGCTTTAGGGATATTGGTATACATCGAGTTGACATCAAAACTAACCAGAACTTCGTCTAGCTCTAACTGAAACCCCGCTACTTTCTTAGCAAAGTCACACGAATTTTGGATGTATGTGGGTGACTTTCCGGCAAGTGGTTTAAGGATACCTGCTAGAAATCTAGCCAGCTCATGTGGCGGTGAACCCATGCCATCCACTATTGGTCTTATGGGGACACCTTCCTTGTGAATTTTTGGTAACCCGTAAAGTCGTGGTTGGATTGCACTTTTTGGGTACAATCGATACCACTTGCCTTGCCCCAGATGGTTTATCACCGACCTTAGATACCTCCCAACTTCAACCTTACTCTTATTCATTATTGACGTAATCGTCCCGTTACTGATTTGTCGGTAAGGCCCCTCAGCTACGTGCTGTCTAACTTTCTGCAGATAGTCACTCTTATTCATGACTACCGTGGCCTTACCTTTATCTGCCTTTGTAATTACTATGCTGTCTACATGTTTTAATGTGTTTAAGGCTCTTCGCTCTGCTGGTGCAATGTTTGGAACCCCGGGTTGCTGGGACTTCAGGACTGTGACTAACTGTACACGTAATTTCTCCGCTTCCATTGAAGGAAGCTTCTGGAACACAGACTCAACACTGGGAATGATCTCTTCTGCCCTTATAACTCTTTTACTAACTGCAAAATTCAATCCCTTCTCTAACAGACAACGTTCTTCGTCACTTAAGGGTCTATCTGATAAATTGACTACGCTGCAATAGCTAGCAGATGGCTTACTCTTCTCTATTGTGCTACTAGAACAGCAAGTGGTGGAAAGCAATTTCTCGAACTTACGTATTTGTTTTTCCTTGTGCTGTTTACCTTGAGCTGATTTCACCTCCTTCGCTTTGGTATCTAGTAGTTCGAATTCAGCAGGCGAGAGTACGGACTGAAGATCATGGTTGAGACGACATGCGCGGTGGCGGATATCAGTTAAACGTTGGGTGGTTAAGTGGATCCTCTGTTTGAGGAATGACTTGGCCGCTGAGAAAGCAATTCGGGCAGAAGCGGGGGACGCATCTGGTGGCTTAACAACCAGAGATTTGGGAATTATGTTATGCTTCATGCATCTAATGTTGAAAACGCGATGGTTCTCCCAGTTTGCCTCCAATCTTGCCAATCGAACATATTCACTTGACAGTTTTCGAACACATGGTCCGTAGATGTTTTCAATCAATTGGAAAATGTTTGGGACCGATTGGGTAGTCATCGTTTCAGAGAGGTTTGGTAAACAATCGGTGGATTTGTTGCTGGGCAACGTTTCGCTTTTGACACAAAAGCTTCGTCAGGCCAAGTGAGTAAGTTACCAGGTTGATCGGGTTTTAAGGCGGTCAGGGAACCAATCCGTGAGATTTCTTATGACTAACCGAATTGATCAGTGCTGGGTGTCAGTCTGATGTTCCCGTTTGTTGGTTAGTGGGGATGACTAATATCCCGGATTTTGCGGCCTTGATTTTTCTGTCTAGGACACCTTAATGGAATATTCCTCTTGGGGTCGTTCACAGAATTTGTTCGCCTGTGTTCGTCGAGGGGTGTCGGGACAATTGGTTTGGGGTTGGGTTGGGGGTGGGGTTGGTTAATTGGACCTTATTCTGCTTGGATTTTGTACTTTTAGACCCAGACCATTTTGCTGATAACTGCGCACCACCTCATGTCATCTCGGCTGATCTAAAACCGCTCTCCACACGCTTGCCAGTTCTACGCCCTCTATTCTATTCACGCTGGGATGCTTGGCGATTTCCACCGCCTCGGCCACCAGTCGCTGTGGTGTGAATCTTAACCCCCGTCTTAGAATGTCCACATTTTCCAAATCTATCCTGTGCCCAGTGTCTAGTGCATGCCCTGCCATTGCCGAATCTTTGACTATCGCCTGATATTCATCTATGTTTCTCGGTGGTCTGTTAATGGATCACTTATGCTCACCGATTCTGGTGTGCAGTTCCCTGGCTGTCTGACCAATATAAACCTTCGTACAGTCGTTACAGGCTAACATTAGGGTAGCATTCCAGAAGGGAAAAACTGTACGCTCAGTGTTGCTGCAGTTGAAGGATCGCCTTCCGGTTGATAGGACTAGGAACTGTGTATACAAAGTAAAATGTAACTACTGTACGAAGGTTTATATTGTTCAGACAGCACATCGGAATCGGTAAAATGTAATGTAAAATGTAATGTAACCCAATCGGTCCCAAACATTTTCCAATTGATTGAAAGCTCTGATATAGATACATTACTCGACAATGTATCCTAAAAACAACGAGACCAGTGCAAAGGGTAATTCACATCAGTTCAGGAAGTGTTAGCAGTGCATTCGCAATACACGGCAGAGCCGAACAACTACATGGGAGTCAGAAACCTTTTCATATAAATTGGGGTCTCACAGAATCAAGGCCGATGTCCATTATCACGGTCACTATGGTAGCCCTAGTCACACAAAAAATGACTGAAAGCTGCCGCTTGCGTTGAGTATTGGGATATATTTGCAGTGTGGGATGGATGTGTAGCGAATTGACTGCTATGAATTAACTAGGATTCCTGAAGACTTCCTGACAACTTTTAGAGTAAGAACCATTCCAGAAATTCAAGAAAGCCGGAGCAGCAAACAGTTGATCAATGTTTGTTGTTCGTCACTGGACAGCAATGGGACATCGGGAATTGGAATACCATTTTTGAACGTTTCCTGTAATGAACTTCGAAAACTTTCGCTCCGGTAAACTTTTCCATTTACGAGGTCCGTAGTAGCATTTTTAGGGCATAGCTTATCAAAAACCCTTCTCGGCCGTATATGATTATTTTTACAATCATTGCATTCCACCACTCAGCAACCACGCTAACATTTTCTCTGATCTGAATGGCAAACATACGTTGAATATTCGTCCAACGTGCATCCAAAAACGTCACAGCTGCATCTTAGCAACCGTAAACTGAACAAATGACAATTCTCTCAACTGTTTGTTGATATTTGCATATTGTGTGACACCACAATCAACGCAGCAAATACCTGAAGTCCTGTCAACTACAACTGTCAAACGTCAGCTAAGCCAAGCGCGTTTTTATTCACTTAGAGTTTGGTTCTCACGTGGCCATGGTGTCCACAATGTAATAGGAAACCTGGAATGGGTTTAAAATCCGGGAATTTGTGACAATTCATGCCATCAATTGTAACACGTCTTTAAACAGTTGTGGACTTAAAACATCTCAGCGTTTGTTTTATTGCATTCAAAGAAAATCGAAACTGAATTTTTCCCCGAATGCTTCGCACGTTTGTCCACGGACTAAAATTGACAGGACAAACAAATTCCCAAGCGTGGCTGGAAAATATTCCCACATATGCGTCAGATACCGGTGAAATTGTTCTTGGGTGTCAAACACCAAGAACTGATGAGTACATCCAGTCATCCGCGGTGTGCGATATCCACAGGACAATAAATATGAGTAAGGCAATAACGGTTTTTCAATGTGGTGAAATGCGAGACATATGAAACAGACTGGACACAAACGTCCCTTTCCAATAAATGCCTACCCTCTGAAGGGTTCGGACATGCACCCCTATTTAGGGGCCACAAGTTTGGGGCTTTTACACTATAATGACCTAGACAGACAGTAAACGTCATGAAGAGACAAACAATTAGTTGTTCTCCCAGTTTACCTAAAATAAAAGTGGATGTTTTCATAGAGTGGTACCCGGTCTTTCTGTCGGTTTCATAGCATGGAAAACAAGAAATAAACGGATAAAAACTACCAGACTCCTTCAGTGAATCCCATTCCTTGTTTGGTTGTGATTGTCTTTTACTGGCCACCCGTCTGTTATGCTTTATAAGTTTGCCGTGCTTTTAGCAAATTTCGTTGTACCATCTTGTGTACAGAGAGTCTATCAATTACTCCGTAACTAACCAAAAGATGTCGATATGCTGTAAAACTTTAGGGACAAATTCTTCAAAAATGTCTTCCCCAGTGGTCCCACGTAGATGCTAGACGTTAGTCGGAATGTGCATCTAATGATAATCCGTTGGTTCAGTTTTCTGCCGTAAAAGTAAAGAACGAAAGTTTACTGAACAAGGTAATCGTGTAAGAAGTTTAAATAAACCAAAGCAAACATTCCCACCGCTCACACGTGCTCTCGCTTGAGAATCCAACACTGGTGGACTAGTCACACATAAGGTTGACTGAGAGTTTGGTGCTGTGTTCTGTCTAATTTCACAATGTTCATACTGCTCAGTGGCTACCCACTGCTAGGTATAACAATCGGAAAGTCGCTGTTTGAAATCTTCCCCGCCTCGTGCGCTGGGCACTTTGATTACTTCCTACAATGGAGAAATGATTCTACAGACCTTCACGACCTTTCAGCTAGAACTAGTTCTACTTCCAGGAAGAAAATCTCAATTTCGGGTCTTCTCAATCCCTACAACTATGCCCATTCATGCATAAAGAATCCTTCTAGGTGACTCATCTGGAGGAAAGGTATCCCTTCTTCAAGGCTGCACTTTGAAGGCCTAACCATACTCGTGCTGAACCAAGGACATAGCTACGAGTCAGAATCACCAGTTTCCCCAGTGAACGTTATCACTGTGCACTTCGTATACTTGATTGGTCAGGACCAAATTTCTATATTTCACGGCACACACACTGGAGTCATTTCCGTCCTGATGATCAGGCTCTTCTTTCCTCGGAATTGCCTCTTGGTGGCTTATCTCTAATAGCGCAAATAAATTTCAAAACATTGCGCTTCGTCCCTTCCTTTTAACTGGATTGTTATCATGGCGTTCTCCCTTAAAACAGCACCGTTTTCTTCATATTTTTTATACGGCGTCAAAGTACGTCACCTGATGTGAAGCGGTTTGCGCAATAAACTACCTACCGAATTGTCATGGGCCAAGATTACGAGTTCATTCCGCTGTGTTTGTATTTTGGGTTGTATTTTGTTTAAAAGAAACCCAAAGATTCGACTAATGTCAGCCTAATGTTCGACAGATCTATTGATAATATCAGCATCTAGGCCAGTGCAGTATCACCCGAGAAGATTGCTGGCGGCATTTAACATTCGGTTACAAATTCACCAAGCCTAAGTTTGTGGAATTAATAATGATGTTAGCGAATGCGATTTGTAGCATTTATTACGTTAGCCAAGTTATTGGAGCGCCCGTCCGTAAAATCGGAGGTCATGCGTTCACCAGGTTTCCCCCGTACTCGTTTTCCCTCACATAACACGCACATTATTCTACGTGGGTGACGGTGTACACTACTGATGAAGCATTCGAGTAGCGTCTGGTCTGGTGTCCAAGCTCTACCTTCGCATCTGACGGAAGGCGAGACTTACTATGAAAATTGTGGAACCGCTTTGCAGCGTTCTTTATTACTGTTTGATATTCAAAGAACGTCCAAAAAAGTCCAAGAGGAGGCGTGAGAATGTCCACTTTTCAAAACCTCTGTACAGGTGAGATGTTTATTTTGTGTTTAACGGCTGGCAGCAGCTTGGTTCGTGTTTGCTAATGAGCAGCTTTGCAATGTAGGGCGTTTAATCTTCCATGTGTATGAACTTAAGACCTCCCATCTGATGACGGGCCTTGTCTGTCTAAGGACTCCGGTCTTCGACCGCAGTTCCACGGAGTGCCCATTTTTTTCCTTTTCCCTTGTTTAGCAGTTTTTCCATCGATAAAATTCCGAAGACCTCTAAAAATGACTTTGCTTATGACCAAATTACATAAACTTACTCTCGCAGCCAAACACACATTTGATCTGGACCCATTACTCCCTTTTTACACAACAGCAGTTTTACTCGCTGGTTTGAATTGACCTAGTGACTTCGCATTTTGCAAAATAAATTATAAGTTGCACTTATCGGTCAAACGTTTGACGACGATCGACCGAATTCGACTGATACTTGAATCATGTCCGCGGTTGAAAAAAGCGCTCACAGTAATCAAGATATAATATAGACCTAAAGGCTTTACTCCGTGACTGCTACGGATTTTTTAAAGCAATGCAAGACTCGGACACGTTCAATTATATCGCGAGTTTAAGATGCCCCTATGGTTTCGCAACCTCAAACTTTCAAGATTTTTCTTACTTCATTTGGTCTCTGTTGGCCAGGAATATTCCCTAAAACGTATGCTTCAGTGCAACAACAGGGTAGTGAGAACGGGGTAGGGTACTGGCTGGATACTCAGCAGAATCCCAGCTAAATCTCTCGTTTATGGTGCGTCCCAAGAAAAGTAAAACTGGTCGTGCGCTGTCAAGCAGTCTTCGGCAAACGTACGAGTGAAATGTTCCACCAGGTGGTAATGTAAACTTTTCAGATCGGCCTCGGTCAGAATATTCTTGGAAAGTATATACTCTTGAAATCTTACAATTTAGCCAAATGCCCTAATAACCAGCACGCATTAAAAGCTGTAACTGTTGCCTTTCCCTGCATCTAGGGTCAGTTTAGTTAAACTTGTGGAGACGGCTTGCTGTATTCTACATTTCCTGAACTCGTATGTTCTGCACAGCCACTTCAAACAAAAAGTTTGCGGAGGATATTGTTCATGTTGTTTTCTTCAACTATGGATTTCGTCAAACACGTCCAGTGAACTGCGTGAACTTTTAAGGCAGTTCGTTTTGTGTTGCCATAAGAAACAATGTAAACCACGTGGCTTTTTTAGAACCCAGACTTTTTGCCTCCCCAAAATGTACTTTTTAGCTTACATCTTGACTGAAGTGAAAACCGAATCAGTTGCTATATTTACATCTCTTTGATTTTGGTAAGCCGGCATTTTCTGTCGTAAACACCGTAGAACAACGCCTTGGTAAAAAACGGACTGATCTCTTCAGAGCATGTCTTATGTATGTGATCCCTGCACGTTTCGATCCCACCGACTATTTGAGCAGGTTTCACTCTCCTACCGTCGATTACTGAACTGTTGAATTACTGTCTCACAGACTTATAAAAAAAGTCAGTAAAAAGTTGGAATTAAATTGCAAAACACGATGCGGTTAGATACGAATATAGGTCATATTCGGTCCATGAAGTTGGCCGTTACAGAATTTGTCTCGCGCAGATCGAAACTTATTGTAGGAGAGAAAACTTGCAAGCCAATCCTGGGACCAGGTTCAAATAACAAGGGCTGTAGCCTCAAATTTGAATGGATTTAAACTGTTTGAATCTAAAGCATTTATTCTGCAAACAAACTCGGGTTTTGACGCCGTTTATTTTCAAAAAGCCAACATGTTTGATGAAAATTTTTTATATGCCTTTGGTTCTTGTCCACTTAAAGACAGTTCCAACTAACTGAGGTTACAATTAGTGAACCAGAAGAGAAGCACTAATTGCTACCTAGAAGCATGTTAGGCAGTTAACAGCATAGCCTGCGGCTAACACATGAAAACTAGTGATTGTCGCGTTAAACGTTTCCTGTTTGTTTGGAGTTAATCAAGCAATTAGTAACAAATTTGTCCAGTCTTCAGAACCATTCAGTGAGCGACCTCAATAAGAAGCAAGTGCTTGTTTGTTATGATAAACCTGTTGCAGATCACTTTGAAAACCTTTTGGTTGTACTTCACTGTTGAGAAACTTCCTCTTTATATATATATATATATATATATATATATATATCACGAGGCATCAGTTCACAATTTGAAAACAGGAACTCCTATTCAGGCCGTACACGTAGATGAGTGAACTCGTGAGCATTTCTGGCTCGTCTTTCATTATGAAAGTCTACAAAATGACGTCTGCTGAGTCGCTGTCAACACCCGCTCATTTTGCACGTGCGTACTTAGCGCGTACTTAGCGTACTTAGCGTACTTAGTGCACAATTTGACGGTTATGTAGGACGAAGTTTTGGGGTCGAGGCCAAGCCAACGAGCTCCAGTGAACCCAGTAGCGAGCTGTTCGGAGTCCTCAACAGCCTTATAATTAGTGTTCAGTGATCATATCCCTTCAGTTTTTTTTAAGTGAATAAGTCCTCGACAAATACACTCACTTGTATACCAATTCGGTTTTTAAGGGGAAACTCATCTTAAACCCAGCTGAACCTCTCATTTATGATATTATTCGAATTTCGTGCTATTTGGGTTCAGTGCTAACGGGGACTCGGGAACTGTGCCCACTTGATGAGCCCAAAGAAGGGCGAAACCAGTCGGGGGCTGTCGAAGAGTCTTCAACAACCTTATGAGTAGTCTCATTCATGAAGAAGGGTCCAGGCTCCGTTTCTTCAACATGGAATGCAGAAATGCGAAATTTTTGTGACACCGTGGTGCACCGATATTTTTATTAGGCGTCTGTTCATGGTCTATTTTTCCAATTTATTTCAAAAGTGTAAACCTATGCGTTTGCTGGTAAACTTCAGATGAGTCGACGTCTGCAGAAGACTTACCCTCGGAAATCGGATTTTCAGCATCTTTACCTTACGGAAAATCCCTAAGTGCATTAACTGCACATTCAAATGCCCCCTGAAGGAAACCTGTAGTATTATCTAGCCTACACTGATCTGACCCAATACCCTCGACCATCAATTATCCACGTGACGTCCGCAACCGCTAATCCTTTACCACTAAAAGTGCAGATTTCTGCTCATGCACATTAGGCTGAGTGGCCAATCACACCGTGGTCCACATGCAAATGCGTGAGGTACTCACGTGTTCCCAGTAGCTAAGCCGTTAAAATGCTCGTCCGGAAGGCACGTACTAACAAGTCAAGATCCCTTCCAAGCTTCTGCTTTCCCGTCACTGGGCAACCGTGACCGATATGTTGTTAAGCCTTTGGGGGTGCATTTGGTTCTCTAGTCCGTTGGTTGGCGTGAAAATAACACATAAAAACAACAAACAATTCATTCCGTCTGAAATCACCTCGTCATCTTCATGAAGAGGCTGAAGTGCCACGAAGAGGCTGGATCCGTCACGAAGGAACTCACCCTGTAGGCCCAGCAGTTAAGACTGATAACTCCGTTAGTCCTGCATCGATTTTGCGTTCAACATCTGCGCGTTATCCAACGCTAACATCCTTCGAGCCTCGATACAGTCTATCTGGCTGCTTTGAATGTCCGCAATCTGAAGCGAGCAGGACATCAAGCCGCTCTTGCCCTCACAATGGACTTGCTTCACATTGATATGTGCTGTGTATCAGACACAGATGCAAGCACAGTGGTTGAGCTAACTACCTCATCACTCTCCACTCACTTTCGGCTGCATAGCTCTGGTGATCCAGAAGATGCGCAGATGTCAACATTATTCTGAATCATAATGTGTTTGGAGCACCCCTACTTTGATGCATCGTACAGTCCTATGAGAATGCTGTAGCAGTCCTCCCCAATTCTGAGGCTCATTACCACAGAGGTGTGAGGCAGGGAGATCCACTCTCCCCAATATTGTTCATCATGGTAATGGATGAAGTTCCTGGATTGTCGATGCCGCAACTGGGATATCAGTTCCATGACACCGTGGTAGATGGTTTCGCCTTCGCTGACGACTGGCTCGTGTATGCAGAAAGTCAGGCTCGCCTTAAAAAGAAGCTTGAAGCTGCTGCGGTCGAGTTGAGAAAAGCTGGTATGGAGATCAACTCCCGAAAGACGAAAGCAATAGTGAGTCGTGGGAGAGGAAACATCGGATGACCGCGGTCTCAGTCAAACCGTATTGCTTCACTGAGGCACTCGTTAATCATCTTGGTCCGACAGACATCGAGGCATATTTGGGCGTTCCCTTTACTTTCCAGGGGAAGGAAGTCTGCAACCGCCGACAACAGCTGCTAAAACTGCTTCATGAGGTGGCCCATGCCGCATCAAAGAATGGAGTTCACAAGGAACTACCTGATACCAAGGCTGACATATTCGCTGTTACTCGGCCAAGTCTACCGAAACACGCTCAAAAGGCTGGACAACTACATCAGGCAGCCTATTCCTGGCTGGCTAAGTCTACCGAAGGACACTCCAACCAGCTGCATCCACGCTGGTAAAAAACAATGGGGGACTTGTAACCCAAGTCTCAGTTCAACCATCCCGATGCACAAGAGAGAGCGTATGGAAAAGCTTCTGTCTACCCAGTGCTGAATACTGCGCGATGTGGCCAATGATTCCACACTTGGTAAGGTTGCTCGGGATCTCAACCTTCCGATCCGGGTCCAAGGTGCACGCATAAATACCAAGGAAGAGCTGGTGGCTGCTTGCGGCGGTAGTCTGTACAACAGCGTTGACGGTTTCGGTTTACCGGAGTTGGTCGCTTCGCTTCTGTCGAATCGATTACCTGTGATTCCAGAACGAGTGATTCCTCGGATATTTATCCGCGGAACCCAGCTCCACTGCAACCCGTTTAGGACGAAAGTTAGAAGCGCCCGGCATGGCCATGGTGGCCAGACGATCTTCTATCGTGGAGGCTGTGGTCAACCAGATAATTTGGTGCATATTCTGCAGTCCTGCTGGACCACGCATGGTGGTAGATGTGCTCGTCATAGTCGGGTTGCAATGGAACTCGCGAAACGACTCCGTTGCTTAGGATACACCTTCCTCGAGGAGTTGAGAACACCTACGTCGACGTCCTTCATCAAGTCTGACCTAATCGCTGTTTCGGGAGCCCCAAGCAGCTGTGAAAGACGTCAGCTAATTCTTGGATGGGTGCGGAGTGACTGTGTGGAATGAGAAGAAGCAAAAGTATGGTGCTGGTGATTGTTGTCTCGCCACCATCTCGGTCCTAAGTAATAATATTAACCTTCTGTCAACCAACCAATGATCATTTCATATCGAGGGATCTTCTTTCCTCAGCACGCCAAACCTGTGATTGGACCGGGACTTCCTAAGGTCACAGTCAGTGACTTGTATTTGCTCGCCATTTTGGGCTCTCTACGTACTGGCGATACTTTCCTGCTTGGTACATACCGTTGCGTTTTCATTCTTGCCATTGGTTTTAACAGCTCACCCGAAAACAGGGACGCCTTGTGTCTGATGTGCGAGTCTTGAAGAGCATTCATCATTGTTTGTCCTTTCTTCAGTTACTGGTCTTTACTCGCGTGTTTCCATAACAAACATTCTAACATACGTTGGGAGTCACCTTGTCTGATCGGAACACTTAGTGGAACGCCCTCAAATTGAACGTTTCCCTCGTTTTATCTAATATTCCCCTTCCACATCTATCGCTTACATTTACTTTTTATGTTTATGACCGTGCTCTTCAAAAATAAACGATAATAATTGTAGAGTTTATACCAATCGATTGTAGTGATCGAAAGTCAACAAATATGAGACAGAGAAACAGATTCATGATGCGATGGAAATCAGTAAACCTTGAAACGGAAGTTTCAAGTATACAAAGCCGGAATGATGAACACACATCTTGAAATTAGTAAGAAGCTCCGATCACTCTTTTGCAAGACGAGAATGGATCGCCTTCCCTAATCCCTGTGTAGATGATCTTCTCACAGGATTTACCATAAATTTTTATCGTTAGAATAACTAGAAGGACTTTGTAAACTCACAGAATAGAGGTGAATTTGCTAGATCCTGTGTGGAGAAACGTAATACACAGAACATGAATAAAAAATGTCTGGTATGGCTTTTTTGTTATAGGTTATGCTCTCGGAGTTCTAATTTACGGCGCTAAAGGGACATGTACAAAACAGGATATAGTGTGGATGAATCTGAATAGTGAATGCCTCACAGAAACGTCTTTTCAGTTCCGAGGTAATTTAACCTCAACAAGTACTGTTACTTAACACATCCAAACATCCGGATTTAACGTTCTACCAGCAGTACGGGTTAGTTCATTGATGCAGCTAGCGGAAACCATGAGATCCGGCTTGGAGCGCAGTCTTTCAAAATTTGTCAGCAGGTCAGTAACATGCCTTTAATTTTATCTTAAGGAGGGTCAAGCTGCAATGGTCAACCTGCAAAGACTGGTAGTAACATTCGTCACCAAGCGCAGACGCAGGCAAGTTTATCTGCTGAAGGCCGACGTGGGCAAGACAATAGTCATGGTCATTCGGTTGCATGAGAGGCATCCGGATTAGACGACCGCTACGCCCATACAGTGTATTTCCTTACAAATCACTGAAACCTATTGGATTCCAAAGGTTGCATTTTCAGGAATTTGCTCAAACATGGCAACTTCAGTGTGTTTTAATATACGGCAATTCAGAGAAGACTGCTTCCAGGTGTTCATTAACGTTACTCGTGAAGTTAAATAAAAGAAATAAGTATAAACCAACCAACGGCAATGAAGCATCCGTGTCAACACTGATGTTGCTGTCTTTGATGATGATGATGATGATGATGATTGACCAAACTTTACTCTCTAGAGACCGCTTGCCCAAATACACAAGTTGGGGTCACCAACCATTGGTGGGTATTTTCGTTTTAGAGCCGAAAACGTTGAAGGCCATAAAATATTCCCTTTTTAGTTAAGTGAAGTGCAAGTGTAGCCAAGCAGAAAAGTCAAGAAACACCTTACGGTTGTTTTGTTTTTATTGAGGACCTTTCGCAATGCATATCTCATGAAATTCCTGGGAGAATAGAACCCGCGGCCTTCCCGCTATTAGTTTGAAAACATGACCTTCCAGCTGCGGGGTGGCTGATCAGCAGTGTGCGTAACCTGAAATCTCCATTACACTTCTCTCCAGCAACAATATATTGGTAGTTTAGAGGAAGGAAAAAAATTCACGTGATGAGTGAAACTTCCATCTGAGGAGTCGTTGCTCGAGGTGCCAGTCAATAATTGTGACCACATACCTTGAGTGAAGGATGAGCGGCGCTATATCTTGTCTAAGTGCGAGTTAGTTACATTGTTGATCAGCCGCTTGTGGCGGAATGGTTATGTGCTTAGCCACTGGGTGTAAGGCCAAAACTCTATAAGTTTTGCTCCAAATGAGGATGAAACAGCTGCACAGTGCTACTTTGCTTTTCAGTATAGACTAGAGGACAACATCTCAATTGAAAATTATCAGCTCTCCTCACACCACCGGTAGTATGCTCTTTTTCTCTTATAATTGCCATTTTGACTGAAAACTGTTTCATTTGCCAAATCCGTACAAAACGGAAATCAGTGGCATCTTGCTGGAAAAGACCATACATGGGGACCCATTCAAGGGCAGTTCGATAACAAAATTAGTTACCAAGATGCGTTGGACTGATATACATGCCAAGTGACCTGTGTTTTAGCTTCACTTACAGTGCTGTAAGCAAGATGCACATGAACGGCAAAATGCCCAACTTTACCACCTGCTTTTGCGTCCAACATTATATGATGATGTTACGGAGGAGTATGTCCTAATTCAGTCTCCCTGAGTGACGTTTTGAAGAAGCCTCGCTCTAAAACAGTTGAGTCATATTTCATAGAGGAGAAATGCGCCTTCCAAATTCGATATCTTGTGCACCTGAACCGGTCACGGATGGTGTGGTTTATATTGTTATCGATCGCAGAGGGTGACTGAATTCGACTCTGTAACCCAGAGCTCTGGGTTCAAAATAAACCTGTGCTGTTTTTGAACCTGGTCTAGTTTATTAGTTATTCCGAATCCATGACTTAGTTTGACTGTGATGTCATTTAGATCTGTGTTTGTCTATTCTTCTCAGCTAATCCGACATACGACATTATATAGTTTCATACACCCGTAATAGGCTGGAAACCGAGACTTTGTAATACCTTTCAGAAACCACTGTAACTCAAGTCAACCAGTAAACAGAGTGACTAATGTCATTTCCGAAACACGTCATGGACACTTCGAAAAAAGCCACTCTGGTCGTTAACGGTTGATGAAAACTCTTCCACGACCGGTTTCGCCCGGTCCGTCCAATTTGGGTTCATGTAGAACATAAGGTTGACAGAAACTTGGGGAACGCGCCTGCCTGGTGAGCCCCAAGAAGGGCAAAACCGGTCGTCGGTCGTCGAAGGGTTTTCAGCAGCCTTGTGAGTAATTTCGTTTATGAAAATAAAATGCAATATCTCGAATATCATAACAACAGAGACATGAGGCTGCCTCTGTGCAGCACATTCAGTTGAAAAATATCACAGACAAGATATTCAGTTGATTCTCCCGCGAAAACCAAATAGATATGCAAAAGGGGTATATTTGTCTACTCCGGTCGTCTTCCAAAACCTTACGCGAGTCGACTATAAGTTGAGTCCTATCCATCAAGGCTTATTTCAGCATCAAATTTTCCACCAAGCTCGTAGTTGCCTGATCTTGATCGCCACCCGTTCAACTTGTTAGTCGTAGCGTGAGCCTATTTAAAACGCCGCGGTCTATGTCACGTCAGAAAATTGACAGTTAATTAAAAAATAGCAGGCCAAGGCAGCTTGTTAACGTAGATTACGCGCACAGGTTTTTACAGTCTAGCAAAAAAACTGTTTGAGTGGGGGGACTATGAACCAAAATTACCGTAACAGCTAGTCGGTGGAGCTGTTCGTCAAACTTCCTCATCAGTACCAAATAATTCCATAAAAAAGGCAGAATTTAGCGCGGAAAGTGTCTCCGTGAATTTTTCTGACAACGAAATCCCACTAATGTGTCCTATTGTCCTCCAATAAAACCTGCTAAAGAACTGAGTGGGAAATTGTCGCATATTTCGAGAAAAATCTAGGTATTCCTTCTGATTCATCCAGCAGATCCCCTCAAAAAATAACCATCCAGGAACAGGATCCGAAATGGCCGTTTCTTTTGGATAATCCTCTCTGATGGGAAGCCAGTCATTCCAACGACAAATTAATATGAACACCCACATCAGCCTATCCGTACTTGGACGAGTAACTCTTTAAAACTTTGTGAAATTCGTCAGCTTTATTCGGATGATTGCAGTGCCTGAACAAACTGAGTGAGAACACTGAATGGTACCAATTACTATGCGCTGTTGTACTGCTGGTTGTCGGTCTGCTTCAGCGTTGTTGACCGCAGTCAGTTTTTTCAGGTCTACCAGGCTTGTGTTCCATTTCTTTTGATGGACTCCAACCAGCTAACTTGTGATTGCAAACCTATTCAATGGCTGATGTCGAAAGTTTCCCAAGGATGCATTAGGTTAACCACCATCGCTATCCACCTACTGCACCGAATGCGACACAACCAAACGCAACGCATGCAAACGGACCACACCGTTTCAGGCTTTTATGACGTCAGTCTGCTAAACAATGCACCGTATCACTTACCTCAGCAACCGCGGGCGTGAATAGACCTCAGTGAATCGAGGTGAGCTGGAAGCTGCAGTTGCTGTACTGGAATGAAATCTTCATTCCTCCCCGAATTGCTGGGTTAGCTCCAATGGAGCAGGTACAACCGTTTGGGGTGCGACAACCAGCTAGTCCGATTACGTCAGTGAAACCAGATCAGCTTCAGAAGGTTCCTGCGTGAACTGGTCGATGAGAGTCAGAGGAAAATATAATAAGCCTAATTCCCGCCATCTGGTCAGTTAACTACCAAGGGCTTAAAACTGTATTCTGGCCAGTTTTATTCATATCTGGGCAAGTTTGTCCACGAAAAAATTCCTAATTATGCGCCAGTTCGGTCAAAGATTCCGCCTTTGAACTCTAGTTAGTACTGGAAAATCCCAAAACAGAGAAATGTGCACTACTATGCAAATGTCTGTTCAAATTGTTTGCTGCGCACACAAACCGCTCAAAACTAAACCAACTTATTGCCTATGTCTTCAGATTCGGGGTCTGCTCACTATTCCGAAGTGTGGCTGTCCGTGGTTAGGGTAATTAGCCTACCAAAGCTTGAATTAACTGTGTGCACAGGGATTCACATAACATAGTCACGACATTCATACTTGGCATCTTATAGTTATTTGGACTGATTGTTATTCACCCCATCAGAGCCCACTTACTGATGGGCAACATGGAAAAATTTCTTGTTCAGCAGTGGCGGTGCAATGAACAACGGATTCTAGTATTTACAGAAGTCTTCTCTGAACAAACTGACGTGAAACTAACGTGAGTTTGAAACGTACATACAAAAAAGTGGAAAACAGAGCTAAAAAAGCTGAGAACCACTCTCCGGAGACGTCAGATCAGAAGAGTTTTTGGTGGTTAGTTTCAATCAGTTTGCTCCAAAATACTTGAAGATGCCCTGTTTAGATGCCGCTGTTCATCGTATAAAGTGTTTTGTAGGGCTCGTCCTTTGAGGCATCAACTGAGGATAGTCGGAGTGAAACCTACAGATAATCGAGGAAAGATTAGTATTTTCGTATAGAGACAGAGAGTGAAGAACCGTTACCAGTGGGGCATAGGGCTAGATAGAAATAAATTTAGTAGGCCTCCGGCAGGTTGTGGTGGCCAGCATTATCAGTTTGTTGTATTCATGGCTTATCCAGGAGTGCCTTTGTCAAAGATTTGAACTCCAGGCCTCAAAACGGTAATGTAAAAATATTCAGATTTTCCTTTATCTTGGTTTTATTCGCCGAATTTCATCACAAAATACTGCATGAAATCATTGTGCTTTCTGTATTACACTAGAGACATTTGCCATCTCTTACAAAGAGGCAGTTATCGCCCTTTGGTCGTCTCTGGGATAACACTATGAGAATTTGTTAGAACAAATTGCTTTTTCCTGCAGTTTTATGTACCACGCGTGAAGCTCATTTGATTTTTCGACATAAGAAAGCACCTCAGTTTAAAACTCATCATTGCTCTCTCTAACATGTCCCTAAAAGGACATACGTCTCAGATGAACACCCTCTTGTTCATGGTCGGTAAGATTGCCTATGCAGTTTTAACACAAACGGGAAGAGGAATTCCTGACTTTGTCATTTTAGATCAGGTGCTTTCTTCTTGTTTATGTTTTGGCTGGAGGGGATCAGTTGATGCGACATTGAAAACACGATTGGTCGTGAAATTATGCCTTCGTCCCAAGGTTTCAAAAATCCTATGAGCAAATTGTGACCATGTCAGTCACTGGCCTTTCGGCTGACTTCACTGGCAAGCTACAACCAGCTCGCAGAAAACCAAAATGCGTCTCAAGCAAAAGTTGGGCAATTGACTAAACGTCCAGCATTCACATAAACTGTTTTATTACGGAATATTTAAATGTGATCAACCAAATGATAAAAATTGCTTTTTCTGTGATGTCGCCTTGTCCCTTTCCGGTGGGAAATTTTGTAACCTGTTCTAATTTACTTTCTAGCAGTATCTCCGACCCTGGTAAGAAAACTTTATATTAGAGTAGTTTACTTAATTTATGGGACGAAATCTTTCAAAGTTGGGCTGCTTTCCTTTCCGTGCTAGCTGGGATGATCATCTGACGAATGACTCATTTTGCTTCTTATTACCTCTACACAGTCAGTCGTGGATTCAGCATACACACTGCCTTGATTCAGTCACTCTAACAGACATTCTGCATGCAAACTATCGTCCAATGTAACAACCGTATCATGAGCATAGCGGTCTTTTTGCGCGTACTGAGGTAATTTGGTATTCTGCAGGTGTCTCATTAATAAGTCAGCCAAAGTTGGTTCCGGCGCGCTTCCAGTCGCCACGCCATCAGCCTGTCGCAAGAAGTTCCTGGCAAAACAGAAGTGAACATTCCAAGTGGATAACCGACGCAAACATCAGGAGTGAATTGCAGTGCCATTCATGCCGGTGGAATTTGGGGAAACAACAACTACTACTACTCCCTGAAAACGAAGAAGGCCAGCGAAGAAGAACATGTATCACATCCTACCCCATTTTCTCTTCAAGATATTCAAAGTTTTACTCGTATTATCGAATTCAAGTGAACTTTTTAAACCAGACGCTGCTAGTTATCTACCTATCAGCACAAGATGCTTACAGGTCAAACGGATTGTTCCGCTGGGATCCGCCAGATAAACCAAATTCAGTAATACCTAGTACATCTAAAAACGTGGATGAACAGATTTCCATTCTTCCTAAAGGCTCCTATCTTAAGAATCCCCTGTCTATAATGATACAGATAATTTTGGAAATGAACAGTTCTGGTCTTTATTTTCGTAGCACACGCGTTTGGAGGATACTTATCTGGGCAGCCGGGACGTGGATTAATACTACCTTGTTTATACAGAAGGCAACCAAGATATTCGGGTATCTGTTTGTGTGTATAATTTCTTTCGTATTCAGCAAGAGTTTTGCACATAAGCTAGCCATACACCTCTAAATGATTCCTTCTGTACGCGTGATTTGCAAGTTCAATCGTTCCCAGTATAAACAGTCAGCAGCGTAGTGTGTTCAGTCCTTCCGCTAAAGATTATTTTGAGCTTACCAGGCTTCATAAGACTGTGTAAGGAATGCTCCAAACTTATTCTCGGGTTTTTTTGCATGCTAAACAACCGCTAGAAGTTCTGTTCAACATATTCTTCAACCAAGAACTATATAACGATATTTGATAACTAAATATCCACAACGGGGATTATTCATGCAGGTATTTTCAATTCTCATGTTTCCCACTTTTTAATCAGGCATCGTCTGTTGTTACAAAGTATCCATTACTTTTGAAAATTTGTTTTTTCCATCTGAACTGAAACAAGTGATCTAAATATTGGATGTCCATTAAACAGGCAGATGAGTTTTATAGGTATCCTTCTTCAATCTATCCACTCTTCTAGCGAGATCATGGACACGATTCAAGATAAAATTGTTGGTTACACCTACAATTAATTATGAACTAGTACAAGTGATTACTCGGAACACATTGAAGTTGAATTTGTTTTTTGAAAAGCTCGAAAAATTCCTTCCAACTATAACCAACATTTTATTCTGAATCATTTTTCGCCGCAGTTTTTTAAAGTTCACTTGAATTGGGCGTAGCAAGTTCATATGGAATATGATGTACTCTGCCAAAGTAAACAACGACATTCATGAACTTTGTTAAAGAATTGTTTGTCTTGTGATGATATGGTAAACACGCCGGGTGGAGAAAACATCAATAGGTACAATTAACACGGTACAGGGGAGCAGTAAAAAAGGGGAAGATCTATTCGACTTATGCACTCATCTGCCTACCAATTTGGTTTGACGGGAGAATCACCTGGAACCCAGATGAATCTCTCTTTAATGACACTCTCAAGTAGGGGACTGCGTCTCCTTGAGGAGCTGGGCGGTCAAAGAGTTTTCAGCAACCTTATGAGTAGTATATTACGTCTAGGAAATGTCTTTTATTGAATGTTTAGAATACATTTGAAAGCAAACTTAACTGTGAACTATGACCTCAGCAAATCCGAAAATAGGGGAGGTGTCGTTCATCCATCATAAATCACCAAGCAATGCTCACTTTTAGGCTACGTAGACCTTCATCCTAAGTAAACTTGCTCCTGATTTTTGTCTGTGGCAGACATACTTGTTTCTCTGTGTGGGTATCACAACAAACTAGCTAGTTAAGACGGCTGCCGTCAATCGGCATTCATCTCAAGGTCAAAATACGAAGGGATATTTTGAACTGGGCACATGAAGACGTCTGATCGGAAGAAAGCACACGTGCTCAGTGGTTGATTACTTTCTTCCGATTCTGGGTACAGTTACTTAATTGCCCAGTCAGCTTTCGAAATTCTACATTAATCAACTATAACCGCAGATCATCCGCCCCATGGCAAGTAACAAATACTACCATCCATTTCCTGATTTCATATATTGCCGAAGCACGCATGTCCTGGTTTGTCTAACGGGACTGGTGTTCATGTTTAGTCCACACTTTCGAACAACTCTAGTGTGATCCACGCAGGCTTCTCAGGTTTGGCCGCCCAGACTTCCATTTGCAACTTATTCACCTCGTCTAGCAACAAAGGACTACCGGGAAACCTTTAGATCCTCATCAGCAGTGCGCATTTCACGAATTTCTAGGTGGAATTCAGACTTGAAACTTCGCGACTGTTGGTTGGAGAATTAACTCGCCGGGCAGGGGCGGCTGATCAATCACGTGATTAACTCGCACCTAAACAGAATACGATGCCACTCATCCTTCATTTCTGGAAATAATATCACGTGCTCACAGACTGACTTGCCCCCTGCGTGACTACTTCCATTTTCTGGCAAAATTTTCCGAAAATTGTCCATCACTGCGCGATCGCTTTTTTACTGGTACGATAGCTTGTGTGTGGTCGACTGAATCTGTGTTGCATAGTTAGGCGTGTGCAGTTGGATTGTGGGTTGTAAGTTTTCGCCGTTGCTTTCGAACCTCGGAATCCACGTTCTCCAAGATTATGAGTATTTGAAAAACAACAAACGATTCAGTAGCATCTCCGCTGTCCAAATCAGGGCTTAAACAAACCAAAACTACCACCACATAACTTTCCCATGTCCCTACTGGTGTTTCCATGCCCACAATAGAGGATGACCAGACTATTTGGTTGGAGATGAACCGGTCACGTAATAAACTGCAGTTGTGTACTGATTTCCAAGGTTCACGCCTTCCGCACAGAAAACGTTTGCTGTGCAGAATTGAAAAAGCGACAGCGGAGCATGTGGTTTTATTTTCACCGATATGCCGTTTGCATTCTCCTTTAAAGTAAGCAGTACTGGATACTCGGGATGTGGCATCGCAACTACGGAACTAAAACCGATACCAATATCCCCTCATTTCGTCGAAGAGCTGTGTTAACCGGGGGTGGTGTTCTATGGAGCAACTCATGTAGAAAGATCCTCATGCTTTGTGCTGGTCCTTACAATGAGATAATCTACCCCAACGTTAAAACCAAGCTGATGGACGAGGAATTGGCTATGCAAAATAATATCGGTGTATATGTTTAGGTATTGGTGAATTCCTAGTTGCCTGTCCTTACACAGGACCCCATAGCTAACAGGAAACATGCACACGTCCTTCATTCCGTCTGATTTCAAATCACACGGCCGAAAGATTTAAATGCCTATCTACATTGTGTCAGTCAGAGTGATGGAATCAATCTCTCATCCATCTCGGTAAAACCGGCCGGACAGATTAGCGCTCACGCAGATCGCATACAACGGTTTGGTCTTGAATTTCCTAGCCCGGGGACACAGTCCCAGCTAGCCTAACCTGCCAGACGTGATGGACGCATGATGCGTAACACAACACCGACTCAAACGCGGACACAACCGCCGCAGAGTCTGTCGGCATTCAGGAGGTTCATTCAACAGTTGGGTTTACTGATGATTCGCTCCAACGGTAATCGATTTGATTGCACAAACTAGGGTAACTGAAGCGCGGAATTGTTACACCTCATTCCAACTGTCATGGTGTGCTGATAAAAGCTTTTCCGTATGACAGTCCACCTCGGCCCATTCGGTAACATCAGCACCAACCTTAGTTCAGACTGACTCTCTAGGTTCACCCCACTCGTCGCATCTATCAAATGGCAACCGACGTAGCTGGCTAGCATTTTTTGACAATTAAATTCTACATTCTTTAGTAAATCCTTTTGGATAACCCAACCCTGGATGTGTTACCCTTCTTATCCATGGTGATGTCACTGACTTACGTGTGTTCGTCTGTTTGAAATCCTGTCAGTTGTCTTCCTCTGATTGCGGTATCGGGAACTAAGACACCGGAAGTACCTGGGCCCAGTCACTCCTGCTACTAACCCTTATCATGAGGAAACTTATCATCCACATTTTCCTACCGAAAAATAATCCTTCTTCCCGTTTTATTTCTGTATACAGTAGGTGTAGCTGGGAAGCTTAAAACAGGAGTTCATTGTTTACGACCGCCATAAAGCGACCCTGACTGAAGACAATATGTGCTTACGTGGCCAGTGGTCAAGCGAACTATCCAGTCCTCTTTTACAAACTGAACAGTTAGATGTAACAACACTTTGTTCCGCCTCACTTCATTCTGAGGGCTGTGTCATCCAACCGGAAAGGCAGAAGAGAATTCTGCACCCAGCTTTTTACGAAAACTAAAAACCAAAATATTATGCTGTGTTGTACGTTAGTTGCACTCTTATCCCTTGTAGGTTTGGTGATAATCAGGAAAAAACGTCTGATTTGGAAGGGTTACCATACGGACAGTTTTGTTACACATAGGAGAGTTGTAAATGTTCCTCCTATTTCTAGAAGAGAAATATAGGCCTTTAATTGGCAGAAAGCAATTTTGGAATGGTTGTAAATCAAAAGGCTGTTTGAACAGCTATGGTATTCCAAAGTCCCGACAAAAAGGAAAGAAGTTAAACGCGCGAACTGATATCAACCTAAACAATATGGTATTTGGTCAAACCGGTCTTGGCCTTCAACAGACAATAAACGGGCTTCCGGTAAACGGTAACATTTTAATTGAATATCTTATCCTATTCTTACAAAGACCACATATACTCAAGCACGCAAAAAGAATCTGCCCCTCTTGAAATTTTACCCATTAATGTGCTCAACTAGCAAACTAATTATGATAATGTCATTCCTAATTTTCAGATTCACTTTGGTGGTATTTTTGTCATATTAATATGAGTTATTTTTTCATGAGTAGCCAATGATCCATGAGTGCACAAGTACCCTGAAACCCCTAATGAACGATAGGTTCAGTCAGGTTAGGGAACTATATAAACAACCCAGCGGTGCCTTTCAGTGTACGAATCATAAATTTCAGGACAGTCTGTGAAACATATTGAAAGCTTGAAACTATAAAAGAGGTGTAGAAAAATACATTGATATGCGCATATTCTTGTTAAAATACTGTTACCGAGGCATCGAACCATGCATTTAAGCACAGCATAGTGAAAAATCGAAGTGGTGAGCAAACACTGGTTTGGATTTTGAACAGATGTTGGAATCGTAAACTTCTTTAATCGAGAAAGATGGACAGGATTCTGGGCATCCGATAGGATCGGCAGGTATCGACATCGATATCCAGTAAGATCCGCCGGTTTCTGGAAATGCACTTGAAGGAAGGAAGGAAATTATAACAGTCTTTTCCAAACTGCTCCTAATTCGGATGCAATATCAGATTTATTAAAGATAGGGATGATCAATGCGTGCAACACTCTGAACGTAAAAGTTTGACGTGCGACTGGCCGAACTTTGCCCAAAGTTTATCCAACATGAAGGGACCACTCCCGGTTATTTGAGATGTTTATCTCTCTTAGTCCTACGTAGACTACCTGAGAATGCCAAACTAATTTACAATGAGAAACGAAGGGTTCATGTGTCAGGCACGAAATTGCCTCCCCAGATTTTGTACCGAAACTGAAAAACATTGAGTGACAGTAAGAATTCTTGCGACAGACCCACGAAATTGTAACTTTGATCAATAGTTTCACGTGCTTTTCCACAGTATCAAGCCTGCTGATTGGTATTATATTCAAGGTATCGTTACAGTATATGAGGAAACCAAGGAAGTCCAGGTAGACGACGTTAAGGAAAAACCTGAAACCCAAGAAAATGGTCCTGTTTCAGAACAACGGTTTTATCTGCAGTGATAAAATATAAGGACAACTGGGCTTCTCATCCACAGAGGCGTGTTTCTATACAGATGGCTTTAATACTAATGATCTACCGTGAAATGATGGCAGCATCTTTGAAAAGTTCTCAGATACTGGCATTAAACTTGCCAGCTGCTAGCTTTTGGAAATTTTCCAAGCAATAATGTACCAGCTGAATGACACAGGTCCCGGTTGAGCGAGAAGTGCAGCACTGTAATTTACGCAGTGGAACCCGGTCAGGTTAGCTTCAATCACCTAACTCAGTGCACCCAAACATTGGGTGTAACCATGTCAGAAATTTTATCAAGCAGAAAGTAGTCAGATACTAGCGGAACAACGCAAAGTCAAAAGCCAAAGAATATGGTCAGTCACGTCGTTGTTCCATCTGTACTATGTCTGCAAACCAATATGATATATATATAAGTATGTATATTAGAAGTGAACCCCTTGTTCTTAACAACTAACAACAACATACCTGCTTATCTATGCCATAACAACAGAAGCCGATCGATCTGAGTTAGTGATTCTGATTGCAGTTTTTCTTCAAAATGAATCGATCAGACAGGTCTAGGTTGAGCAAGCTGTTCTGAATTTGGTGGCCCATATCTTGGCATTGCACTTCTCGCTGAGGAGGCCGTCTAACAGGCGGACCGAAGTACGGTCTCCGCAACGGTAAAATTGACAGCGCAGGTCACCGATCCGATCCGGTCCGATCTCTAGTCACTGCTAGAGGTCAGCTGCATTAGTACCGATAGAAGACATAGATCGCGGTATACCACGATTCCTTTAGTCTTCGTTGGCTTCATATTATATATAAAGCGAGTTTGGAAACAAAGCTGAGCTGGCAGACAGTGATATACACACGTGTCATGTGCTGGGAACCAATGCAATCAAGGGCATTGTTTTAAAGGCTGACTCATGAACCTTTATTAACGGGGGGCTTGCTAATCGATGGGAACTTTTGGATTCCAGTTTCCTGACAGCGCTCGGAATTTTATTCGATATCTTAGTGCACAATTTTGAATGATGAAAAAGCAGTGAGTCCCAACTAATGAAAACTAACACCATTCGCCATGTTAAAGAAAGCCTGACTAACAAATTTCACCTTGTTATGGTGGACATGGCATCGGATTCCCATTACCCGACAGTATAAAACTCACAAAGACAATTTAGGACCACAAAGGTAAAAAGGGGAAACTAAAGTTCTTGGTAAATTTGTGCAAAAAATTGCACAAAAATTCAGGTGGTAATTTTGAATATCACGTTTCCACAAGAATGATTTTATGGTTTCTCAGACTGTTGGCACGTATGAGGAGCTGGTACTTTACACCTGTTGTCATATTTGGGAGCGAGGATTCCACAAGCAACTATTTGGTGGGATCGGAACACGATAAAACCGATGCTGTTGGTTAATTGATACATTTAAAAGGTTCTCCTTGCGAAAGGCTTGAGTGTAGCGCACCATTTGATGTCCTTTATTGATAACTATATTAGTCGCCCTCAGGTTTTCCAACAAATCCAGGATTTTCAAATGGAATTTAGACCCATCATTGTAGCCAATCTGTGCAGAAAAGCCTAGATACAAAGTGCAGCTATTTCATCCTCATTTGGAAACATCATTAGTGCGCACCTAACAAAACCCAGAGAGTATTGAACGCGCGACCTTCCGGCCGGTGGCTGAACACTTAAAAATTCGACCAGGCGCGGCTCTGACTAGGGATGTAGCGCTGCTCACCATATCACGTGGTCATGTACTTAGGGACTCAGAGGGAAACGAATTCTAAGATACAGGTTTCCGTTATCTTGAGAAATTATTCTTCCTTCAAGCCACTTAGAAGACTGCTGAATTCGCTGAACTACATAAGGATTTTATCGGAACTCTACCGGTACCGGGAAATGTGTCAGCTCGAGTCTAATCTAAACAACCCGATTCCAAGGTATGCCGTATTTTCATCAAACCACAGTAGAAAACAAACTTCCAGTACGTGTAGTCCGGTTCTATTGACCCTGAAAACAGCATGACAAGGTGGTGCACACGAAAAGCAAGAAACAATGAAAATGACGCAATAGCAGTGCCGTGAAGTGCAGCCGACCAATGGGGAGAAACTTAAGGAATACCAGTAAGTGTTCGGTTGCAAAATATGATAGCTGAGGTAGGTTGCACCTGGCCATTGAGTCAGCGGAACTCATTGACCCCAGGACGTATCGGTAATAAACTCCGATGGTTGTCCAGCAAGAGCACACTACTCACATGTTTTCTGAAAACTCTTCGACGTCCCAACCGGTTTCGCCCATTTTAGGGCTCATCAGGTAGGTGAATTTCGCGACAGTTGATCGATCCAGTCAACGCAGGTTGTACAATAAATCCGACTAATGTTGGGCCGGCAACGAAAGGGATTAGGACAACGGGTATGAAGAGTATGGGGACAATAACTGGAGGGGATCTATTAAGATGAACATTTGTTGAAAAGTTTCCGTCTGTATATGGTACTTTAATACTGCCCCGCAAATGCTCTTCGGCCCCAATCTCATCTCAGCTGTCTATTAAGTTCCGTCACTTGCACTGAAACCTCCTACAGGGGATAAACGTGACACACTCACTGAAGAGGACAGCATAAAGAGAGTTGTTGCTCGTGGTTGTAAACTACTCCCTCTTCTCAGTGTCTCAAATCGAGGGTTTGAATGGGCACAAGCCGTTCTGCATGACTCCCACCCACCCTCGAAGATGTATCTCTACTGGTTCCCCTCCGGGCGGCATACTTTTCTGACGTCTCACCTCAAGAGGTCAGGAACTCTCCTTATCCCTATAGCTCTCACTAACCCACTTGCGCTTACTTCACGCGTTTCAGTTGCGCCTAGAGGCCGACTTCCGTGTGAAGTCTTTTTAGATAGGACCATTACTAACCGTTGTGGCTTCCAAAAGGCCACCTATTTTAACCACTTTTATCGCAGTTAAAGAGTTGGTAGATGTTGAATCTAACTTGACCTTATGACAGTTCCCCCATTCATTTGTCTACTCCGCCTATGTACTTTTGATCTCCAGTTGTTTTGCTTATCCGTACCCGCCACTCACCTTGCCGCAGAAGCCATCCATCCCTTCGGACACTTGTGTGTTGGCATGTGTCTGTGTGTGAAACTGCGCAGCTGACCTACTTACCCATGCGCGTTCGTATCCCGTTTGCTGAGCCTGCTATGACTTGTTCCGTGTGATCGCACGGCCAGTGAGAGTCACGAGACTGTCGTCGGAAGGGACGAGCGCAACCCACACTACTGTGCCATCATTCCGCTAGCCGTTGTTTGGTGTTGACACTGCACTGTGTCGGTCAGTGACAGGCCTGTGCACTTGTTGACGCTACGAACGTGAGCAATTGAGGTTTGTTGTACACATTTGCTTACCCTTGTGTAAATGGTGCCGTAGAATTACGAACCCAATTCTTCCTTTTGATATTCGGGATTGTCGAACCTACGCGTCACTCGAAGTTCCGTGTCGGGAACCTCAATAGTAGGTACTCCGATAAACATCTCCAAAAGGCGTCGACTAGCTGGATCATTTACAACCACCTTCTGGTGTATCGTGTCTTTAAGTCGACGGGTCACCGCTCCGTATGTGTAGTAGGTAGTTTGGAGTCAGCAGCGGGGATGCAGGTGGACGATTAACAAGTAGGCGTTCTAGCTCCACAAACAGTATAGTGGGGAGTACCGTCTGTCAGTCTTTGCCCCATGCGCACGCTACACACAGATCTGACCATTTTCTCCCACACTCCTCCTCAATGCACTGTCTACGGTGGCTTAAAATGCTGCCGGATTCCCTTAGCCGATAGTCGGCTGGCGACCTTTCGCCCTCCGATTCCTTGTTCGGTAATCTAGTGAGCCTCGTGCACGTCACATTCCAGTAGCAACCTACCCGACTGACCGGTACATTCGCCGAAAGGAAGGTTGACGAGTAGGGACCAGTTTCAACTCAAATGAAGCCAACATGGGTAGGTCCCTAATGGTATAGGCGGCTGCTGACTGAACGGCTTCACAATCTTTGAGAGGATGCGATATTTAAAATGACGCACCTGCAGTTAAGGTCGACCACCCTGCCTACGGTTTTGATGGCCACATTGATCCTCGTTCCACTTAAACCGAGGAGTGTACATATATTCTCCCTACTAAGCGTTGACTTGGATCCACTATCCAGAAAAGTGTAGGTCGTCAGGTAATCATTCGAACCGAACCAATTCCCAAAATATTTTGGGCCTTAAGCACTATTGTACCTGTGCCGTGTGCTTGCAGTTTCTCGCCTGCTTGCCGGGTTTCACGATCAGTTGTGCAGTGAAGCAAGTCGTGGTGTGGCAACTATTGAATCTATGCAATTTGGTCTCTTTTGGGAAGGTAAAATTTTGTGGTCCTTTCCTGCAATCTGTCCCCCAGCGATGGACAGATAAAAATTCTAAAACATGAATGCAGCCTCCAGAGTTCGCTTTAACACAGCAAATTGACATATAATCTAGATTGATGAAGCCATGCGTGCACATCAGTGCCACCAGTTAACTCAGCTTACATTAGCTTCGGTGATAGAGTTGTTCCTTACTGGGCAAAAGTTCACGGTGGAGTTATGAGATCGCGCACAAATTTGGATCCAAACGAGAGACTGACGCAACTTCCGTCAGCACAGTATAAGCTGGTCTCTCCCTAAATGAACTTTACTGTCCGTCGTGGCGACCGGCATGTTGTTGTATAACTTAGCTTGCCTTTGTGTAAATAGTACCGTAGACTTTCGAACCCAGTTCTTCATTTTGATATTCGGGATCGCCGAACTTACGCGTGACTGATAGTTCCGTATCGGGAACCTCAACAGCTCTATTTTTCACTATTACGTAGACTAGCAGCTTTCCACATCCCAGTGAGCTACCAAAATGGACTTTGGTCCTTCTACGTAATTTAGAACTATAAGGAATGCTACTATGCTTTATTCAGGTCAGCAATGTCTTTTCGAGGGTTTCGTTTTCGGGGAAATGTTGCATTAACTAAGGCTCATGCAGTTGAAATCCTTACTCGGAAACCTCAGCCACAGTGGAAGTTTGTGTGCACTGAGGTTAGTGATCTGCCCACTTGCCACCGCGAATGTCCTATCCGGACTCAAAGTTCCTCATCGGGAACCTCAACAAACACCCTCATCGCCATCGCAATGTTACCCGAGACATTACACTGTTTATGTGTATACCAACACCGGCAATCTAGCTACCACAATCACCGCCGTCGCATTACCCGCCACTTCGAAACAACTACCATTTTCACCATCCACAACCACCAATTTGACCATCATTAACAACCGTCGTCATCACTATCGTCAAAGTCGACAATACTATAAAAACCTCATCAATAACAGCGCCGCAACAATGGGGACCAATACAAATATCCCGAACTGAGCTTGCAGCTTGACGCGAACAGTGTAACGAGAAGTAAAATATTGACTGGCTGAACACACACTCTCTATACTTTATTTTGTCACGAGTGAGAGCCTACCGGTTTTCCTAAGCCCAATTTGACGAACCCAACTCAAAATAGACGAAGTCGAATCCGGGACAATTTTGACTGACATCTACCGGCAAACTTCACAGATAATCTCACATCCACTCACCTGAAACTTGGAAGCAGCTTATAGGTAGGTGGTTTGGGATACTTGTCTAGACTTTTGACGAAATTTGCATAGATCAATTGTTATTACTTTTAGCTAGCAGCTAATTAATTTTGCGCTTGACACAATTAGAAACACGAAGAAATTGGGATAAGACTATTCAAATTTGAAGAGGGACAAAAAATTGTTGGTACTTCCAACTTTGATATCGTCTAGTGCGTGTTTGAGAACGCTCGTGAGGAAAAACATGTCTTTTTTATATCCCAACGTCTTTGTAGCAGCGTACTGCCTAACTATTCATAACTAAATGCCACTTTTAGGGTATCCCATACAACCTCCGTCGAAATGTATGTGCAAACATACAAGCAAACAACATTTGCTAACAAGCCACCGTTTCCAACTTTAGCATTTCAAACTCTCACAAAAACTTTTACATACTGGAAGTTGTTACCATCATATTTGTCTGTGATGAATATTTTATCTGGTAGTTTCATTTGGTTTTACTTAGAAGCCATACAGGGTGGTATCTGAAGAAACGAAAGCCTTTAGAGAGTAAAAGACTCTTTCGTTCATGTGATCCATGCCTGAGAGAGCAGGCCCGTCATTAGATTCAAGTGAAAGGCTTCCAGTAACGCATTTGGCTGTCAAGCACAATTCTTATCTCAACTGTCCTCCATCGCAAGTACTTGTATGGATCCCTAAAAGCTCAGCCATACGAAAATTTCCATCCTACACGCCTACTAGTCAGGCCCAGAGGCCGAATTCCAAGCTCACTGACAATTGGTCAGTCTTCAGGTTAACGCTGGCGGAACACAACAGCTAGCTAGACCAAGTGCCACGTCCAGTCATTCAGTCTCCTTTACATACTCACCCTTCTTTCAAAGCACATTCCAGTATGGCAGAACAGGACGGAGTGCTTCTTCTGGCAAAACAATCACCCACAATGAAACTTTTGACATCGTTTTGGCCCTGGCCGCCTGAGAACAACTACTGTGTTCTGGATAGGTCTCTGAAAAATCTTTCTCGACACAGTTGACCGTAAAGTACAGAATACTGTGACAACTTTGCGAGAACCTTTAAATGAAATCCTTAAAAACCCTTTGTCTAGCCCCATTCAGAGCTGTAGCATTTCCTGTATAACCCGTTATATCGATCGCCGCCTGGTCAGTCTTGCCTCAAAGCGCAGTCGAATGGTCTTGAATCTCTCCTCCGTTTGCTCACATGTGAGCACATTTTCGCATACTGCTACTCAGTCGGAATTTTGGTACGGTTGTGAACTGAGTGGTAGTTGGGTTGATAAAATTTCCTCATGAGCGTCACGCTAATATAGCTCATTCATATTGTGCTATTTGTGATAATGGATCAAATGATCCGAACTTACACATCAAACCACTCGATATCAGGGTTAAAAATCCAACAGCCCTTAGATCACCCGAACCTCATCAACCGTCGTTTACCCTAAACAGTTAACTCACAGCATCTTGGATCAGCACTACTACTAAGAATTCACTAGCCAGTGACGTCGTGGTGTTATCGTCTGTGAGTTTGCATGATTCGACAACGCTGGACTCCGACCTACGTGACCCCAAATCGGTGGTTTGGAACCTTGTCATAATTGATTGTCCGTTATCTCTTTCAAACAACGCCACCATTACTAACCTTACAAAAAGCCTGCGTTAGCCCAGTATCAATAGCTTTCCATTTAGTATTTGGTCAAAACCAGCATTTTCATTGTTATGAGTTAGAACAAGACCATCGATCTACACACCCATCCGCATACCAATTTGGTTTTGATGAGGGACTCATCAAGAACCCAGATTAATCTCGCGGCTATGATGTTTTTCTTCAAGAAGGGCGAAACAGGTCGTGGGCTGTCGAAGAGTCTTCAACAACCTTGTAAGTGATGTATCACCTCTACAGAACAAGGCCTGTTTTCCGTTGATTTTTTCACGGTAATATATTGGTAACTGGGCCACCCGTTTGGAATTTTATCTGAAAAGTCACTCGTAAACGATTAGCACTTGAAAGATACACATACCTTTGCCAAAAAAGCTGAATCGGATATCACCCAGGTGATGAAAACGTTCGAAGTTGTATATACATTGTTCCTATTTAATCGATCCGCCTCCTGCCCCAACGTTGTCACTATGGTTGCTTTGCACCAAAGGAAAAGCAGTAAACTGAAGTGCTAGTCATTTTACAGTCTACTGCCAGTTTATTTAGGTCATAAATGAGACTGTTAGTTTTTTTATGGTATTCTCATCACCACCTTGGGAGATAGCAACATCAGTTTCGACACTGATGCTTCATTGCCGTAAAACCACAGAGGTTATCTTATCATACGCAAAGCCTTAGAATGCGAGGAAGAGCAAAGAGTGGGTGAGAAAATTACCCGGTACTGGCTTATCGCAGGCTCAATCGCTCAATCGGACAATCCAGAAAGAAACTGACAGCACGAACGCTGGTGACATTGATTATCCGCCAATTCTTGTACTGTCTCCAGCGAATCATAGGGCCCACCGGGGCTCTTTTTATGGTCCAAATATCACCCGCCTGCGAACTTAGAGAAATAGAACTCATAGTGTGAGATAAAGCATTAGATTTTGATCTATTTATTTCTTAAACAATAGGTAAACGATCTACCAGAACAGGGACCACGGCTCTTTGAACTCGGATCGTCGTAACGATAATCCACTGTCTTTTTCACATGGCTTCTGGAACACGTGGACCGGTGTGGGACATTCGGATTTACATGCTCACAGCCTGAGGGCACCTTTGTGTTTCCGACTGACCTTGTCTATAAGTCTGTATAACCTAGAATTCTCAGCTATCAGGCAAAACGGTGAAACCGCGGCCTGACTATAAATTTTTGTTACGTACAAGGTTTTACAGTAATTATTATTTTTTCATTTAATAGATACTTATTCTTGCGTCATTGTCCACTTCATTTGCCTGAAAATTTACCGTTTACGGGCGTTGAATCAGATAGAGCAGCTGGGTAATGTGAAACACCTTCGTTCCGTATTTCATTTTCACACATCACCCATTTATGGACATTTATAATCAGATTTGATCGACAGGTGAGTTGTTCGTTTGTGGACAATTGGGAAACAGAACAATAGAAGTTCGTGAGAAGCTGAACGCTTGCTGCTCAACGTAAACACCCATAGATTTGCCTGTATGAGTGTGTGCATGAGAACACAAACACTGTGAATAGTAGGTGGAAAGGGATATTAGACAGGTCAATTTGACCGGTGACGCCATTCTGTCCCTGAAACAAGATTTTGACACAGTCTACCGCCGTTTGCTTGTTTATTTTCGCAGAAGAGAAATTTGGCCTCAATCATTGGTAAATGATTCAACCAAACGCTCCAAAAAAGCCTGATACCACATAGCCCAAATTTTCATGTTTATACATATGCATATAAACCAAACGTCTTCAATGTTTCACTACATCAACCGGCTGGATATGAGAGATTGGTGACTTCCTTCAGAATCCTACCGGAATCTATGACCAAGAGAATGGGAAGCAACATCAGTGTTGCATACTGATTCTCTACTGATGTGATTTTACGTTATGCTGAGCAGGGTCGTTGTAAAAAGAGCGAAAAGGAAGACGCAGACTGATCTATCACGAATAGCGGGGCACTTATTCTCTTACCGGTCGACAGCAGAAGTCAGTATCAGCGGAGATTTCTTTCAAACTACAGCTCATCACCAAAATTCTACCTATTTTTGGATGGGTGCTCATCCGAAGTTTTGACAAGCAGTTTAAAAGTTCGAAGTTGTGACACAAATATGGTATTATTACGACCTTCACTGCGACGGATCTTGCAAGAATGGATGATACACTTCATCAGCCCCATTTGAATGTACGTCCACATCACACCTCATGGACTAAACCGGTGAATTTTTGTTCTGTGCATGTGCATGATTCTCACCAATCACGTTTTGCACTTAACAGAACTAAATTGTTGGTCAAAGTTATAGGTGACTACCGTACCAGTCAGAACGAAAAATGTGCAGACTGGGTCTTCATAACTGAAACCTTCAAATCCAAGGCTTAGCAGATGTTCCTGGAAAATCGTAACAATTTTGGACTAACCACTGGGCTCATCCCAAGTGGCCAAAATTCCTAACCGATTTATCTTGCTGGCTGAAACACACAAAGGTTATAGGACGGGTGTCTGAATTTTCTATTCACTATTTCTAATGGACTTTCGGATTCAAGTGAATGATAGCTGAGTATCGTCTCTTCCTAATACGTAAACATTTTCCAAACTAATCAGCTTGGAATATAAGTTCAAATGAGATGCGAAAGCCTCGCGCTAGAAGTTCCAAAACCTAACCACAAAACGGAAAAGTGAGCCACTTGCAAGTCAAACCAAATATGTCCATCAAAATTTGGATGCGCACCAAAAAGTCCTTGTTTAATGAACTGAACGTAACCCCGTTTAGTCCCAAAGCGTAGCTGAAGACTTTCGAACTACCAGTGATTGTTCACTATTATGTTCAACTTGCAGTTACGCCATCGATATAACAACATATTTTCCACAGAGTCTGGCTTGAGATGACGTGGCCTCATGATCACCAGAGCCCGAATGGATGACTTCACCAAGAAATGTCCATGTAATGCAAAGTAATGTTTACAAGCTCTTGAATGTTTGAAACTAAAATGGCCTTTTTTACTGAAAAAGTCTGAGTCTTAATTGAAAGCACTCGAAACCTGGAATCACTGCTTGATTGACAAACTGAATTGAATGTTTTATTTCTAGACGGTACTTTACAGCGGAAAGTAATTTTCTCTACGCTTTCAATCATTTTCAGTTATTGAGTGTGTGGTACATTGATATTTTCGTATTCACGTGGATGACATCAGCAGATAGTGGTCCAGGAATTTTTTGTTTAACCATGCCAAATCACTACCATCGACGTTGAGCATTTATCAACATCGCCCGGTTTCACTGTCGAAACCGCAGGCTCTCTAACCGAACGAACGAGCAGCACTGGAAAAAAATATTATCGAATTTGCATTCTTCATCATCTACGGATTAACGATAATCCTTTCGTTGGTGATGAACTTTATTGGAATAAAGCCCGAGAGGCAGTCCGAGGCAGATAAGCCTACACAGTGCCGGGTACGTGCGCACAACGCTCACGTAGGAGAAATGTTCAGCGTGTATAATTCGATCACCGTGTGCGTGTGTGTCCCAGCGCTTGACAGTATCATGCATTAGTAGCCGAAAGGTATGATGGATTGCTATTCTCATTCAAAATCGTCACAGACTAGTTTATTTTGGTGGGTAAAATCCTGGTAAATTGTAATTCTTTGAGTGGTTCACATGGAAGTATACGTAACACTAGAAAATCGGTTATCTACTACTCTGCGTATCTCTGAATAGCGCTCACTCTCTTGTACGACATAATGAGAAGACACGGACCGTAAAATGTTGGATGTTCGTTTGATCTTGACAGCCGCGTACTGGAAGGAGTTACGTATAACACACTACTCATAAAGTTGCTGAAAAACTCTTCGACAGCCCACCACTGGTTTCGCCTTTCTTGTGGCTCATTAGGTAGGCGCAGTTCCCAAGTTTTCATCAACCTTATGTTCTACATTGATCCAAACTGCACAATGCTCGACTTGTACACCCATTTTCGTACCAGGCTGGTTTTCACGGGAGAGTAAGCTGGAACCAAGCTGAATCTGTCATCGGTGATGTTCTTCTTCAGCCGATTGTGCTACACAATGCTGCCTCGTGTTTCAGTTGGTATTGCGATATCTCGAATTCCGTACCAGCTGAAGCATGA
>SJOL01006567.1:712021-725928 GCA_004794785.1 Opisthorchis felineus
GCACCACATGTCGATCAGATTTAGACGCACCATTCAAATAATTTATTCACATTGTTTTGTGAGGACCCTCCTTTTCATAAAACTTCCTACTCTAATTTTCGAAACTTCTGTACACATTTGAATGCATATAGATCCTTCTTTTTGCAGAATTCCTGTCCGACTAGCGAACAAGCCTTTGCTGTGCCTACTGACTGCTTCATGCAGAAGGTGGCGCACCACCACCCGCTTCTCCCCCGGGTATAACATGTAAGAAATAGTTTGGTGTGTCATTACCGTTCTGATTTTGCCAGCTTTTCGGCTTGTAAGAAACGTGACTGAGAGTTTCCTGACTCGCGTAAAATTGCGTAATACTCACTGCAATAAGCGGACGGGTCTGTAAAACGACAATCGAACACCTTGTTTCTTTCGATATTGTGTTCCCGTTCAGCTGTTACCAGAGCTGGAGTACCCAATTTAGTTTGCGTCATCTTCTTAGACACATATTCTTCTTTAGTACAGAACAGTGTGTTGAACTGTCTGCGGCTGGTTCCAGAAATCTTCAGCTTACTCCAAACAAGCACAGAATGACATTCTAACGAAACGTCTAGATCTGGTGACAAAGAAAATAGCTTCCTACCTGTGCAGCTTCCAGAATATAAGAAATTTTCCTGCAGATGAGAAAATGAAGGCGAAGTAACCGAATAAGTCATTATTAACTACTTGTGGGAGAAGTTTGTGTGCCACCTTGTGAAAGGAGAAAACCCTCCGCTGTTGTTGGTAAACACCAACTAAGCAGTTACAAGCTATTGGACAAGAAAGTAAACTTCTCATATGCACACAGTTTTTAAAAAACTGAACATTCTCACATAACCTCTTGAACTTCTATAAATATTCACTGACTATTACACAAGTGTAAATGAACACTGCAAAGCAGTTCTACTAGTTCCGTATTAAACTTCACCTTTCGTTAGACGCGGGGCGAAGCTTCGACATGACCACAGACTACTCACATGCGTAAGCAGTAGTATACGCCGCTACGCTGGTACCTGTTACACACACCACATTGATCACTTATTTGTATTCGTCAGCGAAGTGTTTACACCTCCTTGCCGAGTTCTGACAAACGGAAGTGTTAGATTGTGTACCAAGTGTGTGACCGAGTGTGCGTGGGTCACGAGTCAGCCGTCGTGCAATCGATGATACTCAGGCCCACTTGGTCAACTGATTGCTTGGTGTGTAGCGTTTCACATACTTCAGAATGTGCTCAACTAAGTCAGCACCATCGTACAAAAACGTGATCTAGTATATCAGTGATCACTCTGCCCACAGCTGCCGCCATATGTGAATCAGCAAAACATACCACTCCGTCACTCCCTCCGACATAGCATAACAAATATGACCGTTTCTCATGTACACAATTAACCAGTCATGACTCTGTTGATAAGACACTGAGTATCCAGCATGCTACACCATGTCACGCAAGGACAAACATTCAGCAGGCGCTCAAATGACATTCGGAAGACATGTGATCATATCGACTAGGTTAGCAAACTGTGGCTGGCAGCAAACGTCAGTGGGTTAATACCAGAGCGTTCTCAAAGGCACATTGTGGTGTTTACTTAAGACACTGCTTCCCAACCCGGGGTTAGCGCAGACCCTTTTCGTGAACCGCGGAGCATTCGTTACTTCAAAATGTAAACGAATAAGAAGCTGCTTATGTACTTTAAAGTTAATATGAGAAAGAATAAACGGTCGCTGTAGTTAGACATTTCAAATCGCTTAAAATAAGACCTATGTTACATAATAGCGAGATAAATTGGCAGACTTTCTATTGGAAGGCTAAAAGTCACAATTCATTTGTGACATTTTAGCATGTCCTGTGGGGCAACAAACCAAAGTGTGAGTGGCGTAGGAACAAAATCTCGAAAATCCAGGTGACTGTTACGTAGCGAAACTTATGGCAACCTGAATTGTTCTATTTATAGATTCACATTCTCGTCTCCAGCAAGTACGGCATGAAATCAGTAGTAGTAACTGACTGTTGAATATAATGCAGAACAGTAGTCATTATATCCATTCATTGTGTGTGTCAGTCGGTCGCTACATACTAGGTCATGGGGTGCTTAAAAGGTGTGCTAACAAACGCCTGTACAATCTGTCGTACCGCCAAAGCATCGCATTTTTTGGGATTACTGTTTTTTAATGCATTTTCGCAACGCCAGACAACCTAGACATTCCAGTATGAGGACTACGTGACCCAGAAACGTGCAGTAGTCCCACTAGGTTACCCTCCGCAAATAGGTAGGTTTACACGATGGTGAGAGCTAATTGGCTGATTCCGCAGCAACCTGGTTTGTGATGATCGATTATTGCGTCCGAAGGAATTAGACTGAAAGTGCAGATTATCCGATCTCCTAAAAGAACAGCATCCTACCAGCTCAACAAAGAACCAAACAAGGTATTGATTCAAGTCATCGTAACTGAAGTAAATACACTAGCCTGTTAGCATGCCCTATTTTCAAACCTTACTGGCCTCTAATGTAAAACACATCGTTGTGGAGCACTATAGGTTGATTAGCTATTTGTCTATGCGGTTGATACCCAAGTTAAATTGTTTAGTTAAGTTTGAGTATGGTCCTTTTATGGCCACACAGTATGAACCAAGGATACCTGCTCTTCTCTCCTATTTATTTTCATAATCGACGCGATAATGAGGCAGGCCCTTGGAGGTTTTCAAAAACTTGGTTAAAGAGCTGCAAGATATGGGTGATAATCGATTTCAGTGGCGTTCTTGTTGTCATTTTCGATCCAAATTTCCTAAATGAGTACCTGGATTTGGAGGCACCTCGGAATGATTGTGGTAAGCTAGCACTAATTCCCATCCCCATCCAATTTTACTCTTTTCTTCACAATAAGGCTTTCAAATAAATTATGGTTGTACGACAGTGGAGCATCAGTGTTGAACACCGCTGTCATGCTCCCGATGATGATACTGCTCCAGTACCAAGACGCGCAATAGCCCTTGCATAGCGGACCATGATATGTTATACCACAGTATATGAAATCTTATTCCCATGTCTAACCGTTGCGTCACAAACTCTTTGAAATCATTTCTGTAGGTCTCTGTCCTCGAAGGCATGAGAATTCCTGTAGAAATTCGGTAACGACCGAGTCATTACGAACTGCTGGACAGCATTCATAGTCATCTCACCTCTCGCTATAACAGCAAGCGTGGGCTTGCATGAACGCAGTTTACAACGTATGCCTCAGTATACCGTCAATCCTTGGATATCCTCCATTCTTCACACAGGCCGTATGATTGAAGACGCGCCAAGGTGGCTTATGCTTGTCATATTAATCCCGTTAGTTCCACCAGCCACGCCACTCCTCTCATGGCTTTGGAAAATTGATTTCCCGGATTAATCGGATCAGTAGACTCGCCATTACTCGTTTGGCCGTCCTCGTTGAAAAATTTGGCCCCACTCCGAGCGATGCGCAAGTGTGGGCGCTGACTCGGAAGTGCTGGATGGTTTTGCAATTAGGAGAAGGAAAGATGTATACACGTTAGCCAGTATCAAGATTACCCAATTAAAAGCGTACTAGTGACTATGATAGTCTTGATGGCTCTCATAACTCAACGAGTAAAGAGTGATGTAATGAGAATGAACTGGTCAGTATGATGGATTCTTAAGAAAACTACAGTCGGCTTATCTCTTTGACCAAAGTCAGTCTGTTTAAGGGCATACGGAACGAGGTAGGAAGGGGAGGTAGATAGTTGTTGTTCCATTGACTGAAAACTCTACTCGAGCCTTACAAGCATAAAACGGTCAGTTGTAACGATACTCAGAAATTCTTTATTTTGTCGCAACCGTGCTTGAGATAGAAACATGTGATCGAATAACAGCAGAAGGTAAGCGAGATGCACAAACACGAAAGTTACTTCGAGGATGCAGTGAACACTGGACAAACGAGTGTTTCCGTAAACCACACAAAAACGAACCGGGCGAACTAGACTGCAGGACAGACGCAACAGTTTAGTCAAGGGTGTGAGCTCAGCATAGTGAGACGTATCACTCTGTGACGGAACCTCGGCACAAAGCCGTGACCAACAGTTTTTAGGTAACCTTCTCAGACAGAAAACAAAGCATCTACTTTGGAAGGAAAGTGTGAGAGTAACTTCCAAACACCGGATAGTTCGTGGTCACCGAAGAGAGTCTAACAACGACAACATGTAACGGATGGTCGAAGCAGAGAGTTTTGACCAGGTCATGAACTAGAATTATCAACGTGGAAGAACTGGAAACCGTTCTCCTCACCATCAAGGAATGTTACTCAGCGAACGCTGTACAAAGGGTCCTGTTGGATCGCAATAGGTGATTGACCAATTGCTTGGTTTTTTCGAGCCAGAAGCTTGCTGAATAGAGTAGACACGAGTTCGCACACTAAACAACGACCAATGCCACTTGTGGAACATTGTAAGATATCAAAGTTTGCTATAGAGGAAGATGTTGGTAGCTCAGGTAGCGTAGATGGTCGTTGGTTTGTTCGCTGAGCTGGGCAGTATGATTGCAAACGTTTCATCACCAATCGAGGTGATATCATTGCGTTGTTAGGCAGCGTGGTGGAGCGTAGCGATTGGTCGGTGGTTGTGCGTTGAGTAGTGTTGTGTGTGTGTGTGTGTGTGTGTGTGTGTGTGTTAATATACATGCTGCTAGCCGGGGTTGACCTTCGATCACGATTAGTTGTTCGGTCGGTCAGTTCCATTGGTTAACAATGCGTTGTGAAATAATGTATCAGGTTCCACGTTTGTTTTCCTATCTGTGAGAACTCACCAGTTGGTGCGATTGGGTTTATTCTCTCGATGTTTGGCCTATGAATTTACCAAGGTCCTAGTGGGTCCCATCTACAACGTAAACAGTTCACGATGTTTCAAAAAGCTTTTCTGAGGTCTTCATAATATCCGATTGCTAACTTCAGGTCTAGACTCCACATCACCAGATATGACTGGTCCGTTAAAATGAGTGGTGACCTAAACGAACCTCAAGTTCTTCAATGCCGAAAGAGGGAAACTGTGGTCAAGTCCCATAAACGCTCCTAGTAGAAGCGATTCACACAAAAATCGGTTTGTATTTTGAATAGTGATGAGCCAATATAACATTCTTTCAGAAATTTGTCACCTTGCTATGACATTAGAAACTGATCAAACCCTGCTGTCTTAATTTCCAGTGGTGCCTGCGCCTGTGCACTGACTGAGTCTCAGTCGGTTCTCTAATCAGCTTTTAATAGAGCTGTGACTCTTTCCTGTAAGACGGAGTCTACATGTGCGGAAGATATGGGAACTGTGCAGTTTTTTCGCGTTCATTGCAAATCAACAGTGGCGCACACTCAATGCTAGTAAGGGAGACTGTAGCTCGCGAAATTCCTCCAAGCTACGGGTGGTTGTCATCAGGGTTATTAATTTGCACATGTGGAACGCCAGACCTAAAGCCACCACCTTGACGTGGTGGTCGGACTCGAGTGATGCAATGAACCCGTGGGCTACACTGGCTGGAACTCCGTTCAACAAGGCACAAATGTGTCAGAAAGGCCAAAGGGGGGGGCAGTTAGACCAAGAGTAGCTAGACCTCTTACTACGAATAATCGTAATACTAGGCGATCTGGAGGTGAAGTTGTACTGTCCTCTGTGATGGGAGTGTAAAGGCAGTAAGGCGTTTCCCACAGGTGACCAGCGATGATTTCTCCCCCGGAGGAATTTAGTAGGAGTTGGCCCTAACAACCAAACTCTCCGATCGCCCAGCGTTTGACAACAACCGCCGGCGCATTACTCAATAACGTCGAAGTACTTTTAAACTTAAGGATTCTGAGGCTGATTAAAAGGCATCTGCTGTGCATAGCTGTATTAAGAATCAGACATTTATGCCTTACTCCCTGCATCCTGCGGCCTGGCCAGACCTGCCACCAAGCGGGTCAGACTAATGAATCACTGGCTCCGGAGAGGGCACCTCAAAGAAACCCTAACAACCGCTGCTCCACGGCTCAGACTTTTGAACAAGAGGCTAGGAAAGGGTCCCAAAGAAAAATCCCACATCATCTCACCACCACGTGGGTCAGACCTTGGAGTCAAAGGCTCAAGATGGAGTATCTCAACCAAATTCAATTCTTTGACCTGGGCAACTAGGAAGTATCATTCACCATTACAGCTCTTCATTCACTGACTCATGCCCACACGTCATTTCACCTTCACTATCACTTACCGGTCAACTACCCAACGCTGCTGCGTATCTAAGCTTCTTCTCTGTAAAATAGAACAAATACCTTTATTAGTTTTAAGGGATCTTCTCCACATCCGCTCCACGTCTGCACTATGTGTCAAATTGGGAAAAAGGTAGCTCTTGCTCAGACCTCATCCTCTCTTTCGATTGATGTACGCTGTCTCCGAAACACTCAGATAAGTCTCCATTTCGTTCATACACCTCAAACCGCTTGGCACGAACCTAGATTTCTCGCACTTCACTCCTCGTTATCCGATGATCGTGGTGCCATGACTGCCTTCCATCAACTCACCATATGGAAGAACCAAATGAACCCGAGTGGAACGTCAGTACCAGTTAGCTGAAGGCAAGCAAATACAGCGTGCAATCTCATTACTTCAAAACAACACAGCACCTGCTCAGCATCATCATCATTATCAAAGACAACAACATCAGTGTTCGCACTGATGCTTCACTGCTGGACAACTATAAGATTCGTCTAACTAACTAACTAACTAACTAACTAACTAACTAACTAACTAACTAACTAACTAACTAACTAACTAACTAACTAACTAACTAACTAACTAACTAACTAACTAACTAACTAACTAACTAACTAACTAACTAACTAACTAACTAACTAACTAACTAACTAACTAACTAACTAACTAACTAACTAACTAACTAACTAACTAACTAACTAACTAACTAACTAACTAACTAACTAACTAACTAACTAACTAACTAACTAACTAACTAACTAACTAACTAACTAACTAACTAACTAACTAACTAACTAACTAACTAACTAACTAACTAACTAACTAACTAACTAACTAACTAACTAACTAACTAACTAACTAACTAACTAACTAACTAACTAACTAACTAACTAACTAACTAACTAACTAACTAACTAACTAACTAACTAACTAACTAACTAACTAACTAACTAACTAACTAACTAACTAACTAACTAACTAACTAACTAACTAACTAACTAACTAACTAACTAACTAACTAACTAACTAACTAACTAACTAACTAACTAACTAACTAACTAACTAACTAACTAACTAACTAACTAACTAACTAACTAACTAACTAACTAACTAACTAACTAACTAACTAACTAACTAACTAACTAACTAACTAACTAACTAACTAACTAACTAACTAACTAACTAACTAACTAACTAACTAACTAACTAACTAACTAACTAACTAACTAACTAACTAACTAACTAACTAACTAACTAACTAACTAACTAACTAACTAACTAACTAACTAACTAACTAACTAACTAACTAACTAACTAACTAACTAACTAACTAACTAACTAACTAACTAACTAACTAACTAACTAACTAACTAACTAACTAACTAACTAACTAACTAACTAACTAACTAACTAACTAACTAACTAACTAACTAACTAACTAACTAACTAACTAACTAACTAACTAACTAACTAACTAACTAACTAACTAACTAACTAACTAACTANATATATATAATACTTAAAGCCCTAGAGTGAAAAGAAGAGAAAGAGTTTGCGAGGGAGAGGACCTAGTGATGGCCTATGTTGAGCATTCTAAGGTGTCTACACCTCCAACCTCTCAATCAGACAATCTGGAAAGAAACTGAAAGCACGAACGTCACTGACATTGATCAGCCGCCATTTCTTGCAACGTCCGCAGCCAAGCACAGGCGTGGTCACGGGACAGCACCTGGTCAAGATCGATTGAATCTTGCACACTTCAAAGAATGTGATGAATCCCTCGTGGCTGTCCTAACGAACTTACTCCGAAGTATCTGGACTGATCGGGATTCCCACTTTCAAAAGCTGTGGGAGGACGTCGTGCGAAAACGGCCGGGGCATCAGTCTAACGGCTGTAGCATCAAAGGTTCCCGAAGGATGATCCACTATCGATATAGTCAAATTCGCGTTGACCAAGCTGGGTTTCTCCATGACCGGTGTTGTATCAATCAAATCTCCACTTTGCAGTAAGTATCAGTCTGTGCCATTCCTTCCGACGATTAACAATGATGGTCTTTCCCGTTCTCAGACCTGCTTTTGACTCAGTTGATCTTCAGAAACTGTGCAAGTGTATGGAGATGAAGGGCGTCCCATCTAAATCCTTGCCCTATAAAGGCTCTATATTCCTCCTCCTGTGGATGCGTACGAGTTTAGGGTAACTTTCCTCCTGAGTTCATCATATCCAGTGGTATCAGGCGGGGATGTCTTCCGTCACCCTTTCTGTCTAATTTCTTATTCGCCATAATGCTTTGGTCTTCCTTATCTGCCTCTAACATATCTGGGATCGAAATGATCCCGGGGCTTTCTCTCACGGACATCGAGTGTACCGACGACATTGCTCTCCTTGGTCAAGCCTTTTAGAAGTGCAAACTACTTTAAATGACCTAAATAACTCTTCTGTGCAGTTCGGTTTGCAATTTGCACCTTTAAACTGTAAAGTGCTGATGCAAGACTGGGTGCCGCCAAACCCAGATCTCATGTCTGAAGGCGAAGCAATCGATGTGGTGGTTAGGTTCATTCAACTGGCAGATGCGTAAATCCCGGTGGACTGACGAAAGACGAAATCACTTACCGAATTTGGAAGGCTAGGACAATGTTTGTCAAACCTCGATTCGTGTGGCGCTGACTACTAAGGGTAGAAAGCATGATGCCGCGGTCCGATCTGTCCTATTTTTGGCTCAGAGGCGTGGCCGCTGAGCATGGAAAATGCTTCGGAGACACTGTGTTTAACCATCGGTGCCTCCGAAGCATTGCACAGGTCTGGCCGGAAACTCCAGTTAATTAATGCTGGAATACGCCATATGGTTCTCGGGAAAGTTTATTCTCCTTCGATAGATCAGATGGTCAAATTCCACAGGTTACGCTGGTTAAGTCATGTACTGTGTATGCCTGGGGACCGTTTGCCTCTTAGAGCACTCTTTGCCCAGCCTTGTTTCGCAAACGAGGTCAGTTCATGACCTGGCAACAAAGTGTGAAAGTCCTTACTAAACAACTCAGTCGCCTTGGCAACTGCTGTCTCCCTGGATGAAGACTGCAGAAAGAGACAAACCTATGATTATTGACCCCAACAGATGTGGTTGTAAAGCAGCCAATAGCGGTCTGACACCAAAACCATCGCCTTCACTGCGTAACTCTCACTCCTTCCCATATTTGACTAACAGAATCACTCATTGTCAAAGAACGTATTGGGCCACCGCCTCCAACGCATGGGTTTCATTTCCACAGCCTTCTTATCCTCGGTGAACGAAGTTGTAGCAGCTGGAACCACTGTACTTAGAGGCATGATTCGTTAAATGAAAAACTGAACCGAACGGTGCATATGATTCCACTTGACGTCAAAACTGCAGGTTAAAATCACGTCATCTGGTGTTGACCTGTTCCTAGATTGGTGTCATCTCGCTAAAAGAGCACGCTCATTTTATGCAGAGGAGGATTTTGAAGCTTAAATCACGATAAGTCAGTTTGTACTCAGAAGTCAATACGTTCTTTCAGCTCTAAGTGGAAACATCAGCAATACAAATCATCCGTTAGTGTCAGCCTGAAAGTACAGCGGAGCATAGTGTTGCCGTCGCGTATACTGTGAAGATTACCCAGTGTTCTTCATCAATTACCTTTCCATTGAATTTGACTGGACCTGTGATCGACACTCCGCCAGGCCTCGTAGAAAGGAGTCACTGCTCATTTATGAAACTACAGAACAACCCCCGGGTGAAGCCTTTAGTCGTCAGTTACACTTGGAGAAGCTAAACTTTATCAGGAACTCAATCACTCTAAATGTTGCCTGACACCTTAACTCCAGTCTGACAAAATCGCCGTTCGACCACTACAGTGTTACAAGCCAAGCAGACCAAGGTTACTATTTAGCGGGGGTATGGAGGCCGCGAATCACCTGGCAGCTGGCTCTCTCAAGTCTTGATAAAAAAGAAGGCATCGAACAGGGTTTCTATTCTGGGAATGTTTATCTTATTCAGTATTCAAATGAAACTACACATAAATCACATGCATGGTTAGATACACTCACAAAACCAAATGTAAAAAGGTGGGAAAAGATATACGGGTCAATAAGTCACGTACTGATCAAGTCAAAGTCAAACAGAGTATCGGAGGAACAGATATCTAGTAGACCAGCACTAGTTCAAAAGTTTCTGCTGAACATCGCTCTGCATTACACAGTCGGATCTTTATAGCCTCTGGGATCGATCTCAGTGTGAGTCCTACTGTTCGTCACTCATATTTGGCCCAATACCCAATAATTTCTACCTCCAACTCTCTTGAGAAGCAAACTCTTCATACTGAAGATGCCACTCAATCAGGATGGATCGGTGTTCATCAGTAGTTGGCCAGCTAATAGCAGCTGAGTCTCAGTTAATACCACACAAGATCAGCTCGGTGATAGTGAACTGCCAGTATGCGGCTCAGTAACCAAATTTATAGCGCATACTAACACGGTGTACGAGGAGTGACCTCTTCTGTACAAGTCCTGGTTTATAAAATACCGATAGAGAGTAGGAAGTAAGAAATAATAGGCAAGTCTTATTTTCTGCCCTTAACTGGCGACGAAAAAGAACGGCGAAACAGTAAGCCACACATATTCTCGGTCTTTCATCCACTTTCAGAGCACTAGTTGGCTTGTTCATGCTGCAGAATAACGGAGCTAAATGACAGTGGTCAACGTTTCCCTCGGAGGGTGAAAGTATCGCAGAAGTTAACTCAATTTGTTTTTCACGGGAGACTCAACTGAATCTCTCGTTTATGATATTCTTCAACCGAATAGATAGATCTTGTGCTCCTGAGCGGTCAGCGAGCCCAGTTCGAATGAAACATCCTGAGAATTAATATTTAAGTCAAGTGCCACAGCCGTGAAGAGCGGAATGGTACGAATGCCCCCTTAAAGTGTTCTTGGTCAGTAGTGATCAGATATCCGTCTCAGGATGAATAGCAAACTAGTCAAGGACAACGTTGGCACGGAGAGCAATAGTACCAAGTTCAGCAGCATAAAGGCATAGTCCTGGATCCGCTCCAGACATCCAAGGATATATCCAATGAACTACTGAGGTTCGGCCCTCTTTGATATTGGGCGGAGAAGATTAACCTACAAAAGCCGGGATTACACAAAGAAGACTGTAGTCAACCTCTCTGCCCCAGGATACCGGTCAAGCGGAGACCTATGTGTAGTCTACAGGAGAAGCACCATTCAAACGAGAATGGTGCGAACACAAACTCAGCATCCCTTACGTATGTCTCAAAGCAACCTAAAGTGCCCAGCACCTTCTAAGAGCTCGGTACACTCCCTGACTGGGAAGTCCTGACAGGCAGGCAAATCGATCGGGAAGACGAGGGAAGTTAATGGGTCATTATTTTGAGCCACTGGGTAAAACAATCACGTTTCTGACAAGCGAAAGATGTTAGGCTGCCCGGACGTCAAAGTTTCTGTGGTGGAACGGTGTTGAGACTTCCGCTCCGCAAGTCACATATCCGGGTTCCTAATTCCAGGATATGTGCTTGCCCTCCTCGGTGTATTCTGACCAGAAAATGCACCAGGACTGAACTGTGCAAACTAGAGGATGATATTAACACAAAGGTAATTTACTCAGTTATTTCGCGGTGATTGCAGTTAAATAAGAAATATAATCCTTCACGCGTAACACCACGGATGCGCATATGAATACAGGTAGCTCCAGCTGTCATTCCTTCTTTCTGTTGTGGTATGACACCACAAGGCACATTTAACGAAAACAGTCTAGCGGCTTTAACGGTTCACTTGTCCTGCAAGACAGAAATAGCAGGTTGCTGACTTCAGATATTTTAGTGAGACAATGAGCCTATTTTCAGTAGTTACGAAACAAAAAACTCCAGTAACTGATCGATATTCAATGAGAAAAAACTGGTCCATGCAAAAAACAATCTTGCGTTCGCTCAACTATTCACGTGAGTGTAAAGCGTATGGTCTTGAGTGTAGTTCAATTCCTGCTGCACCGATGCACACCTCATTGAGCTAATGTAGACTCAAAATAGACGAACAGATCTGAAGTTAAGATGACACGCGACTGTAGACTGGCACCAACACACAACTGAAACAAAATATCAATTTTTGTGTGACAAATAAACCGGCCTTGCAGAAAAGAAGGGGTTGACCTGTGTTGTTCTCTGTGTAAAACTGAATAATCTACGTGTTCACAACAATTCTCTGTGCTAGTTGGTCGCCAAATATTTCAGAGCAAGTAAAAAACAATGGTGATTGCATAATTTTCCAGTTAGCGTGTGCAGAGTGTGGTTTCTCTTTGTGTATCGTATGTAGGAACGTGGCGCGCAAAATACTGAAGCGATAGTTTTCACACTTAATGTGATGTGTTGTGCTATGCTATGTTAGTATGTCATTCCAGGTTTTCTTATGGGGGCTTAGGATACCACTGTATATTGCGTCAACTACGACCACCATAAGCCATCATCACGTTCCAGGTTACGCTCATATATAGGCTGGTTCTTCTGAAGAGAAAGCAAACATCTGGTCTATCCTGATGAATGGTTTTTTTGTGGAAGGGACAGTTTTCTTTTGTACCTCGAAGGAAGAGAAACCATTCCACTGACACCTCTATCTCGTGCACACAAAAATCGCTACCATAGTGGCTGTTCGTACTCAACTCGTTTGATAGATATACTTAGCAATCATACTATTTTACCTTGTGAAAGGCCGATGACAGCTTAATCCAAAGGGCGACGTATTTTTATTGATAGAGCCTCAGAAAAGTATAAAAGGATGAACAGTGAGACGGGTAACCCTTTCAGGATAAAAAAAACCCTCCGAAATTTGGATATCTTTCTGTAGAGTGTATGAAGTTGTTCTCTATCAACTACAACATATGGTATAGTTCTTTCGAGAACATCATGAACGAGAGATTCGTCAAAACCAAACCGATATGCAAATGAGGGTATTTGTCGAAATCTGTCCAGTCTGCTTTCAAGTAGAACATAAAGTTGACGGAAACTCGGGAACTGTGCCTGCCTGATGAGCTCCATGAAAGACGAAATCGGTCATGGGCTGTCGGACAGCCTTCACCAAACTTACGAGTAGTGTTTTACGTCTATACAACATGAGATTAATTTTGCTGTCTCAGCTACAGAATCACGGGTCTAGCCTTCTAGTCCATCAAACTGAAGCACCTTTTGAACCTACCGCACAAGTTCCATCGTTTTCCCAATGGACAATGTGATTGTACTGTATACGGAGTCTCTATACTGCGGTTGTTCTCATCCTCAAGATGGACTATCCGCAGAAAAGACTACTCAAAAATGACGAGTAGTATTCGGTCTCTTTAGGAACTGTATCTCATTTGAACAACTCGCCTCCAATCACTACGCGACTATGCTAATTAGACTGCCTTCTTCACCCAATAACCTTCAACCGGAACTGTACAGGACGCATCAATTTCATTTCGCCTGAAACCAATTCTCAGACGCCATTATTAAATCACAGATAAAAACGGTGGCAAACTAATGTAAGATCGGCAAATTACCCTATTCAAAGTACACCCACGCAAACATTCATTAGAATGTAGTCATATTCATTTCTGTTAACTTCCAGTTCTCCAAAGGACTGCGGCAGCTTCTTCGCAAACAAACCTAGAACAGTTGT
>SJOL01006567.1:726951-804181 GCA_004794785.1 Opisthorchis felineus
TATATATATAATATTAGAACCAGTGTCCAAGGTTAGTGACCAATGATATGGACATTTTGATTTATGCCCGTATTCATCGTGGCCATCTAAAAACACCGAAATTCGGCTAGCTTATAGATGTGAGTTTCGTACCCGCCAGGCGACTTCACAGCTTGTAGACCCCCACTACTCACGCAGTTAATAGGCCTTAGGGTGCACCGTGTTGTCTGAGTAGCAAACCAATGATGCCTTCATAAATTTCCCGTAATCAAAGTTCACTTTGCATAGATAATGATTTCAACTTACCCGAGGTCTGCAGACGGTCTCGTCAGTTAACATGAAATATAAAGGAGACGTGGAAAGAGACTAGTTAGGAAAGTTGCAAAGTTTCAAGTGAAGAATGAAACGCTATGGGGAAGTAGGCCCCTAAATACATCATAAGACAATCGGCTACGTTTGCTAATTTCCATCCTTTCAAGCACAGTAGTCAATTCGTTCTCCGAACTGTCGTTGATGGGAAAAGTGATATTTTCAAGGGCTCCACCTCAACGGTGATGTTCATGATAATGATGTCGATGACGACATGTCTAAGAATTATTTCGTTTTATGGTTCGTGAACACGCGCTTAACCACTTAGATATACCAGGTGATGTTGTCGACTTAGCCGACGCTGGGTATACATAGTGCTCAAATTGTTGTTCATATTAATGCGACGTGAAAACATCTACCTCTAAAATGTTTGAATGCACTCCTCTGCTTAATCTACACAACAGTGTGGACCTAATTTCGGTAAATTAATGGGGTATGTTGTGCCCAAAACAATCTTTCAAAACAAGTATTTAATTACAGTGCGTTGTGAAGTTCAGGCGAATTATGTTTCAAGTGGTCTCACTCTGCTGCGTTAATAAATATTTGGGCACTGCGACATTCCGTAAATGGTAACCCTTGGCCTGAACTTGTCGAAGCGACACTTGGTGGTTGCGGTTTGTTAGTCTCGACGGTGCGCGAACGGACTAGTAACTCGGTCTTGCATACATACATACGTACATACATCCACATAAAGAGATGCTACGACCTTTGCATTCCAAGCGATACTTTTGCATCCCCACTTTGTCCAACCCCTGTCCCAATTTACACATGCTATCCTGGATTGGACAGGCAAACCAAGCTAGGTGCCTTCTCCAAGTGTCAAGCAGGGTAGGAGAACAAGGCACTAAAACTTAGAAAACTGATAAACAGTCGTGGGCGGACTGATAAATTGAAGGAACGCGAGATACGAGAATGCCTTAGGGTGTGGTTCAGTGACCTTGACAGTGTGTGGTCTTCAGAGTTGAGCGTCTAGCGATGTGAACTATTGAGAGAGTTTAATCCATTTACAGCGAGGATTCCCGGTGTTCAGTAGCCGTTACAAAGCTATGTAGCGCTTCGTGCACCAACCTAAACAGGCTAGCATAAACCCTACCCTACTTGCATAACATAGCATAAGCCGTCGAAGTTGCGGAGATGCGTCGTTGCATTTGTTTGTCACATCTGTCTATGCGAATGCTCCGAGGCTGTAATAAAACCAGGTGACTGACTCACCTGGAGTACAAACAAGGCAGCCCATCTGTGTCACCCATGCAAAAAAAATTTTCGGTAAACATTTCGGAAAACTCCACAATTTTCTCGATGCCCTGTATATGCCGGCGAACTCGCAAACTTCCGACGACATGTCAGTCCGTACTGACGAATAAAGCACATTCATATACGGAATGGAGTAAGTGTGAATTCGCTGGTTACGGTAACCTTTTCAGTAAAATCCAACCGACGAAACTCCTGGTGTCAGCTTGTTTTGAGGTATGGAACATCTACGAGAATCTGCTTGTCTGTTCTCATAGAATTATCGATTTTTGATCATCTTTCTTAGCTGAGAAGCCGTCGAACTGAAGCTGAAGCGAATCACGTCAGAGTTCATTTATTACATTTCAAGAATATTATCCCACTCACACTCAAAGTTATAAAAATAATGGACTGAATAGATAACATTTTATTACCTATTCTTGAGCTATGTTCTCCCAGGAACGTCGTTCCACAACTCCAGTCAGCTTCATCAACAGTCAATATTGTCTCATGTCTCTGAGTTGGAATTCAGTCATCCACTTAATAGGACCATTCAGGGTTTCCACCTGCGAAGTATTTTAGATATAGTTTAGACTGTGTCCAGTTCACAATGAACATTCCGCATCTAATGCACATTTCTTAAATGATAAAAGTTCCAGCTGGAAACCAGCGATTATAAGAAACCTATATTCAGCGTTTTGCATTCTCATGCAATCCAAAATGACAACGGAAAATCCGACTTGATTGACTGACTTGAATGATAGCAAACTGTACCTAAATATTGTCGGAATATTTGATTCAACGGACAAGATAGCTCGTGAACCGTGGTTATGCAAGCACACAAGCACGTCGGCTCACTTCAAAGCGGAATTATCTAGGGCTCTGTGGATCAAGACTAAACCTCCTTGTACGTCTTATTGGGTCAGTGAACATAACCTCCATTTGCACCACTGGATGCGACTACATTTGATCTTAACTGTCACTTTAGTGTTTTGATAATATCACATGAAATGTATTTGGTTGATACGCTGATAAATCGCAGCCTAATCTGGATTGCAAGGTTATCTTCCAAACACCATGCGTCCCCAATATGTATAAGCCAGTGACCGCACTCTAGCTGGCGTGACCAGTTCACAACACGTGGGCATATTATTCTGACTCTTGTTCGAACATGCGATCCCTTTTCAGCAGCATACCGCTGACTGAGCCTTTCCATGGGTCGCATTCACGTGCAAGACCATCAGTTATTTTACAACTCAACCATTTCCACAGAGATCACTTGCTTATGTGCAAAAGAATCCCAGAATCTTGAATTCGCTCATTTTTTTTTACCAGGCAATACATTCACTAGTCAAATTAGAAGCAACTTCCTAAGAAGGAAAGTAGCTTAGCAAGTCACATGATGTGACATATGTCTTCGCCTGAAAGGACATGCAACGTCAGATCACCTGACATGCATCGTGATGTTGAAAGTTGATTGGCCCCGAACTCTGACAGAGTGTCGGTTAAGCATGAAACAGCAAACGGTCTGAATTCAACCCGAAAGTTTTTCGATCGAATCTTCCTCCAAAATTGTAAGATGATGCTAAACCCCAAAAAGGATGAAAAAGGGACAATAGGTCCTGATTCTTCCACATATTTTGGGTTCATCAACGAGTTGGAACTTAGAAATCTCAGTTCCAGCCAGTCGTGCTTACTATAAAACAATCGAGATTGTAAAATTCGAAATCATGCAATATCAAAACTTAAAAGTGTAATAATGATGTAATTTCTGTCACTCTATTTCGGACTACAGTAAGAACCACTGGAAACATTCGCTCCTCAGCACGCCTCCTGTTATTCTGTTACAGTTTTTCATTTGAGTTGAATCACTCTCCTACCGGCAAGTTCAGTCTGATCAGATAACTGTAGCCTGATATGCAACTGTTTCCTGCTAGACTCGACGTCAATATGAGTAGGACGTGAGGATAACAATATATCTAAAAACGTTTGGTTCTCTGTGCAAACATAGTGGAATTCTCAATTGAGATTTCGTCCTGTAAGTGAAGCCAATCCATTCAAAAAAACCGAGAGGCACTAAAAAGCTGCTTCACCCTAAGTACGAATCATCAGCAATTTGTAATTCACGAGCCCGCTACCTCCCGGCTAGTAGTTTGAACAGATAACCGTTGGACCATTAGCAGCTGATCAGCATTGTGATTAACACCCACTTCATCATCATCATCATCATCGACAGCATGACATCAGTGTTCAACACCGATGCTTCACTGTCGTACAACCATTATTTATTTGAAAGCCTTATTGTGAACAAAAGAATACTGATGGACGGGGAAGGGACTTAGTGCTCCACAATCATTCCGAGGTGCCTACACCTCCAGACACTCATTCAGGCAGTCTGGATAGAAACTGACAACAAGAACCCCACTGACATCAATTGGCAGCCATGTCTTGCAGCGTCTCCAACCAGGTGCAGTGAGGATCACGCGGTCCCCACCCTGGAAGGTGAGTAGCACCGACAGCACCCAAACTCCCACTTAGACAAGACATAGCGCCACTCATCCTTCAATCACGGAAAACAAATCACGTGACTACATAGCGACTAGCTCCTCGGCTGGCCACTTCTCAGAAGGAAGTTTCACTTGTCTTGTGAAATTATTCTCCCTCTGATCTCGTCATTTGGTCAATCGGAATGAGCACCAAAATCGCAACATCATGCCTGCAGACATCTCCAAGAATCCTATTAAAAGGACATGTAATGGTGGTAAGATGTAATGACCTTGTTACACAATGCTAATTACTCACAAAAATTCATTGAAGTAAGGACAACTTTCTGCTAGTCGAGCTCCCATTGCGAAAACCAGCCGAGCATCATGTGTTTCTCGGAGCAATCACGTTACTCTGACTTCCGTGAAGTAAGATAGAGAAATCCACATCCGACCGCTTAATGAACTGCCTGTTCAAAAGTTCACATGTTGCACACGTGAGATCAGTCGCCAGGTCGCGTGTATCCCGAAAACCATCAAGTGATGCATATTGTTTCAACTGATCTATCGAGAAAATATGCTGGACAGAAGTAACAAATACTATTCAACGATGGACTAACAGGGAATGAGTTCCATGTCTATTTCAGAGCGTGCCATCCTCAAAAGGTAATAACAGCGAGCCAGATTCAGGTAGGCTGTGAAACAATTATCAAGAAGCTTTCGCGTTCATCAGAACAGACGGAAGGCGTGATCGATAAGCAAGGTTAGGAAGGCATATTCAGGCCATGAAAAAGCTAATACATGTAGAAAAACACTCTCCGAAGACAAAGTTGAAACCTGCTTGCTTGTGTACCAAGGGGACTACTGAAGAACCTTTGATGCTTGTTGTGATCGCATTTGGAATTTATGGTGTTAAATTCTATCAGAGTTAAAAAGTTAATATTATTGTCTAAGTGTAGAATGGGATCTGGTAAAAGTCCAAGTGCATGTAACATGAATGAAGGGAAATGCTTCGGAGCGGACAAGAACCGTCGACCATCTGCTTATCGGACAGGTACTGTATCGACTGAGCCAGGGAGAGCCACCATTTTCAATTCACAGGTCATTCGTCACGCGGCAGACCCACTGTTCCAGTCCGTCCCACGGGTGTGTCTATTCGTTCATGCAACGACCTCATTTCAAGATGTTATAGATTTCCGACTAGTTTCTGACAGCATACACCAAAACCTTTCGGAAATCCGGACAATATCGAAGTCTAGCTTATTGTGGAAGTCACACAAAGAGGTCACTACCGGCACGGGTAGTAACTATTATGCCGACTTGTTGGAATTAAACTGCTAACAGCCCGTCATTGTTCTCTATTAACACTTGAGAAAATAAGTTCATTTTATTAAATTCAGCTCATGAGACTTTTCACGGGGCTACACAGCTGAAGAAATACTGGAAATGTCCTGGGTGCAAGGATATGACCACAGATATTATTGACGTCAGTCGATGGACCATAGCCTTGGTGATCGTTCCATACTTTGGATACCTCAAGATGAAACAAAACCCTAAAATCACTTTATTGGCGATCATGAAAAGCCATCAAATGAAGACAATAAAGTGAAATTTGAAGCCCACTGATGGCGCCGGACTTCTCCGTCTGCGTGTAAGTCAGTCATTGCAAAATTCTGCCCTGCTTTTGCATAGTTGAAGAGATTGCCACTAACACGAACGACAACGTACACCATCAAGCACTGAACTATTTCAGTTTAAGTGGTAAAATGAAGCACCTCACTGGTTCTAAAGAGAGACAAAATTGTCTTGAGAAGCGCCAGATAACGTGTTTCAGGGGTTACTTCCTCGTGAAAAGAGTGGCTAACATGGAACAATAGCAAGTCTCCTGTACCGGACCAGTAATATTTCAGTCGCATCTCTGAAGTTTTCGACAGCCTTCTTGAAAACTTTGGACGCATTAACCTCGCTGTTTCACAACATCACTCAAACATAAAACCAAATTCCTTATCTATGATTCGAAATATCCATGCAATGGTATGTTCCGTGGAGGATAAAAAATCTTGATTTTGTTGCACGTAGATCGTCTGTCACACGTTCATTTGTCACTTAGAATAGCAGGCAATATCACGAACACATTCAAACTCACAAGGAACAAGAAACAGAACAATTACAACGCTTGGATCAAAAACCCATCTGGCCGCCAACTCAGTACAGCTGAACAAGAACTTCTAATGAAAGGACTCAACTTCAACGTCGAGGATGTATCTTACAAAGATTACCTGGCCAGCTTAGAACACGCCCTGAAAACAAACGAGATGTCTGAGGAGGTTCAACAGCAGATCCGACAGGCAATCGTACCGGCGATCACACGGAATAGAAACACGCAACTGATTTCCAAACAAGAACGAGACGCGCTCACAAATCTACAACAGGATGAAACATTCATAATACTATCGGCGGACAAAGGACGCATCACGGTGATAATGGACAAGCCAGATTACATTGAGAAGGCCAAACATCTGCTAAATGACACAACGACCTACAAGCCAATCGATCATGATCCAACTTCAAACATCATCAATCGAATCAACACGACGCTCAAGAAACTGCAAGCAACACACGAAATAACCAGGCAGGAACGATGGAAAATGAAAGCCGATGATACCAACATCGCACAATTCTACGGACTACCAAAGGTGCACAAAGAAGGAATTCCACTTAGACCAATCGTTTCACTTCCGGGAACCCCATCTTACAAATTAGCAAAAGACTTATGGAGAAGATTGAAACACTTAATTTCTGGATCGGAACACACAATCAATAATGCAGGTCAATTTCTACGCAAACTACGGAACGTCAGGGTAGAAGACGATGAAATCATGCTTTCATTTGATGTCACATCACTGTTCACTTCAATCAACCACAACCTCGCAAGAGAAACCATAGCAGAACTGTTTCGGAATAATCCAAACACGACAGAAACCATGAAACCTGAAAGTCTATGCAAGCTGTTGGACTTTTGCATGGAAACATACTTTACCTTCGACGGACAGATATATCAGCAGCTGAAAGGGACTCCAATGGGATCTCCAATATCAGGATTTATCGCTGAGGCAGTAATGCAAAGATTAGAGCGCATGGTACTGCCGATCATCAATCCAAAGCTGTGGATCCGCTACGTGGACGACACCTTTGTCATCATGAAACGAGATTCAGTACACAATGCACATGAACTGCTCAACACCACGTTTGAAGAGATCAAGTTTACAATCGAACTGGAGAAGAACAATCGATTACCATTCCTAGACGTTTTGGTGAACAGAAAGGTGGATGGGACTCTGGAAACCTGCGTATACCGGAAAGAGACACATACGGATCAAATACTGAACTACAACAGCAATCATCCTGTAAACCATAAGAAGAGCTGCATCCAAACCCTGTTCAAGAGGGCGGAGACACACTGCAGCACCACAGAACTACGGAAGAAGGAAGAAAACCATCTATTCAGAGTATTCCAGAACAACGGATATCCAAGGAATTTTATCAGGAGAAGCTTGAAAAAGAAGACATCTCAACAACAGCAACAGCAGGAACAAGCCACCAGACGAGTAGTTCTGCCTTACATCAAGAATATATCGGAACTCGCAACCAGATTATTGGCTCAAAAAGGAATTCTCGTCGCTCACAAACCGAATGCCACCCTAAGGAAACTAATCTCAAGACCGAAGGACAATCGAGACAAAACCAAGAGTAACAATGTGATATACCAAATCAACTGCAGCAACTGCAACAAATTCTACGTTGGACAAACTGGGAGGAAATTAGGCACACGAATAAAGGAACACAAGGCGGCTGTCAGGAGACATGACCCTCTATCCTTGATATCCATACACGAAGACCAAGAAGGCCACAAATTCAATCTGGAAAACGCGAAAATTTTGGCACACGGAGACACGAGACACGGAAGAGAATTTCTGGAAGCATGGTACTCCACGGCGGATTCGATCAACCGGTGCATCGAACTGGATCCAATTTACGCGCCTCTACGGGCAAAGGACCAACATCTCAACCGGAATACTCAAGGAGAACCAAATATTGGATTCGCAAACAAAGAAACAAGGAACTCCTTGGAGTCGGATCAATAAAGGTCACAAGCCGGAACTCGGAGGGGCCAAGGGCAAAGGTCACTCCAGCATCGACCGGAGTACGACGACAGGGGGTGCCAAGCTCAAAGGTCACATGGGCACCGACGAATGAGGACACAAGATAACGGAGCAACCAATGGAACCGCTCGGCCGAACAACTAATCGCGATCAAAGGTCAGCCCCAGCTAGCAGCACGTATATTAACACACACGCGACACTACTCAACGCACAACCACCAACCCACTCAACTGCGCATTGACGATGTCTCCTCGACTGGGGACGAAACGTTTGCAAACCAATTGCCAAGCTCGGCGAACAGATCAACTACCATCTGATCAACCAACGACAACCACCAACCCATCGCTACGCACCACTACGCTCCCCAATAACGCACTGATGGTGTTACCTCGATTGGTGATGAAACGTTTGCAATCAAATTGCCCGGCTCAGCGAACAAGCCAACGACCTTCACGAACACAGTTTGCACAGATCAGTTTTACGATGGTTTTAATTCGGTTGCATTTCTCAGCGTACTAGAAGATTCAAAACACAGCACTTTAATGATCCCGTATTCATCGTAAATTGTTCACTTTTTTACACAGAATTCAGTTTTGAGGAAATATGCTCGTCATATCTACTGCACAGTCATGTTCTCATACATGTTAGCTGTGTCTGACTGTACAGTATGATCACACTTGGTTCCTATTTCCGTGGGGTCATCTGTCCGTAAGATTCCATCGACACCAGATACCAAACAAATGGTTGGGCTTATGAGCTCAATGTGCCATCCATTAGTAGTGCATTTACAACCGTAACACCTGTGTTGTGGACCACAGTTTCCTTAATGCCTTCCTAATACCGTGAACCCGAGTCTGGATAGCCGCTTGCTAGCCTGATGCGCTTAGCCAAACCAGAAAGCCAATGAACGTACGAAGCAGCTGATCTATTGATCACTGACGCATACAGGCGTGTCATGTGCAGCCGAAAACGGGCTGTTTATAAAGCTCACGTGGAAAGTTCTAGGCGGGCCAAAAACTGAGACTGAAAATAGAACTCATCCATCAAGGGCAAGTGAAGAACAACCAACCAAATCTATCTCAACGAAAACGGTTATTCCATTGACAGTTATGTAGTCCAGTTACGTTCGGAGCTGGTTCTCCTAATAATCTGCCATCACATTCAATGTGTTACTTAGGCCTTTCATTATCAGTGAGACAATCTTCAAAAGTTGAAATCACTACCAGTTGTGCATAGCTCACAACCAGATGATAGCTACATCCAAGCCCGAATACATCTTGACTGTCTGAAAGGCGTACGCTGTGGTGGACCTTAAAAGCGATAATCTATCAGATTCTATTCGTTTGCAGCGGACGACCACGTGACCTGCATAGACCAACAATTCAGACATGAATTCAGTGTTTACACGATGACACACCTTGCTCTGTGGTCAACATAATGGATGTGCCCCTGTAGATATTCCAATATCACCAGTCGTCATTTTCGAGGGTATTAAGGTTGAATTCTCACGAACTGTAGACCGTACTAGAACAACCATGCGGTCGAGAACAGGCGCCACCAGATCATGAAGAAAGGCGACATTTATTTTGTCCCAGATGTCGCAATAGGTCGTCATGATTTTGTTCCAGAACTGGTGACGAAAAACGATATAGACTGAATGCACTGTGCAGACGGCACACTACCCCAAAAGTCAAGGCTAAAGGGTAAACATGCGGTCGACTTCGACTCGTCGTAAGTTCTGTGCAGGAAGCCAGTACTGCTTCCCTTTGATCTGGATTGTATTCACTGGGAAAACGTAACCAGTCGCCCAGTTTTCATAAGCCCTGAGTCCAAACCGAACGGTCGCTTCGACAGACCAAATATCGGTGGCGGCAATCGTGTGACTAGTCGGCGTCCGTTGACGGCCCCTGTCACGCGATACTGTTCCATTGTGTGTGGGTCTCTGTATACCGTCCATTTCGGCAAGTCATGTCACTGCACTGACCAGAGATAATGGTCCACACGTTTTATTCGTTTCCATTTTCCCCCAATGAGTAGTACCAACTGGCTCCTGGGGAACCGACATGGCTACCAAGAGACCTCCATGGAACAATATGTCAGCAGTTGAAATGTGAGTCGAAATCCGGTATCAAAAGGAAACTTGTTGTCGTTTCTGAATGGGAAAACTTTGGTGTCCATCGGACATTATCCGGTAGTTTCTAAATTTCAATTTTTCACTCGGCGAACTAATGCCTGTGAAGCTTACGATAAGTACCAAACTGTGCAACTTATCCGAGCAGACGAATTCCGGACAAGCCCGTTCACTCTAACGCAATTATGAGGTGGATTTTGCCAGTTAAAAAGATATTGACTTTTCAATGGCAGCGCCATCACACAAAAAAATTGAGATCCCATCTCAAGTGAACTTATTTACAACAAACCATAGGGGAGCAGAGGTTACTTCATCCTCATGATTTATTTCCCATGAATAATTGTGTCCAGCTGTACGCGTACAGGTCTTGTAAATGTAGAGTCAAACATCAATGATAATCATTGCTAAATTTGCAGCACCAACGGACGAAAATCAGTGCTTTGGTGATCTTTTCTTCAGGTCAATTCAGGTTCACACTATATCAAACTGAACTGCAATGCACACAAGTAAAGTACGGAGAAAACAGCCTGTGAGCAGATAGTTGAAAACTGGCCCCATTGGCCAGTGGTCACGTGAGCTGATGACGCAAGTGTCAATGCATGTACGAACACTTTCTGCACGCAAAACTGGAGTTGTGTGCGCGAATCACGGTTGTCTCAATTGTGGCCAGACAGGGATATTGAACAAACTCTATTGGCTAATTGGGGGCTTGGTGGAGTATTCTCAAAGCAGTGCTTGAGTTGAGCACATGATTGGTGTCAGCAACGGGAACGATCGGTGAGCTAGTGACGGAGCCGGTTATCAACCGAAATGAGTCTGCTCACATGACCACCGGCCAATCAGGCCAATGAATCGCGACGTGGACAGTTTTCATGAAATTTGCTTCTGGATTCCGTGTTTTATTTATTTTATTTGTATGTATCTCCTTTAGTTTGATAAATCTTGGAGAAGAGAATGCGAAAACATTAAATTCCCATCAACTTACGTTACGAAATACAGTGTGAACTCTTAAATGACCAGTTTAGCAGTATCCCTTACTTTGATTCGTGTGAAAAACAGTACGTTAGCCCCGACACTATAGGAACAATTTGGATTGCCTCGAGTAGAATCCTAGTGATATCAACATCAACCAATGAGAACATGTACCTTCTTAGCAATCGGTAAGCAAAGTTGCCGAGGAACCTTGAATGGTAAACAGAGATACCATGATCCTATTCGTTAGGTGGGTTTGCAGAGAGTTGTACCACACCCTCTTGAGGAGGGGTTAAAATTTACGGTTTTAAAAACTAATCTAAACGCTAGAGAATGACACTTAGGCCGTAGTCTGTAGTCGTGCATTCAAAATTGACCGTATGGTGGTTGAGTGACAGTAGATTCGATAAGTGTTCAAGTGTTATCATTAAAATACCAATTTCAGCTATTCTATTGATTTTTCGGTATTTTTATACACTTGCACACATTCGGATTCTGGCGTCACTCATTACGAACTCACTAACCTACCGTGGAAACAGGACATCTGTAGGTGACTGCAATTTGCCTGGAGTCCGCTAAGTTGACACCCAAAAACAGTATTGCACAGTTTTGCGCAGCGACTGGGTAATAAAAATGACGCTGTGTAAAGCTTGCAGAAGGGTTCTGCTCAACCACTAATACGAAATTTTTTTAACTCAAATGGATACGCATAAAGCGATGTCCCGTCATCAATCGTCAAGTGATACCATAGTTACCGAATTTCAAGCGGTTAGTCTGTCAACCAAGCGAAAAACTTCGATAGGTCAGACGTTCAAGCTAAGTGCATGCAATGACTCGTTTTGTGTCTCACAAAAATTCATTTATGCAACGCTTACAGTACAGATAAACCATTGCAACTTCATCTACAGGTGTAAAGGTGTACACTACTGATGAAGCATGCAAGTAGTCATTGGTCAAATGTCCTACCTCTGCCCCCGCTTTAGATGGATGGTGAAAGTTACTACGGAAATTATGGAACCGCTTTACAGTGTTCGTTTACTATTGTTTAACATTCAGTGAACCTCCAGGAAAGTTCAAGAGATTGTTTACTTTTCAAAAACTCTGGACAGATCAGATGTTTACTTTCGTATTTCATGGCTTGTAACCGCTTAGTTCGTGTTTGCTAATAGATAACTTCGCAGCGAAGGGCTTTCCTTCCTTCACAGGTATTATGTCATTTCTTTGGGCAAACAGCTTGGAGTCACACGTGAAGTAGAGTTAGGTGAACTATACTGTCATCTATGGAGACATATTTTTAACTAAGGAATTATTGAGATACACAAAATCACTAAGTAACTTCAGCACCTCTCTGAGGATATTCCGTGTTTGTTGAACGTCGTTTAGGTCCGTGTAGTTTGCCTTATCAAAATGATTTTCGGTGGTCAGACAAACAAATGATGACAACCAGTGTGTATTCAGGAACTGTCACTGAGCATCCGCCACGACTACAGCCAGGGCAGTCTGAACAGTCCGCGTGACAATTGCCGGAGCTGGTTAAGAAGTGCCCCTTTTGCTAACGAAGAAAATTTGCCAGGTCGTACACAGGTGGCACATTCAGCTTCCTTGTGTTATGATGTCTGAGCAACTGTCATGCCCAACACACGCATTACAGGCATCACAAGAGGATGAACGCCCCACCAAATGAAACAAAGTCACGATCATACCGAGCACACAAGTGTAGTCAACCGATGGACTGACGGTTCAACAAAACTTCACTTTGGACGCATGTGTTACAAGCACAGAATTAAGAACATATCCCGGAGACGAAATCACTGCCCACCCACAGGTCAATACGGGGGACGCATTTTGAGTTTTTCTGTACCGGTTCCGTGCAGTCGTCTTTAGGAGGGTGTCAGTTACAGTCAAGAGAAGTGACTATCGCTTGTAAATACCTCTTGTAAGGCAACCCCTGTTAGGTTCGATGGAAGAGCCTTGTTTAGTGACGGGTGACCTTAAAGTGAAACTCCAAGCTCACAAAAATTATCTGCTTCATAGGTGTGATTGGATGCTGGGAGGTTAGTTAATGTGGGACTATTGCACTTCAAAATTTCAGCGACAGACCAGGTATCGCCACCTACTTGATGGACTGATATCAGCATTTCGGAAATCAATCTTTCGAGACGCAAGGAGACAAACAGCCAAACGTATGGTGTGTCAGAGGTTGTGTGAAGTGAATCGAGCTTAGCATTCGGTTTCTCTGACACCTGTTCCAAGTCACCTGAGCTTTAGGCTTGTGAAAATCGATGGATAACTAGAAGGTATTCACGTGAGATAGATCCTGTGTTCCCCATCAGGAAACTGGCTTTTGTGCTCAACAAATAACCTATTATCGGATTAGAGCACGTCGAACCCAGGATTAAGTATTCGGTCAATTCCGTTCGACTCTGTTATGGAACAGCTACCTGTAAAAAACTTCCTAATCACAGAAAGACCCTGTATGGGAAAAGTAAAACTCATGGAAACGAAAGGAGTGTAATCTACTTAACTACACACAATTGTCCTTACTTGCCATGAAATTCGCTAATTTTCGGCTGCATCTATCGTCTGGCATTTCTTGTCATCGTGGTCAGGATCAAACTAAGTTCGCGGACACAATAGACAGTAGACAACCAAGGGAAGAAAAGGCTTCGACTGATCAAGGACCTTGCTTGCCATGTCGGGAATCGGGTTTTTGGTTCCTTCGTACTCTCTGGACTCATTCAAATCCCCAATCTTTTTGAAAAACATATTAGCCCAAGCTTAAAGTATGAGATCGCTACTGAAACCTACGTCTTCTTCGTTGAATTCTTTTCCCCTTCAAATAAACAACCGTCGGTACCGACGGGCTTGCAGACATCTTCAGAAAACATAAGACCTAAGGAAACTCGAAGATTCGCCCAAAGAAGTGTGAAACTAGTCGTAAGTCGTCAGTTATTTCACCCAACTTCTGAATAGCATTCCCTCAAAAAGATATTCAGTTTTGTGTCATTATCTAAGTTCACAAAGCTTGTGGGAGGCCTCGTTCTTTCAAGCTACAAACAGTCGGAGTTCCATCCTCCGTATGAAGCGGCTTAGAAAAAACTGAGGACCTTATGGGTGAAGATTGTCTCATGGATTTAGCTTTCAGATTTAGCCTTACAGGTCAGAGCCCCGATGATTGCTTGCTTTCTCGTGATCGGGGGGGGGGGGTGAGATCTAAAGCCAATTATAATCTGGAAATTGCATGTCGGGCAGTTTGGACATAACGGAGTAGGCAGTGATTTGTGTCCAATACTGGATAGCGTTCTGATGATGACACGTGGTCTTCGTCACTCCACGGTGTGACTGACTGTCAAGTGACCAAATGAACTCTGGTAGTGGCTGCAGATCATCCGGTCACTCTACGCTCACACTCCCATCAGAGCCGATGAGTTAGCCTTTAGCTTTTCTCGTTGCAGTCATGAGCTGCTCCGCTCTACCTGATGGTGCTGTAATGTCATGAACACACACTCAAGAGTAGAAGTGGAATACATTTGAGAGCAGAGAAGCCAACCTCGTCGGTTTTCCAATGGTTGGGTCTCAGCATGAAAACCAAACCAGTGAGATGCTTTTCACATTTTTCTTTCCTAGCACACCACAGGACACTCGCATCATGGTATGAAATCCCAGACAGGGCTTTGCAAACACACTTATCAACCTGCATTATCTCAGTACGGCAGTCAAGGGTCGGTTATGGATTAGGAATGTCTGCTGGCAACTATCCTAGACAGATGATGTCGAAATTTGACACGCAAGTTACCCAAACTCAGGACAAGCACTTACAGTGGCAAATATTATTTCGAGCTCTAGCCGGTGTGAAAAAATTTGCAGTAGGGTAAATGGATAAAAAAACGGAAGGTGGAAGGACTCCTTCCTGGAAACCCTCGTACTCACTTCCCTTACCAGATCGTCCGATTCATTCGTTGAATCAGTAAAGATGTGAAACAATTTAGCACGAATTTTAGGCCTCCTGTAAACCGGGGTCCCAAATGGAATTAACGAACATAGTGAAACTATTGTCCAAGTTCGATCGTGCGGACATATGGATACGATATCAGCCGACGAAGACATCACTCGCATGCTCGAACAACACCAGAACCTGAACAGTTTATAGCAAAATATGTTGTATTTCGTTAATCCGCTGGACTTGTAGCGTTTTCCGCAACTTGAGGATGCGACGTGATTCAGTTCGTTAGAGCAAGTTTGTTTCCTTTTCGTATAGGCGTTGACAGCTACAGAATTGTGCACCTGCGCCATTCAAGGCATGCAACATGCATGGGCTTTGGCATCGAAGTAGTCACACATTGGCACGTCCGCTACCAATACCCGGAAGGATCGATAGGATTCGTAGATCATGAAGATATTGAAAGATTCTTTTCCGCATATTCAAAAATCCGATTATTGTTGTTGATTAGCTCGTGCTCTTTCTCATTTATGTTGACTTGATGCACCAGTGTGAGCTCCTTGATGTGCAACGTTAGGGACATCAATCTTTCTGTCGGTAATCATTAACGGTTGATGAAACGATGAAGATTTGAGCTATTTCAGAACTGGTAATTATCACAAGTGATAATAATCTGACTACCAAGATATCCAAAATGGTGCTGGTTTTGAAACTATGTAGGAGCGACAGGCTTTGAATTATCTAGAAAGTGGATCCAAGCACACAAAATGCAAACAACGATCACGGGTTCGAGTCCCGTTCAAGGACTCTCTCTTTTCTGTCGGCATTCTGTATGCATGGATCCCTATTCCAGATCACCGAAATCCCCGTCTAAATAGTTTACAGTAATGTTTATTGTGCTCAGTTTGAAATAAATCTTTATCGGAAACCCACAGTTTCCATCAGACTGAGGATGTATGGAAACGCACATTGTTAAAAAACCTAAGAGAATAACACTTGACATGAATCATGTAGATACCATGGGACCACCGACCATTAGCTCACAGTTCGGCCGGATATTTATGGTCATTTTTTCCAACCTACCCAAGTCCAAGCAATAACGTCATAAGCAAAGGTCAATTATGACGCGAAAATTAGTACATCCACGGTGCAATGTCTGAAGGCCCAAAATCATGCGGATTCGAGTGCGCTTTTTCCTCGTCTATCAAACAATGATCCTCACATACGTAACCCGAAAAAATTCTGATCTTACTACATGGACGTCTTAGAATCAGGCGGAGAGACGTACATTCGTCGTTGTTCTATTCAGATGAACTGTCCTTTTGCCTTACAATGCACGCGCCTTCATTCGGCACGAAGGTCACGTGTCTGCTTGTTTTGTTCCACTCACCACAGCCACCCAGCGAACATTTCTAATCGATGACTGACTCTTGACTGATACTCAGCCGCTTTGTGTGTGATTGTGGCTTCCGTTTTCACTGATTTCCCTACTCCCATGCGAGTGTCTTGCTGGAAAAGAAAACAATTTAACCTCGTTCCAATGGTTTGTTTTCATTCTGAGAATCAATCAGTGACTAATGCGTAACAACAGCACGATTGGGTTTACTACTCTTGAAGTCACCTATCCCGGCCGTTGAGATTCCAGTTCTTTCCGCAGAAGTTGAAAGTTTACTGACAAGACAAGAGGAACAATACAAGATTCACGGTCACAATCACTCACTGCCTCGAAGGGCGTGACACAAGCGAGTAACTATTTGTAAGTTATCAAGAATAAATGCCGTGATCGAGTCGATTAGAAAACGCTAGAACCCATTGAGAAGCATCGGTTCATAAATTATGCAGGCCAAGCTCAAAATCTTCTGCTGGTAAACAATTCGCCTTTTTTTTATACAAGTTTCATCAGGCCAAATGATCGGTCAAGTTGTGATAGCTGAATCAATAATCCGTGTCTAACCTCAAATAGCATTTCATCCCCATCCGGTTGTAATTTCAGCCCACTTAATTACAATGGCTCTCTTGACTGGTTTGACAGCAGTCAGCAGTCATGAAGCTAGGCCTTAAAAAGGACCCTTTCAAACTCCTAATGATGAAAAACTTTTCGGATATCTTGATACTGTGTAAGTGTTAAGTTGGTGTAGTGCTCAGTTACAGGTTTACATGAATCGGCTGAATGGGCTCAATGATCTACCCGATTAAGCTTAAGAATCAACGTTCTAAAGAATGAGGACGTAGGACATCCTCTTACTCAGGGAAGACAATTTCGTCACTTTGCAATTCTGACTATCAACAATAATGACAGTCTCAGGTCTCTCATCGTGAAGTAACGAAGTTAACTGTCTCAAGTATAACCCATCAGCCCAGATAATCGAATTTTGGGCTCATGTACTCTGGATACTGAAGTTTGCTACTAAATCCCACTTCACAACCCGACTTGCCTTTCCGATGCTTTATTGCCAGGGTGGCCTGAGGGGGAAGACTGTCCCTTCATCAAGTAAATGAGTGAACAATCCAGGCCCTGGTTTCAAAGCAAAAGCCGTCTTGTGCAGACATTTTAATCGCAGCCCGACAGTTACTCCTACGATATCAAACTAAGCAGTCATTCAAAAGCTGGCGTATTCACAAAGGTTCAGAAGTTAACATCACGTGTGACTATTTCAACTGCCGCAGCAATACGCTGCTTAATCCTCTTGAATGTGCACAAAAGCAACTGCTGACTAACGTTCCATTTTCCGCACGCGTATTGTTTACCATTTTCATCATTATTTTATCCTATTTTGTAGCTTTGTTGAGCCGTTACATTCACTCACAGCAGTGAACTCTTTCTATCTTGTGTGAACATAACGGTACATTTCACACGCCTTTGTCTTACCGTCCCCCATGATTAATCGATTTAGTCCACCCAGCTGACATCACGTGCCCTGCTTCCGTTAAACTGACTGATCTAGCCACTCACGCCAATCCTTACACATGCCATGAACTTGTGAACCTTTCCGAATACGCCAGCCTTTGTCTGAATACTTAGCCTAACATGGCAGGAGTAACTATGGAGCTGTGAGTGGAATATCATACGCCCTAAAATTGGCACTCTACAAATGGCTGAATCTTTGAAACTGCCAGATTCCCTGTCATTCAAACGGTAGTGCTTTTGGCACATTTTTCAGCGCATGCGACACATATTAAGGGTTTTCATTTGCAACTTTCGCACACAATTGCCCATGAGATTTTCGAAAGTGCATGCTGAAAATTATGTCTGAGTATTTTTTTGGGTGTCTTTTTGCTCAAATTCCCACATTTTACCCTTGTTAACAAAAAAAACCGTTTTCGCGTTGACTTGTTTGTGAATTAACGATTCCGAATGCCGGCTCTTGTGGTTTGGTCGATCACACATGAACCTATCGCTTAGCTGGTGATCGATTGGTCGATACTGACCAATCGGATGGAGGTACGCGTACTTGACGCACCCATTCCTATATGACAAGGAAGCTAGTCTGGTTTGCCCCGGTTTCAAGAAACTGAAGTCACCCGTTCCTTCAAATTAATTTTAAAAGTACAAAAGAGTTTCCAAGATTGTGAACCTCACAAGATTCAAGCAAATGGAATGCAAGGAGTTTTGAAAGGACGATCGAATGGATGGGGACAGGTGAATCAGAAAGACAAATTACTTATCGTTTGTTCAACAGCGCGCAGGTCCAGTAAGCTGTTCAAATGGCGCGCCTTGTTTCGAATCAACGTCACATTGTGATCGAACACGTCCTGGGAGAAGTTGAGAGCTACCGGCTTTTCACCATCGACTGGATTGACGGATAGTAGACCAGGTTGAACTGTGAGCAGAAAATGTAGCTCACGGGCGACTTTAGATATGACTGATTCGCGTTTCTGGTACGGACTGACTGGTGCGCAAGTTGACTGTGGGGTTTCTTCTGAAGGTGCTCGGCTGTAGGAGGAATAACCTCAATTGGTAAGCGATATTAGTGAAGTATACGTACGACTGCGTTTCAATGGGAGCTAGTAAAGTGATTCAACTACAAGAAAACCTGGGGCAGCGGAATTAATACAGATGATCCGAACTTCATAGTGTTGATTGCATTGCAAGAGGGTCACGCACTGACCTCTGGGAGACTTCAGACATACTTTTAATCTTTAACAGCTTACTGATTGCATTCTTGGAAGCCAGTTGTGAGTTTACCTGCCGATTCAGATGATGTGAGCGAATTGCGGTAGAGCGTGGCCAGAAAGAACTCTGTTGCAGCGAACTTTTTAGTCAAGGGAACACATAACGTTGTGTGAAGGCTACAACTAAAATTGTTCCCGTTAGGACGAGTGAGATCCTCTTCTAAAGGGGCTACTCGGTACTCAGCAAGGGGATGAATTGCACCGCCATCCATACAAGCATGAACTAAGTGTCGTACGAACTCAATTCAGTCGGGAGCCGATAAAGAGCTCGATATAGCTCAGTGATTAAGGCACAAGCTTACCGAATGGAAGGTTCGTGGTTCTAATCCAACCGCGACATCTCGACTGGTCCTCTCTAGGTTTGAGCAACCTGGCAGTATCTCAGCCCTTATGCTTCCTTCGGTCAGCGTGGCAGCTAGGCAGTGAAAGGTTGTTACAGCTGGACGACTATTATCACTAGTAATGTTGAGGAAATGTGTTAAGGAAGCATAACTGAATGCATTATCCGATTGCGCATTGCTTCTTGAATCAACAAATGGGGGCACAAAAACCTGAGTTTCCGGGAGCTGTTGTATCCATCGTTGGTAGGACCGACACCTTACATGGGTCGTGGGTTCTCCAACACCTGTTGAGGTGAGAACCCCAAAATGTTTGAGCTGAGTCGAGAACAATAAGTGTGAAAAACAGTCGCTATTCCAGATGAGAACAGGTTCAATCAGTCTGCATTCATAGAGGAAAATTGACCCGTAACTCAATAGCTGTTACGCGGACAAATCAGGAAAAAAACTTTCAAATAATGCAATGATTGCTGGAGTGGATCTAACGGGCGGTGATGAAGTCGGCTCTCACATGGAGAAACAGCAGGAACCAATGTAGTTTGATTTTCAGCAGAAAGATTTATTTTTTGGTAGTAGCGAAGACTCGGTGCTGTACTTTCGTACACGAAATACAACACAAACAATGCCCTCATCAGCCTTATAAGTAGTATTGAGAAAAAATCAATCTGAACAAGGAAGTTGGGGAGCAAATCCATTTCGTACACTCAATTCCCTCGTAGAATGCGTCAAACAGAATGAGGGACATTATGCAATGTAGTTCACATCATTTATACATAACCAATCGATAAATTCAAGGCAGTCTCAGAGTTCATCTCAAGTCTGTCTGAGAGCAGAGGATAGGTTTAAAATAATTATCAATACACCCTCGAGTAAAATCACTCCCTGTGACCGTTTGTTTAGCGATGCAACGACAAGTTGAGTTCAGCTAAACTGCCTATGTCGATTAAATGCCAGGTGATCGATGACTGGAACATAAATTCCATCAAAGTTTAGCTGGGTCAGTGGACATCGTATGAGGCCTTTTGGGTACGTGTCACTTTGCTCTCGTTTCAAGACATCGGTCTGTTCCACCAATGTACGTATCACCACAACTGTATGTGAATTAGTAAACGCAACGCCTCAACGCTAGACGTGACGTTGGCATTTTGACAATTTTATCCCCTTCGACGCAGTTGCGCTTCCTTATAAGTCCATTCAACTAGGATGAAGGCATGATTACCAGCGTAAGCAGCGTTAACATGAATGTACTTTTTCGGTACTCATATTGGCGATTTCAGCTTGTAACTCGGAGTGACTTGTTTTTCGATGAAGCGCTTAGGGCAGTTACTTGACCGCGGTAAATCTATCAGCAATTTAGTCCGCTATGCGAATCTATCGGGTGTGCCAAGCTGTCTGGCGCAAAACAGTAATGTAACAAATAACGCATGTATGCGTTCTACGGGACAGAAACCCGTAAAATTCGGGCACTGCCTACTCCATGTAGGTTTCCGATACACAAAGGGTGACATAGTACCGTCAGTATTCCTGGGGCCCAACAACGCCTGAAAACGGGCGTTTGTCTTTTCCAAATTAACAGGTAAATACGCTGTTCTGGAAATCAGTTTTAATAACAGGGAACATATGTTCAGGCTGTCTCCCACTTAGACATTTTTACACAAGGGCATCTGTTGTACATAGGCTTTTGTTGATTGCTCAAGTCTTGCCACAAAACATCGACCAAGGATTAGTCTAGAGCAACCTCCATCCACGCAATACATTGAGGAACTGACAGGCAGCGATGGTGGATAGTGAAAGCCCGGGAAATGAAAACAGCATTTGCAGCGGGAAGCAACTGTAACCTGTTGCAGCTGATCCGTTTGATTGGTCTGAAGACGGTGGATATCAGTGAAATTATCTCCGAAAAGAATAGCACCCCAGTTCACTCGCACAAAGGTTGTCTTGAATGATGAGCTTGAAGAAGAATCGTTCAGCAAACCTCCATCAATTCAACATCTGGAAGGACCATAAGAACCTGAATGGAACGCGGAAGCCAGTACGCCACCAACAACGGAAGTCCAGCGTGAAATTTCGTTATTCCAGCGCAAAAAAGCACCTGGTCTAGAGGCTTTGCATACTGCAATCTCTCCAGTGAGTCCTTTGCAGCTCGCCATTCGAATTTACTCCAAAATATCTCGGATGAAAATTGCGTAACGACAGAATGGAGTGCCTTGATGGTGATCCCCATATACTCAAAAACGTGCAAGAAAGTCGTGCAAAAACCACCGAGGAATCAGTCAAATGATGACAGCTCCCAAGATCTCTGGCGTTATCTTTGGGAATTTAATTCATCGTCTGGAGGACAAGATCCACGAGAACCACGTTGAGTTCCGCCTTCACCGGGATTGCGTCACATATTCATCTAACAAGAAGTGATAGGACTACACCACTCCTTCTGGTGACCAACGATGGCCGATTTCCTTGTTCTACAAGATGCCCTTTACTCCCCTGGTCGTCAGAAACTACAAAGGAGTTTGGCGGTGAAAAGCGTCTCTTCTAAACCATTACCTCTTATAAAGGTTTCATATACCTCTTCCCGTGTGCGCGTGCGTTTCTACAGCAGTTAGCATCACCAGAGACAGTAACATCAGTGTGCCTCACTTGTGCCCCACTAGCCTCTTTGCCGTACAACTACAAGGGTTATTTAATTATATTTAAAGCTTTAAAGTGAAAAAATGAGATAAAAGAGTGGATGAAGCAGGAATCTGATGCCAGCCTACCACCACCAAGCGCCATTGTGAAGGAAGCACACAGAACAGTACTCATCTCGGTAGACGATATTTCGGCATGCGTAGCACCGCAGCCGATGGATGTTTTCCCCAACTGAAGTAACCCAACACCCTGGAAGAGAGTGAGGAGGCAGTCAATCAGTCCAATTGCAGTACATGCGTCCTGTATCCTTGTTACCGATAGACAGCACACATCAATGCAGAGGGAATCCAGCATACGAGAAAGAGCCACCTGTTGTTTTGCTTGCTTCAGTGTGCAAACAGTAAGGGCGGCTAAGTAAACCGACCGGATTTCGGATAGTGTGCAAACGGACTTCGACGTGTTCAAAGCTATTGGAGAAGTCGGATGCACAGAAGATGCAGCTGAGCGTGATTTATGTGGTCAGTCCTGGTGCCGAGACTTGCAGAAAGAGTATTCGAATTTGGGTGGAATAGAAGACGGAATACGTGAAAGTGTAAGAAGCGGGCAGTCAGCAGCGGCATGTTTTTGCTTACCCAGCCTGCCGTATGCGGCAAGTAAGGCAACTTGGCTATTGATATCACGCGATGGCCGATGTGGCATGACAATATTTCCCGTCGTGACATTCATGGTTACACACAAGCTGGGATACTGCCAGGGCGTTTACACCTGGACAGAAGGACGATTAGGATTCTTCATCGAAGCCTTTGGCTCAAAAGCCTGATTGCAAGGCAGCAGGTGGATGCCAGCATGCAGTAGTACAGGTTTTTTAAGGAACAGATAGCTGTGTTTGGTCCAATCCTCAACCTGGAGGACCACGAGACTGTGTTCGTCAGGACTCTCTTAACTGACCAACCTGGTATGAGAAACCATGCGGAATCAAAGTGAAAAACAACCCCAGTATAGCTCACTGGGTCATTGGGACACACAGGTCGCCACATCGTGGTAAGGTCCAGTCTCTCCGAAGTGAATGTCTGTGGGAAACTAAATCCTGAGCTCATTACATCCATTTGTGTTCGAAAAGGGTGCTCTGTGTTATTTTCGAAATTGGTGGCGCCGAGGTGACATAATTTCGACTGTCAACGGTTGAGTGTACACTGCTGCGGTTCGATCTGTCTTGCGTTGTGAATCAGAGATGTGACCTCGAAGACTCTCGTGTGTGATCACCTCCGACGCATTGCGCAGATCTGTTAGGAACAACAAATCAGTAACGCTGAGGTTTCCAGGAAAGGTAAGTATTCCTCGATTGACCAGCTGATCACATTCCACAGGTTGCCATGTGCTTTTCATACCAGATAAGCGTTTGCTTCACAGGGCTCTCCTCGCCCGGCCATGTATCGAAACGAGCTAACCCAGCGGTGGTCAACCCATAACTTGGGCAATGGAGCATGAAAAGCACTGCTAGTTAGTGCATCTGTGTTGGTAACCGCCCCCGCCTTGAGACCAATGGTTGGTGACCCTGACAGATATGGTTATGTCAAGCAGCCGATGGCCATCCTGTATCAAAGATATTACCCTCACCGTTTTGCTCTTTGACTCCTTAACGTAACAGACAAACGAAACCACTTAACGTCATCGTCTCCAACGTGTGGATGTCATTCCCTTGTTTCCCCTACACTAGATGAACGAAACTGTAGTAGCTGGGACCACCGTAATTCGATACATGGTTTAGAACAGGAAAATTGGACTGAAGGAAATATAGCGGAAGAGGTTTTTTACAAGGTGAAAACATCAATCCCCTTTCACAAGATACCTTCGATTAAAAAACACCAAATGATTTCCCGAGCCAGTTTTCTCCTGTGATATTAAACCTCCATGTTGGCAAATTAATTCGGTAAGCTAACGGGAAATCCACTACATTCTGTTGTGGACGGCATCTCCTGTGTTGGTTCACCAAAAGGCACAGTAGCTTGAGACAGCTTTCAACGAAGACAAAGAAAGATTGTTACTGAAGGTGTCTCTTTGGTGGGGCGATTCTGAGTGGCCCGTATTCTGAGTATCCAACGTGTGCCTCCTTAAGACCCCTAACCCGAATCGTTACAGGTCCGTCCAGTCGACGTGATGGTCCGTTATTTCGAGTGACTTGCGTCTGCACACATTTGCAACACTCAAACATGGACAAAACAACTACCATACGAACAAGTGCCAGTTCCACCTGTGACCTTGACCTACTTTCGCACATCCAAAACAGGTAAGGACAGCATAGCTCAATCCGCTGTAAACACGCAACTCACCATTGATTCACCCTGCTAATTGGATCTCATTATGTCCAGATTAACTGAAGCCAAATGAAGCTTTACGCATTGGCGTACAAATCACAGAAAAGTACCTTCGAATAGAAAAACGTCCTAACCAGATGGACGAGGCGCAGAAAACGAGACAAGTAGGGAATCACAGGACCCCGGTAAGCGGAAATTCTGGCGGGTAATAGTCTACACTTCGAACGAGTACGCGAGACAGACTTGGCTTTGGTGAGTGACAAGCGAACAGGTCGAAAAAATCGTCGAGATGACTGCACCAACCGAGGGATTCCTTGAAGCTCAATTGCAAGAAGAAAACGAGGAAACAAAAAGTATTGTGAGGAGAGATACAAGTAATAGCAAACCCACGGACAGGATTGACAGAAATAGAAAGCGTTGCCAGTCCCAGTATAAAAAGCTAGGCGTCGAGTCCTACAGAAGACAGTTCGAATGTGGGGAACAACTAAGCCGACTTGATAGAGTCACACCCAGAGTTCTTAAAGTTGATGTATGAAAGAGGAGAATGACGATGAAAATAGCGAGCGTCTGAAAACCATCGAAATGCTCACTGTGACGTGGGCACAAAGTAGCCCAATACGATTGACTGACTGATAACTTAACACGCCAGCGGCCAGAAAAGTGGGGAACATTATACCTGGCACGAATCCAGGCACCTCTGAACCGATCACGACTGGTACGATCCAGACTACTGTCGACCGCAGAGGCGATTGGAATCCGACTGCTGGATACACAACTTTGCGTCCAAAAGAAACTTGTGCGACCTCTGTACTTGAACTGGCCTGCGAAACATCCGGTCCCACAAGCCTGTCTGACATTGACGTCACCTACCTGATTCTGTGACCCATTGAACTATCCCTCACTCCTTTGATTTCTATTTCTCTTAAGTGTATGTACCCCCGATTTTAACCTTTTTCACGTGATTTCTGGTATCATATAAAGGTCTGATGTATTAGCCAAGAGGAACAATCACAGAAAACAAGCTTTGTTCGCTACCTTTGTTGTTCTCATGACTTAAACGGGTATATTCAGCCACTGGCAAGAATCGGCGACAATTGTCCTTATCAAATGATGTGACCCACAATCAAACTGAGAATATGAGTTTTAATGTGTTCCACCTGACCCTCCGCAAAACATCAAGGTTAGCACACTGAAAAATGGTCTCAAGTAGATGTGTGGTGGTTTGCTGCATTGAGTATGTAGCAGTCGAAATTTTTCCACTCCCCACCAGGCCAGGTTTGTGAGTGCACCGATCACAACTTTACAGTCTCCAGCAACGCTATTCATACCGAAGTCGAAATGTTGTCTTGTTAGAGTAGACAAGCAGCATTCGGCTGAACAAAATGCGTTGGTTGTAAAGAACTTCTGCGGAAGGCATTTTCAGCAACTTCCAACACCTCTGGTCGTATGGAATCGTATGGAGAATACCCTCGCTTGTCACCGTTGCCAATCAACTTCGTGACCGAAGCAGCTGCCGAAGAAAGCCTTACTGCTGCTTTTGAGCATGGGATCGGATTTTTTTAAGAAGGAAGGAAGGAAGTTACCAACTGTCGCGCCCGATTTCGCATACACTTCCTGGTTTCAAGCGCCACTACAGGGCCGGATGCAGGGTTCACGTAATAGTAACGTTCGTTAGTCACACGTTCTTGCCAAATTGGCTTATGAGCACCACGTCACGTCATTACGGCAACCCTATGCCAAACGAACGTCACTACAGAAACCTAAAGCTCCATATTACACCTTCAGTTCTGTCGGTTGATTTCCTAGCCCCAAATTTGTGCACATCTCGAGGCTGACTAATCAATAAGCAATTTGCGGTCACTTGGGACCGGGCTCATGGTATCCACTATGAGTGAAGTGGGTAACCAAACATCAGCAACATTGGGCGGCTTGATCACTTTCGTCTGTCAAGGTATTATATTTCCTCTACGTGACCGTCAGTCAAGTTCCGTCTGCAGGGAAGGAACTGTAGCGGTCACTCACTAGATCACGCGTCACAAACACTCAAATCGCGTAACAATACCTGTCCCACTCGCAACCTTAGCCGACAACAAGTACACCACAAATTATCATCCATGGTTGTTTACGCGGCTACCACCAGCGTCAATAGGGCCAGGCTTACGAACTTCAACCACATCGTGTCAAGTTGTATTCACGTTCTTGCAATTATCAAACACGAACGGACACCCCTCTCTTCACACTGCACACAATAAATAGGCATGCAACTCGGCCCGAAAACACTCGCGCGCACAGGACAGGAAGCCAACCGAGCTCCACAAGTCTCCACGGACAACTACGGAACACGTGTAGCAGCTATACTGCAGAGAAGACACGTCCCGCGTCCGGAACTTCACTCAGGAACTCTCAACAGTTGTCCTCAAACGATAAGTCACTTTTTAGCTTATTCCCTTCTTGCATTGTATTTATTTTTATCAAGTGCACATAACTTTTGTAATCATCATCATTATGGTAAAACAGACATTTGTTAGTGCTTGTCACCTTCTGATAATCAACCTAATTACGTTACAACCAAATCACTAACAGAACTACTGGTCACTCCAAGATCAACTTTTGCCTGGTGACGTTCACGGAGACCAAGACTTGTCCCGTAGGTTTTTGGTTTGCTGACTTTCACTGGTATCTTCTGTTCCCTCACCAAACCTAAGTAAGCGTATGAGAAAAATAATTTACCACTTAGTTACACCATTGTTCGCTCTTATCCCAATTACGACACTGAAAGATTCCATTTGAGTTTATTCCCTTATCGTCTACCAATGAATGCTGGAAGTCAACAGCCAAGTCTTACCACTACGTTTGTAGGCAGTTCATAAGAGCGTGCCGCATGAAGAAACAGCAGCTCAAGAACTGAGGCATATTCTACTGGGTCATGATCCCCCCGTGCTTCATGGGCTACATCCCTCTTCCTAATGGAGACGCCCTAGTTTTACGGTCACATCACTGCTCTGATTAGTCAACTGGTTCCGCCTGTCTTGCCACAGAAATTGGAACTTTAGGGGTGCGATTGTAGACATCGGCCCAAAGGCCGATTCAGGTGTGCTAACGCATTTTGCCAAACTCACAAGAGCGCTACAGTGTCGATCTAGTTTCTCAGGCTACTGGACTTTTCAGCTGCTTTGGGTTCACTCTGGCGCACACATCTACGACTATATAAGGCTCAAACAGTTACAGGGACAAGTATTTGTCCAGAGTCATATCCGTTAGAATACTGAAACGCCACGTCCACAGAACGAGTGTAAAGTTGTCGGGAACTGCAGAAAGATGTGTAAATCACAACTGTCAGACGCAAAGAAGCCAAGAACCGTGAAGTAGCCACAGATTTCGTGCCCTATTAGACAAAGTTGTGTTAATCCGGCCACCCCACCCCCCAAGTGTGGTCATATTCAGAGGAAGTTTGGTAGCTGAATGGCGGACAACTATTGATAAAGAGGGGACGAGAGTGAAGGGAATCTAGTGAATGGTAAATCCTACATCCTGTTGAAGGATACAAGCGTTTTACCTGTCCAACGGGAAGGAGACATGCACAACCTCGCATCTTCCACCAAAGTTTCGAAATCGAAGAATTGCTTTCCGCAGTTTCGTTTGGGGGACACCAAAGACGTTCGGTGCATGTCTTTCATAGGGGAGTCGATTAGAATTGGTAGAGTGGAACCAGAAGAGTCAAAAGAAAAGCCGATCCTACTACGATCGATCAGATTTAACTGTATACATGAGCAGGAACTCTTGGTAGGGAAAACATCAAGTGTTTGCAACATTCTAGTCAGTAAATCGAACTCTCAATAAGGGGATTAAAATTAAACTCAAAATTGATGGGGTGGGGAGAAGCGAATGGAACGCCAGTAGCTCCGTCATATGGGCTAGTGTAGGCGTGGCGTTACTTGCAAATCGCTCTGTGTACACAGACCCGAACTATTTGCTTTCATCTGAGAAAAGGAGGCTGATCCAGACCACTGAGAAAAATTGGTAATAGTGTTCGATTTTGAGAAGCGGCCCGTAGTGAATGTGGCAATCACAGATGGATGAGCTCGACCTCAGTTGTAGTGGGACTCTTGACTTCAATTAACTTTCGTAACCCTATGATGGCCCGTAAAACGAGAACCTTTGACTCGATAGCGCCAAGCAGGATTTCGGCCCGGTACGGGTTGCGCTGACCACACCTTCACACTTCGTCAGGTGCTGGAACAACGCCATACACATTAGAAACCTAGGATTTATATATTCGTGGATTTCCAAGGCGCATTCGACTCGGTAGACAGATATGTTATTCTTAAGTTTGCAAAATCAATGAATTCCTTGTATTCTCGAACTTCTGGGCGTGTGAGCACACACGCAGAGCTATTCGAAAGCTTCCATACACAAAGTGGTGCCCGACGAGATATTGAGGTGAACACTGTAAAGTCTTCAAAACCCTTATGTTCAACTAGCTGCTGACGAAAACCTTGTCGATCTAGACTATGCAGACATTATTCTCGTCTTCCAAGGGGATTAAAATGCGCCGGTGTTTTTGGATGAACTGACCAATGTAATCCCGTCATTTTGTGAGCGCTTTGCACCCAAAAAGTCGTGCTTCTGGGCATTCAGTCAATGAACACGTCCCATAACGATTCAGGGAAAACTGGAGTTTGTGGAGCACTTTACGCATCTTCGAAGCTGTATAAGTTACAGTTGTAGTGTAATAGATGAGGTTATCGTACGAATCTCTAAGAGTCGGATAGCCGTTGCTAATTTAAGACAGCTATGTAGGCAAAGCGGCATGTCCCTGAATCTCAAGGGACGTGTGTGTCAGGCTACAGGAAGGGCTGATTCGTTAGGGTCTTAAACATGGCTTTTGCGAGCAGCGGAACTCGGGCAACTTCAGGTCTCCGATAACCGTTGTCTCAGAACCTTAACTCATGAAGTTTGGTGCCAACAAATCCGCAACGAGACAATTACAAAACAAGCATTCGGTTGTACACCAAGAACTCAGTCGACGAATGCGCCCAGTAGGAAAGTTTGCTGTGGTGTGGTCATGTACTGCACATGCTGAATCGCCGTTTGCCGAAATGATTGTTGCTTTCTGTGTCCGATTCGGATTCGCACAAGCAGAGAGGTGTTCAACGGTTGACCTGGAAGATGGGTAAGGAAGTGATTATAAAAATTCTAGGTAATGTTGGTGCGACTCGCCGTCCTGGATGTGGACCGCGTGATCCGCACTGTCCATAGTTAGAGACGCTGCTAATTGATGTCAGTGGTGCTCTTGTCGTCACAGTTGCTGAATGAGTGTCTGGAGGTGTAGTACCTCGGAGTGATTGTAACGGACTGACACGGAGTCCCTTCCCTACTTATGGTATCGATAGCGATGGCATACATGCAGTCTCTGGTGCCTGGTGGTTCAAGTTTCCAGGTAATTTAGTAAGTCAGGCTGTCAGTTGGTATTGGTCACCCTGAATGCTGCTCTCAGGATACACGAATGTAGCACGCGCTCAGCGAAACGCAATTGGACGATTTAATCGCATGTTTCATCTGGCCCATCACGCAGCATAAGTAAATGAAAAATATTCTCCTTCACTCGTCTTAAACCTCCTCTGAGTTCTGATCAAGTAAACGTCACCATAACTACCAGTTAACGAGCAAGTGCAATGAGATGGTGGAAAGTCCTTCATGAGGCGGTAGAGGAAGGTTCCGGGTTTACGAAAACAGTCGTAGATGTGATGCGCAACAGGCTCGTTTGAACGAACTGCCTTCCTGACAGACTTATCGGTTACGTCACCTTTTTATTGTAGAGTAAGGTCGACGCACCTTCTTCACTGTTGGTTTTATTTCAATCGACTGACGCATTCCACTGTAACACAAAGCGAAATATTCAGGGTAGCTAGTGTTCTCAGTAAGCATTTCAAACTCACTACCGACAGTTTCGGGCGTACAGATTTCCCTTGTTCTGTTTGACAAAGTCCAAAATGACGGGCGCTTATACTGTATTGCGCAGAAGCTAAACAATTCAAGTGTGGACTCACGGAAATACGTGAAAGTGCATTAACCCGTCCGACTACCTGTTTGCGAGAATGTCTGGGGTTACTAGAGAATCTGTGGATAGTATGAGGAGGTTTTCAATGAACAATTCATCCCGCAGCCTATCTATCCCGAAAAACCGAAAAACACTGTACAGCTGTTTCATCCTCACCGGAAATCATCAGCAGTGCGCATCTCACGAACCTCCAGATAGACTCGAACTCGCAACCTACCGGTTAGTAGTTGAAGACTAGACATTTCGGCTGATCAACAATGTGATCAACTCGCACCTAGACAGGATAAAGTGCTACTTCACAGAATTCACATCACGAGATCACTTGTTGACCGGCCCCTTGATTGACGGAAGGTTCACTCGTCGTGTGAATCATCCTCGTTTCTGAGCTACTTACGGATTGTTGTTTTCTCCCTGAATTCACATGCAGAGCGAACGGGGTGATTTAAACATCTGATCAACCTGTGTTGGCACTGGCAACGACAAATGTTACCAATATACCACTTCTGAAGCTCCAAGTTGGTTTGTGTGCTGCGCCATTTCGATCGCCACCGACAGTTTTAACCATCACATAGCAGGTGTCGGTCACAGTGTTTTGTCGCACACACAAGACGGGGTCATATCACTAGGTTCCAAAGCTTATTACCATTTACTTTCCTGTCAATTCAATTCAACACATCATGGACATCAACACTCGTAAACGGTGCACAAATCACAACTGTTCAGACACGCGCAGGTTTATCTATCAATGGCAATAGGATAACGGATGAAAAGCTGAGCACAGGTATGTTTCACTAATGATGGTGAGATCAGGAAGATGCGGACAGACGTTGAAGCCAACAATCAGGATTCGAGAACACTATTCGAGGATAGATAATAAAGAATAGTCGTTCATGCTGTAGCACCCTTTCGGTGCTTAGCTGCCATGCGACCCGAAGGAAGCACGAGGGCTGGGATACTGCCAGGTTGCCCAAGCCTAGACAGGAGAAGTCGAGATGAAGAAGTCGGGTTCGAACCACGGACCTTCCGGTCAGTAAATTCGCGCTCTAACCACTGCGCCATCTCAACCCCTATTCGGGGAACAAGTGAAGTGTACCTCTTAGCGACGTAAGTCAATGAAACAGTCCAGTCCAAGAGATACAAAAAAAGAAACAACAGCTGTCAGTCAGATTCAGGTTGTTGGTTATGGTTTTGATGCTTCGTTGACAAAAAATTAGGACCTGATATTCCAACCTACATTCGATTCGAAAACAGCAACGGCTCGAGAATATAGATTGTCAGACATTGAGAGAGGTCAGCTCACACTGAAGCGGCGATACTGACTATTCATTGATCGTTTCCAATTAGTATACATCCAAATTAAGGCTAGTTCGCTCGGCGACTTTTTAGTCTGCTTTCACAGACATTTCTGATAAACGAAAAAATAATGCTAACATGAAATAGTACCAATGCCCGTAGACATAGGTTTGGTACTAATCACCAACACAGTTAATCCTCCACAGTGAGAAGCTAACTTACTTGGAAGAGAGCAGTTCATCAGCGATTCCGTAATAGCAACACAACTCGGAGGCCAAACGAGCTCCATGATGTATGCCAAGTTGCCAGGCATTTCGCATCTGACGTCTTTCAGTCTCGTCGTTATCCAGCCGCTCCTGGGTGGAAAAGCTAGAAGAGGCTGCAAAATCATCCGCTCCTACGCCCGAAGCGTCTCCTGTAGACGTAGAGTCCACGATAACATCCTTATAGGTCTCTTGATAGGTGATTTCCTCCCCGAGTACAATCCGCTCTAGGAAGTCGTCGCTCATGAACCCGGGGACGCTGAAACAGATAGACCGAGTGGACATGAGCCAAAAATTGGTTCTACTAATCCGATAAAAGCATCCAGCTGACGCCGCGAAAGACAAGGCATCGTCTGATCAATCGGTAACCATCCTCTCTACCATTCAGCTTCTTAGGAAGATAACTACATCCCTGTGCGAAAGTCTACGTTGCGATGGGCCTTTGTTGATGCAAGTGTTTTAGACAGCTCGTTATCTGTAGTGTTTTTGGTCGTCACAAAATTGGTGTCCGTCTGACACCAGTCAACCGCAATTTCCTGATATGGTTTATATTGTTCGTTATGACCATACCGATACCTTCGACCGGTCGCATTATTAAAAAATGCTTGTTCATCCTTGGGTTCTTAAGAACTTCCAGGACCCCACAGAAATCTTTCATCTGCCTCGAATTGGCGAAGATACGTCGCTTACAAAGGAGATTCGTAAAATTCAATCGACACGCTCAGACGAACACCTACTTCCTAAGGATCAAAAAAGATCAAGAGAAGACACTACTCAGGGACAGATAACGAACTCTCGACAACACTTGCATTAACAAAAGGCCATTGCGATAGCGACGTTCGCGGGAATCAGACCAACCATATCCACAGATGTGTGGGCTTCCTTGAGCGCATGAACAGAAGCCTCTTTTACACTCTATCCTGGAAACTCCTCGTATCATGAAAAAGCAGATTATACAGACCTTGACATCTCAACCGTGTCCCATATTGGAAAAAGATTTCTTCACATCTACTGCCATCAGGGCGAATGCTCCCAGACAAAACTTGGTCTCAATGCATCCCCACTGGGGAATCAAGCGGGATTCACAGTTTAGTTGTCCCGTTACAACGCCACTTGCCTGTGTTCAGGTCGGATCAAAGTTTACTAATGGCGCGTTACTGTATACAAATGTTCTTGCCTATTTCGGTTAGTATGAAAGCGATTCTAATCTGTTCTCGTGGGTACGCCTTCGCGGATACGGTGAACGTGAACTCCACGCCGCATGGCCGAGAATGTTGCAAATTATACCTATAATAGGTTGATGGTATATTCCCTGTTGGCACCGATTACGGTCGCATGACTGAGAACCGGAAGTGTAAATAACTCTATGGCTTTCATTTTCTATTTTCCTCTGTCGGATCGGCTTCTCTTCATATAGGCAACCGTAGTTGTGAATTGGCGGGTCAAATGAGTACTGATAAGTGTCTGCGCCGACACGCGGCCTGAAGCCAAGCTTCGAAGAAAACAACATTCCAGATACAATATCCATATAAAAAGGACCTCTTGGTGGGATGGTTTCAAATCAAGCAGGCTTGAGGACGTCCACTTTGACAGAGTATCATTTACCACAGGCCTCTGATGTATGCAAACCTATTAGGTACGCTCGGGTTGAGCACGTTCATGAAACGGCCACATGCGATACTGCGTTCCTAAATGAATGAAAACTTCTTACCTTTACCAAGAAAAGCTTCAAGAGCGCCAACGCCAACGACAGTAGTCACTAAGCTCGTGGACATCTGAGCCGAAACCCTGGTTGACACCAACCAGGTTGATTCACTTCAAAACATGGCTTGTTGAATCGTCGGTAGGATATCTTCCCACGCCTTCTGGAATTGGCACCACATCTGCTGCCAACTCCGCTGCTGGTGGGGCACATCACGCTGATAGACCTTACGGCAGCGAACGTCCGTGACAGTAATGTGAACAAGTATGCAGCTCCAGAAGGTCGTCGAGTTAGATATCTAAAGGGTTGCTTATCATCTGACGGTCTGGTCAACACAGTTATCAAAATAGCAACCGTATAATTACGGGAACTGTGTTGTCATCCTATTCACGGCTGGTCGCTGGAGGCTAATGACCACAGACGACTACGGACACACCACACGCGATGGTCCAATTATAAGGGCTATGACGAGAAGTTCCTGACTCTAAGGTGGGAAAATTCGGTGATCGGATACGGGTGAAAAAAGATTGTCTTACGATTACCCTGTACTGAGGTTGTAGGTACGTAAAAATAGCGGGAAGATGTCCACATTTGATTGCCATAGCGAATCATTCTTTCTGCCGCAGTTTCGCCGGATAAAGGAGAAATCCAGAACGCTGAAACGAAGCGTAAGTAGTGTATTTTCAACCCGTTTTCTACCATGCACCTCTTTCAGTCCTCCAATTAAGACCACTTTAATCTGGTATCGTGAGAGTTACCTACAATTCTCAACAAAGTCTATTTAAAGTGTCCCCGTGAGACAAAAGCCACTCTCAACAAAGATTGGGATGCAAAATTTGTGTACTGGACTTTCATGAGTTCTGACACCAACCAGATATCTAAGCAACCGCATGAAAGCAAAATAGTCCCCACAAAGCTATTGGGGTCCCATCACACGGCTTCCATATGTATGGCACACACCAACTACAGTCCTTCTATCTGCTGTGAATACCCTCTATATGAGACCAATTATGGTCAGTTCTAGAAGCTGAATCCCTTCTAGAAGAAAGGAAGCCTAAAAATACCAACTTTGGTGAGTTCTTGTAGGTATTCGATACAGAGAGCACAACTTTACTACACTTTTTCGCGGAGATCACCTCAAAAGATCTATCACTGGTCTGCTTTAGAGGTCGTCCCCTCAAAAGAACACAAGTGTACATTTGTCCCCCTCGAGATACCACTTGAAGGGATGAGTCAATTGTGACCTGGTCCCCTCTAGAAGGGAGGCCACTACTGAAATACACTGAAGAGCCAACTGAAAGCTACCTCTTAAGACCGGTGCCCCCTGATGATGGTCCTTCTACGTGGGATATATTGTACACCGAAAGTAAACAAACTGTCAGAATTTTCGTCAACAAATAAACATACACCAAAACACCCTAATTTTAAAATGTTAACCTATGTTCTACACCTATTAATTGTTCCGTACTTTAGGGCACCCTTGGTTTTCATACCAAACAACGTCTTGACTGCATTTGGAATAATGAAGTAACCAAGAGAGGCTATTTTACTGAATAATCATTACTTCTCTGCAGTGGTACTTTTGAGAAATAGGGTAATGTCGACCTTGGGCGATGGTGCTGAACATTCGTGGCTATGTCCTCCGTCCTCCTGTAGAGATCAGTTCAAGTATACTACTGTTTCTGTAATACTCCTTGTGAGCAATAAAAATGAACTATTTCGACGGATGGTCTCCTCAGAATTAAACAGCTGAGTTAAAAAGCATGATAGGGCCCAAAACCAGAGTGTCGTCTGAGGACGCTACACCATCTACATTTGCGTCATCATGCCAAACATCCCATACAGTTGTGTAGACTACACACGGTTTTAGAGAGTCTCATTACTAGGGGTGTATCTGACTAAACAAAACGCCCACAGTAGAGGGGCGTTCGTTGGACTTTTAGGGATTCATTCAGTGATTAGGACACTCCCAGAGAAAAGCCCAATTGATACCTCTAGTTTGTCTTCTTAGAGCGTGAGAAAAGACATCGATTTCATCCGGTCGAAATATGTGATGGGCGACCAGCTGACGTTCCTAAAGCAGTCGTCCTATCACTGAACTGTCATCATGGTGGCAATGTCCGTGGGCAAGTGATCTCAACTGCGTGGTGATCTTTATATTCTAGGTGTTAAGAAGGGTGGTCACAATACAAGTGCACTACTCGTAGTATAGCTGACCTGTTAAGCCGCTCGAGACCCAACGGTTTACTGTTCAACCACTGGCCGGAAGGTCGCGGATTCGAAACTCTGAGTTTTGTGAGGTGCGCAATGATGATTCCAAGTAAGGATGAAACAGCTGTTCAGTGCTTCTCGGTTTTTCAGCATAGCCTCGCCGACAGGACGAAGTCCCAGTTAGTGTATTAGCTTCGGTGTTCCACTATATTATTATCGAAATCTGAGGTGCGCACATCATTATCTGTTCATAAGGTGGCAAACAGAGTGATCCTCCTAAGAAATATAGTCTCCAAACTAAGACTAGTTGGACCATTCAACGCAAGTGGGCTTCCTCTAAGGAGGAAACTGCGTAATGGGGTCTCATGTAGATGCAATGTCAGCAGTCCCCAGACGCGTGTAGTGTCAGCTTACACATAAACAGTCACTACAATACCACAACATAATGCACTTCACCCATGTAGAACTTCGTTTAAGAGGTCAAACGCCGTTTACACTACCAGCCCTGACATTATAAGCACTTAAGTCTGGACGACATAAACAACAGACAAAAAGCACGGTACAGACGGGCTGCACGTGATTCAAACATCAAATGGTTCTAACCAATAATCACTTTGATCAATATCACTAGCACCTCTAAGTCTGGGGTCTTTATTCCGCCCGTGAATGTCAGTTTTACGGTTAAAAAAACCTCTGCATCAAATCAAGCGGCCCAGAAAATGACATGTCGACGGAGTGGCCTGGTGACTAATACACTAAGTGTCACTACCAGGAAGAAGTCGATTTCTGAATAGTTCAACGAAGAAACACTATCCTAATACTTTTCTTTATTAAGCCCTCTCGAAGGCAGTCTTAAAGCGTCAAGATGTGAAACTAAGGTGCCCTGAAAAATGAAATTTTCTAGCGGGCGCGCAACACCGTGCGACCTTTCGTAGAATCCGAAGAGCGTCGTCCTCAGTTACCAAGACGCCCTACGGATGCACTCCATAAACACGAGTACGCACATCCTCGATTTACACCTGGAAAAATGAGTGACTCCGCTCGCCACTTTCAAGTCACTTGGTGAATGTTAGACTGGACGGAAGCAAGGACTGGTTGTTGTTATCACTAGAGCGGGATGAATGTGGGTGGCCCAGAAATGCATGTGAACCTTGAGATCATATTGAAAAGGGTAGAAGCATATGACTCGGGTAGGCGAGTCAAACAGTCACGTCTGTCCAAGCTGAATCGATGCCCACAGGTTTGTTGGTGACCGTCTAATAAGGACAGAGCTGAAGAGCAGAATTTGTTGGACACACGGCAATAAACGAAAGGGAACGACTGTCTGCTTGACTTATCCAATCTATTATGTTATTTGGTATTTCGTCCTTTCGCCAAATGATGCAAGTATGCACAATACACTCGCATGCTCCTGTACATTATTTTTACGCATTCGGCACTGGTAGGTAGGCAACTTGTTTTGCTCAGTTTCACGTGAAAACTGACGTAAGTGCTGGCGATGTTACGAGGGCTGGAGGCACGTAACGAGTTAAAAAAAAAACATGACTCACAATTCCGCTGCACAATTTAAAGTGAATAACAATCCAAGAAGTTAAGGGAAGTCCCCGATTAAGCATACGTTGGTATCTGATGTGAAAGTAACTTTCAGTGTTGTTTATGTAGCTGCACACCAACGATGGAGTCGTGTGGCATACAAATTGTGCCAAATGTTTCTAAAGAAACCGAGTCATAATCACCAGAGACTGCAATGCCAGTGTTGACACTGATGCCACACTGCCCTACAACCGCAAAGTTTATCTCATTATATTTAAAGTCTTAGAGTAGAAGGAAAGTGGGTGAGGGAAGGGACCTGGTGCTGGCCTATCGCAAATATTCTGAGGTGCCCTGTTTCTCACAGACACCATCCATCAGTGCAGAGGGAATAAAGCGTACGAGCAAGAGTCACTTGTTGACCTGCTCGCTTCTGTGTGTGAACATCAAAGGTGGCTAAGTAGACCGGCTTTCGGGGTTTGAAAACAGACTCCAAAGTGTCTAAAATTATAACTGAGTGCCGCAGTTGTGTGATGCATGAAGAACAAGGCGGTCAGTATTAGCACTGGGACCTGCGAAGAGAGTATTCAAATTTGGGTGGAACAGGAAATACGTGAAAGTCTGAGGGAGGCGTCAGCAATAGTATGTTTTCTCCTACCCGCCCTGCTGTACGCAACAAGTAAGGCGACCGGGCTGGTGACACCACGCGACGGCCGATATGGCATAAGAGTATCATTAGTTGCGAGTATCATTGTTGTACGTGGGTTGGGATACTGTCAGGGTGTCCACACCTAGACAGGACGATTGGGGTCCTCGACCAAAGTTTTTGGCTCAAAATCCTGACCGCGAGGCAGCAGTGTTTGGCGGGAAATGCAAATGCGTTAACATTTTTATAGAACAACCTGGAGAGCCATGAAACTATGTTGGTCAGACCTCTAACTATTGACCAACCTGGTATGAGAGACTGAGTGTCAAATAAATAATAATAATAATAATCGTTCAGCTGTAACATCCTTCCGGTGCCTAGCTGCCATGCTACCCGAAGGAAGCACGAGGACTGGGATACTGCCAGGTTGCCCAAGCCTAGACAGGGGAAGTCGAGAGGCAGAGGTCGGGTTCGAACCACGGATCTTCCGGTCAGTAAATTCGCGCTCTAACCACTTGAGCCATCTCGCCCCAGACTGAGTGTCGCACGGATACCAATGGGTTACGCAGACATAAAAGCCGTCACACTATGATGAGGTCCAGTCTTTCGATGACGGGCGTACGCCATTATCCGGCAGTTTCGGCCCACGCGGCAACAAGTGTGGTTCCCTGCTTATATACAGTGTCCCTGAACGCGTCGACACCAGTACGATCTAGACTGTTTTCGATCGAAGTGACTCACAATTACCTGGTAGGTGAGTAGGCCTGTGAGCAATCGTCTCACAAAGACGTTTGACGATGTAATTCATTTGACTTGGTAACCCACTGACACTTGTCTCTCCTTCCCGTTCTCCCACGCACTTACCCGTGAACTCGTCCACCTTCACACGTGACTTCTACTGAGTAGCATGAATTTGGGATGCATTAGCCAAAAGGACCAATAGCTTCACGTTCTTCAGTGGAGTGACCTTCTTCGGGGATCTCTCTTAGGTAACTGAAGTAGTTACTATATCGAATAGAGAAGACACTGAAGTCACCAGCATTCCAACAATCCAAGAAAGAACGTGAAGAACAGGATACAGTTCGGAATATGTATGGGTTAGGCGAACATTCCATTCATGAAGGGCATAACCTGGACGCATAACAACCTAAAAGCAACACACAAAAACCGGTCACAGAAACACTATCGCCCCTAGTCCGTCGCCAAACCAAAGTTTCAGTAAAATGTCCAAATGTCGGTAGATGAAGGCGCTGATTGATCTGTTCGCCGCGTTCGGTAACCGTTTTGACGACAAGTGAGGAAATGAGGATTCGCTTAAACGAGTGCATCCTCCTTTCATTCATACGCCTTCCAAAGTGTATGTTATCAAAAACACGGCCAAATCATTGAAGGGCTGTGTTTAGAAGTTCAGCTGATCCATCAGTGGTCTGCTTCCCTGAACTTCACCGGTCCCGTGGTACCACTATTTTATAGACCTTCCTTTCCTGATCTGATTCCATTCCATTTACCAATTGTCAAGAAAAATGGTCGTTGAGTTCAACGGCCATTCCACTAGCCTGGTTTGCCGGGATTACAATAAACCGTGCGCTCAAAGTATACATCAATCGCTCAGTGCGCGATTTCGGAACCTACACTAAATAGTGTAGCCTATGAGAGTCCTGCATAATTCATCATTCCGAACCACAAACAGCGATACGTCTACGACCCAATACAAGAATAGTTAAACGAAAACTAATTGTTGGGAGTATTTTGTTTTTATCACCGTGCTCTAATCGTTTTTGCTTTGTGCCGATAAAAAACGTAGGAAATAAAATAATCGGGATTCACCCATCGAACCCACCCACCAATGAATTAGGGAAAAGTGAGGAATCCAAGGACAGCAAAAATGTAGGTGCTCAACCAACAATCCGTTCAAGCTATAACATGGTTCGGTAAAGGTTGGTGAAATAAGAACGAAAGCTACGTTCACTGAGATAACGGGGTTGTATTCAGAAATGTGTGAAAATGCTCATGCAAAAGTGCGAATGAAGACAGCAGCGAAATGGAGTAACGGCGGGATACTATGACTTTCTCGCTCTGTGCGTAGGCATACACAGTACAGCAAGTAATGTGATAGGGGTTTTACGAAAAAAACTAGAAATCCTAGCGGTCACATGTCGCAAATGTGGTAAACAGGATAACGGTGTCCAGTAAATGCGAATTAGAACGATTCCCGGTCCCTCAAAAGCCCAAACAATGTGCGGATGTAGAAGAGTGGGGAATACACGGGTGGTAGAAACAGTTCATCAGCTATCAGAGCAAGTCCACACCGATAAAGGGAGCCACAGGTAGGAAAACAATAGGTTCATCTAAGATAACGATGCCGAGCTGGGCTGGGCTGGGCTGGGCTGTCATGACCTATTGCGTTTGAGATAGCTGCATATCCGAGGGCCTGAAGTCCAATAATTCGGATAAGCTGGCCGTACCCCGAACAGGGTTAAGCAGCTTTCGCTTTCACTAAAGCCATTAGATCGTTGGTAGACAGCGACTTTGGACGTTCGATGGGTAGGTTGAGGGCACGATCCCAAAGCAACGAAGCCAGTACACCTTGGGCTCGAGAGACGCCAAACAAAACCGTATAATACTGCATTTCTGTCAATCCGTAGTGCTAAATTGAAAGGCGAGAGGTAGAGAAAAAAAGATAAAGCTGAGGGAACTGAAACAATAGAATATGAGGTGAGCACATTGTGCTCAGTCAGGAGGTAAAATCGGCAGCATCACATATACGCACAAGAACCTAAATCACGGTCAATAGTAAATGGGAACTCCGGATCAATTAAAAACGATACTAGCAAAATACGCCGTGAATGGAATTAAAGAGATGTGTAGCTTTAGTAAATGACTGGTTCCGTGCTGTCGAAAGTGGGTAAGAAAAAAATCAGAGTACGCCCTATTGGATCAGGATCTTCTTTGTTCCTTGTTATGGTTCGCAGCGCTGGTCACAAACCAAATAAGCACAGTCCACAACTCTTGTTGTCGGTTCGATCATATTTGGGACGTCGAAAGTCAACAATATAAAATAATGGATAGCACCTATGCCTGCAGAAAGGGCCGAAAACTATGCATTAATAAAGTGGCCTCCAGACTGGGTACGAAAAATAGAAAACATGTAAGTAGGACTTGGCTGACGTCCTTCGAAGATATCACTGCTGGTTGGTCCTTGAAGAGTAAACCATCTCGGAAAGAGACTGTCTTTCCAGGGGTGACAACAACTATCATAGCAGGCGCTTGAGGTGTTGTGCACACCGACCACTGCAATTCTGAGCATGCGGCCACTAACCAGTTGATGGAAACAGGTCTACCGTTGTCCGACAGTGAAGCATCAGTGTTCTACGACTTTAAAGTTGAACAGCCAATTAGTCAGATTGGCTTAATCCAAATATGGTGGAAGATCTCGAATCATTATTCACTAGCGCTGCGTGGAGACAAGCCAGGTCATATAAACATCACCAGTCCTATAGGAAATCAGGTCACATTATCACCGTTTCTGATAATAAACTTGGACCTGTGTAGAGAAAAACATCCAGAACAGCTGTTTGTTGGCCTCTCCAAGCGCAGTTCAGAATCAAGATACCTCTCAGGGACCACCTCCGGCCGCATAGGTTACAACTGATGATGAACCCAACAGACCATAACATCCTTCGGACTAGCACGTCTAACAATACAGGGCAAAGGAGCTATAATGTGCCTAAACACCCCAGACTGGATCATCGGGCTGAGTTCCACTTGATTAAGCTCTAAAATTCGAAGGACAAACCTTGAAGGAAACTCACCTGGAGCAGCATACCGGAATTAGCATCAACATTTGGCCACGGGTTTTGTACTTTACCCAACTGTTGGAGGATTGGCGGAACGATGGTGTACAACTGACTACTGATTTTGAACAAGGGATCGTCTGGGAAGTGTTTTAATGCAAATTCACGCGAACACATGTAACGAGGATCCGTTTTTCGCAAAACGGCGTGTCCGAAACCGGGGATTACCTGTATAAAACAAGTAAAGTGGTAAAAGGCGTTGAAAAGAATGCTGGAACTCCCCCACCACCGATGAATTACTCACGCTTCATAGGTTACACTGGTTAGGACATGTACTCCGCATGCCAGATAACCGTCTGCCTCGCACAGCTCTTTTCGCCCAGCTCTATGCTGAGTGGAACCCCCGAGAGCTGGACAATGTATGACTTGGCAACGAAGTGTGAAAACTTTAACCAGTAAGCTTACTCGGGTCGACAACTGCGGCCTCCCTAGATGGGAACCCTGGGACTCAACTCACCAATGGTTACTGACACTGGTGGAAATGGTCCAATCGCGCAGTCAGTGGCGCTCATGCACCAAAGCTATCGCCTTCAAGGCATAGCTACCCAACTCCCAAACTAACTGAACATGCCATCGCCTCCAAAGCTTGGCTGTATGTCCCACACACTCCCAATTTCCGGTGATCGAAACTGTGGCAGCTGGAACCAATGTGCCTATTGTTCACGGTTTATAGCTGATAAACTCAAGTGAACTGCATTAGTGACTGGCGTTCTAGCAAATTTCATTAAAAACCTTAAGCCTAAAAATCAAATGAACACACTAAAACACTCAGTTGTGACGTGTCTTAGAATTCAAATGCAAACATAGTAAACATTCAAGCATTTCTGGCTTTGGATGCAAATGTTGAAGGATAAGTTTGTGGGTTACAATGGACCGTCGTTTTCAAAAGTGTGGAACAAAATGAAAACACCTGTTGACGGCAATCAAGATGAAGCGCTTATTAAACTTACACGTCCGCTTTTGAGGGTATCCTGGACATAATTTTTCACTTGTTCGTCTGTAGGATGATCACCAATAGTTTGGCGAAGCTTCGTGATCCACATTAGAACCTCTTGATTGGCCAAACCGTGAAGTGGGCCAGCCAAACCACACATTGCGGCTGCAAAACTCAAATACGGATCGGATAAGGCACTACCTACCAAATGGCAAGCGTGTGCGCTAACGTTGCCACCCTGAAAGAAAAGCACACAAGATGGAAACTTATTCATAAGTAGGTTTCTGGATAACACAACTAAATTCTGGATTAAGAAAGATATGCAAAAAAGTCGTTCAGATAGAGTGAGAGCTCTCCGTCCTAGGTAGGTCACTAAATCCATGTGGGGAGGCGAGGTTAGGTTATCTACAGCTAACTCACAATGGTGGATAGCCTGCGATGATTATACCAGTGAACGCTGACAAAATCAAGAGAGTAAGTACCGAACTGAGAATAATTTCAGTATCGGAAACCATAACATGCTGACGCAACCGATAAACGAAGATTTAATTGTCCACAAGTTCCTTCAACAACCGCTGTCGAGCTCTGGTAACACCGCTTACTTCTCAGGAGTAAATGTTTCAGATATTAAATGCTTTGAAAATCTGACATCCGCACGGGTGGATCCTGAGGTTGTCGTCCGAATCAACACCACATAAGCGAGCGATCTTACGTAAACTAGCAGGACTCAAAAGAGAAGCACTGAGTGTTTTGAGATGTGCCAGAACTAGTGCGCGTTGCTAGTTTCGAACTTCAGCGCCATGACGGCGTATGTTAACTGTCTGATGTGGGAAAACATCATCATGCTAACGTATCGGCCAAGACGAAACAAGGCAAGTCTAAAGAGCCTGTTGTTGTTGCGTTATAGACTAGCGCCAGTGATGATATCGGCTTTTTGGTGTAATTCTAGGATGTCAGAGGGCCATGCCATTGTGTTGATTCTTCCTGGGGATAAATCGGTCGATATGACAGGCAGAAATTTTCATGTTAAGCCCTGTCAGTGAGATGACCAGGTCTTACTGACTAAGAGACCTTAGAAAGCGCGGCAGTGTAGGCTGAACAGGACCAGTGAAAGCTCAACGTTTTGTACATTTTGTCTGCTCCACATGGAGTGACAGGTAGTTGTCAACAGTGACAAAGCAAGTCATTGGAATAGGGGCACATTAAGGATGAGTTGTTAAAAACGAAGGTAAACAATGTTACTTCGAAAGCAGACCCCAGTATTAACGTCTACTATCTCCTGTAATTTCCAGGCTTGTAATTGATAACCAAGATCCAACTCTAGTCTTGTATCTGACTAACAGACGCAGTAAAAAACGGTCCTCCTGAAAAGCTTACCTCATGATCACAATGGATTGTTAAGTACAGGCGCATCATTTCGGTAAACTCTGGTTTCTCGTAGCCCAACATTCGACAGAAGTTGTGTGACCAATCTTTGTTCGGATCGATGGCACCCACTGAAGTTCCATCGCGGTATAGGTTGCGGTAAATTTTTGCAGCAACAACGGGCAATTTGGCCAGCAGATCCAAACTATCCTCATAGACGTACTGTGGGAGACAAAAAAGGTTGGTGGGAAGATGAAACGATAAACTGTTAATTTGTCCATTTATCCTTGCTTAAAATGCGACCATGTGAAGACGACAGACACGCAGATCAACCTGCAAACCTAGAGGGCGGCTCCATAAACTTGAGTTGTACTGTATAATTGCCTAAGCGTTAGATCGCAATCCAAATGAAACCAGCCACTACCAAGTTGTCACCCGATTCTCGCGCCTTTCTGGTTGATTTTCGCAGGATCCCAATCGTCGTTATTGAAAGTTGTACATTTCGAGCAACCTAGTTTGCGAGCCAAGGCGTGCAGAGTGGGAGGATCCTATTGATCACAACACTGGGAGCTGCTAGAACGACGCTACACGATGCGATATCAATGAAGGAGTGCTGTTCCACCGTGCATTTATACGTTGTTTGTGTCTTGACGTTGACTACATTAATTAGCGTGTTGACAATCTCATTTGAGCCCCCACCCTTCAAACCTGTGACATTTTCCTTGGCCCCGGTTGCATTGCAGCCTAACACCACTATCGACCACTGATTTGCGACCGACGTGTTCAATAAATGGCAGACAGTTTGTACATAAAACTACAACAGGTACTCCAATCACTGAATTAGGAGTTAGCTAGAAAGCATCTACGAATTCGTGCTATACGTGGAATCACCTGTTGAAATATTGGTCGCTTGAGTGTACTTTGAGTCGTTCAAGCTTCACGAACAGATCAACAGTTATCTACCGAATCAACGACCAAGTGGAATCATCTACCAGGATTATGTAGGCAGCACAGCAAGAAATAATACGATCCCACTAACTCTGTCTGGAACCTGCAAATCAATAGTTATGGATGGTTGGCTCAGCTCGAAGGCACAAATAAATACATGTCTCCATCCTGATCCTGCTGCGCTAATCACGTTTGCAGCACCATCAGGCCCTTGATTTGTTGGTATTTCTAATTAGCTGGATGCTTTGTCGGCAGTCACCACTAGCAATCGATGTGAAGTTTTCGAGACCAATCTGTTCTAACCGGCCTCTCAAAAGAATGTAGCATCACTACTTCCGTAAATGAGAACTTTGGTAAGCTACAGAGAACACCTTAATTTCCTCACAACTCCACTACAGATAGCTGTAGGACTTCATCCCGAGACTATCCTCTATTGAAACACAGATGCTCCCTCTGGCTATTCTACTTAGATTTCCCCAATATGGTTGAACCTTGAACAACGCATTCCCGGTAGCACCAGACGAAGTTGGCAGCTGTCGGGTTGCAGCACAGTCGAGCTGACGTGCAGTTACCACTTCACTACGTTATTGCCGTTGAATTTTGCGACAGGGTAAGGTGGTTCCATGATTGTCCCTGTTGGGTGACCAACGGCCATATGTGCACAGGCAACCGTTTCGCATCTAAAAACAGAAATCTCAGAAATATTGAAAACTAAGACGTCCGATGTCTGACTTGGCATATGTTTTCAGTTGGCCTCCACGACAGCAACGTCCCTGGGAGGATCTTCTGTTAGATCGCGCGAGGAAATATCAGCAGGTTAATCTTTTTTTTCAAGCATCACATTTATACAAATGAAGGCAACGCAAACAAAAGCTAAATGAAAATAGAAAATGACAAACCTTCAGTGACAAAACCTCTAGCTGAATGAGCAATGAACTGCATTTTGGAGTGGGTTTGCTTCAGTGGTTCTATTGCAGGGTGCTGTTTTGTTGGGAATTGCCGTCAATTAAGCGAGGCGAAGACCCAAACGCACCGGCCAAGACTTATCAATCATAGTTTGACAAATTAAACACGATGAAATCGGACTTTGGTATATACATGGCTGCCTGATACCTTGGGAGGAATTTATTTTGACGGATCCGAACGACCGTCGATGTGTCTGCCGTATACTATGTCGTCTGAAGCCCATGCATTAACAGTTCTTCAAGACAGTTGCTTTTGGATATTCATGGCAAGCGCTACTAACTATTGAGTGGTTTCCAATGTTAGGAGATCATCTTGGGTGAAGCATTTTACCACATTCACGGAGTAATCACTAAAAACGATGGTTACTGATCACAGAAACCTCAAAGACTGTCCCATAGGATAATCGGTTACCACAATCCAAAAACGCTAATGTTGGTCAGGATGCAAAATGATCGGCTGCTCAAACCCCTATAGTGCACACCCAGCCGCCGAAAGGTTACATGCCTAGGTTCGTTTGAACGGTGATGGATCGGTATTTCATCTCGGAGTGGCGAAACACACGATGGGGCGAAAAACTCTGTGCGTCAGATGAATGCTTATTCTGAATCATCTGAGAACTGTACCGCATTTTCCAAAGAGAGATATCGTTCAGCTTCACCTTTCGGTGCCTAACTGCCATGCCACCAGAAGCCCGAGTGCTGGGATACTGCCAGGTTGCCCAAGCCAAGATAGAAGTCGAGGCGCAGAAGTAGGTTTCAAACCACGGACCTTCCGGTCAGTAAATTCGCGCTCTGAGTAATCTCGCCCCAAGTTACTTTCATATGCTGCTGTCCGTTCCATTCGGTAGCGCCACAAATGGCGTGATTTACCCACAGAAACGTTGGAGTAGCGAAGCGATCTTGTTCGACGTAAACGCCGTTCGTGCTGTCAGTTTTTGTCTAAATTGCCTGATTGTGTTGGACGTGTAGACACCTCAGGTGTTCGTGGTAGGTTCCTCTCTCTGCTCCGTTTTTTTTTCACTATAAGGCTCTATTCGAGTAAACTGACCAGTGCGTAAGTGAATTAGCAGCGTTCTCTTCTCATGTTGCTGTCAATGATGATGTAGCAAAGAGATATAAACCCTAAAAATATTCGAGTGAGTCGTGTTGCGGTGTTAGGGCTAACATCAGTCGAATCACACTCACTTTAGATAACAGTTAAGATTCACGACAGGGTATCTGACTTCAGAATTGTAGAAAGTCAAAAAGGCAATTACTGAACCACTGAATACGACGCAAACATCACATGAGACTAGGTGATCAGAAAGGAAAAATACAACCGAAAAAACTAGACCCAGTGTCTGAGATAGACTAAAGACCAGCTGAAATATACTTCCATGGGACTGGAAACCACTTACCACCACGTTCAACATTGTGGTTAGTGTCCCTTTAGCACTCGATTGATTTGGTTCATCTGTTGCAGCTGTCTCCTCCAAGCCATTTGGCTTATACCTTTGCTGTTTTCACGTGCACCGACAGGGCGTTGGAGACCCAAAATATCGCTTTCAGCTGCCACAATGCATTATCTTTCGGTCAGCCTGAACACGACGCGACCGATTCTTGCACAGAAATCGATCGCACGATTAATATGACCACAGCGCGACTAACTTCCGGCCATTATCTGGGACGGTTTCGTTGCTGGTACAGAACATAGAGTAGACACCGATGCCAACAGCATTCGAAAAAAGTCAGAACTAACGAACAACACACTGCAGTCAAGTAATTAGACAGTGTGGCCGTTAAATTTGCAGAGAGGATATATTTAACCGTAGACTACCATAACCAGATAGAGGCACTTCCCTGGAGGACAGCGTGGTTCAGTAGTGGTTTAATAATATGGTCTTCGGGAATGCAGCTAAAACGAAGTAAAGTCTTATTAGCGAAATACCCTCATTTACATACCAATTTGGTTTTGACGAGAGTCACACGGAACCCAACTGAATCTCTTTCTTATGACGTTTTAAGTGTGTACTACGTCTATACAGTGTAACGCTATATCTCGAATATCGTGCCAACTGAAACATGACGAAGCCTGGTGCAGCACATCATAAACGAGAGATTCAGTTGGATTTCAGGTGAGCCACCCGTCAAAACCAAATTGGTATGCAAATGAGTTGATTTCGCTAATTTCGTGCAATTTGGGTTCAAGTTGAACATAAGGTTGACGGGAACTCAGGGACTGCGCTCCGAGAAGGGCGAAACCTGTCGTGGGCTGTCGAGGAGTTTTCAGCAACCTTATGGGTCGTGTATTACGTCTCCATGATATCTTATTAGTTTCGGTATTGACAGTGAGCCTCTGTGTATAAAGTTTTACTCGAGCCCTAATGAGGGAATCAAAGTTTCTAAATCGGAAGAGGTTTGCTGATGGTGAATTACTGCAGCTGTGTACGTCCAAGCGACTGCGAGTGAAAGCTAATATAACCATGTTCCGGTGAAAATATTTTCTTTTGCTGACCTTGCACTGGTCGTTTCAACAGGGAGGTATGACAGTCTGGTGCTCCCGTATTGTCGCCTCAGGCCAACCTGAAACACACATTCACCCGCTCACAGCGCTTGGGTACCTAACTGCTGTTTGATCGACTGTCCCCACATTTGGCAATTCCGACTGAGCTTACCTGCAAAACGGATTTCTCCGCTTACATGAGGCATACAAAATCCGGTGGGACTGAGGGGTGCGTGTGTGGGTAACTGAGGTGAATCACGACAAGAGACACAGTTGAATCCCTCCTCCTGACTTTGGTCGATGCACCTAACTGTCCCACAGAATGGAAGCAGCCACACGAACAAAACGCCTTTCTTGTTGTCTCTGCCTTAAAGGATCTTTGGGCGGACCAAAGTCGCTCAGCCCACTGATCAAGGACTAATATGTTCACCGAAGTGTCAGATCCGGAAGGTATTGTTAACATTGTGGCTTTGCGCATCAACGGTACACCACATCCGACCTCATTCATAAGTTGAATTCACTACTCATCCGAAAAGAATGGAAGAAAGTGCACTCGGGTAGCATCTTCAGGACGTTCCAGTGAACCGGTTTCTGTGACAAACCAGAAGTTACCTCTCCAAGGAGGGAAACATGTTCGCCGTTCGTAAATTTTGAGGAAGTTGTCACTCGGCGATGAATAGTTTCTTCAGGGAAAACAGGTGGATCTCGATGCGGAAAACTGGGTAACCAGTTGAACTAATAGTGACAACGTTGTTTTGTAGGCAAGCTGAAATTGTCAGACCGTCAAGTTTAAGCATGAAAATCTGCATAGTTAGGAGTAAGATTAAAAGGAATTTGCGAGCCAAATACGCCCGTGGGCCGATAGCAGTCTGGAAGTTCTAAAATTGTTTCTATGTCCAGGGCCCGAATCTCTCATAGGATTGTCGCCGAATGTAAACACATTTACTTCGAAGCGTCCACAAAAGCTGCAGCAAACACAAGGCAGGACAATTTATTAGGTCTTTGGGAACAGAAGGCGCTCAACCCGATGAGCATCCAGGGGTCGAAACGGATTAGGGCTGTCGAATAGTTTTCAGCAACCTTATGAGCAGTGAGTCCCGTCAACAAAATATTCATGGACTTGTTTTTTTTTTTTTTTGAGGGAAGGCTGGCAGATCATGTGTGATTCGGGGTGACTTGGGAATGAAAGGTTCGTAATCGAATTGCTCAGCGCAGTGAAAAGACCGAAGATTATGACAATGGAGTGCTACTTTTCGAAATGGTGCACAGCCAAGCTACCAACTAAAAAACTCCATGAATTACACCCCTTACTCCCCAGAATTGCCTGTTCATTTTGAATCATGGTATTGTAGCGGATTCGAAGGGTCTAAACATGTAAATACACGGCACAAATCCCTGCCTAGATGTAGACCAACCTGACAGTATCTTGGCACTTGTGCTTATAGAGGAGAATGTTGGTAGCTCAGGTAGCATGGATGGTCGTTGGTTTATTCGCTGAGCTGGGCAATGTGATTGCAAACGTTTCATCACCAATCGAGGTGACACCATCAGTGCGTTGTTAGAGAGCGTAGTTGTGGTTGTGCACAACCACCGACCCATCGCTACGCTCTCTAAGAACGCACTGATGGTGTCACCTCGACTAGTGATGAAACGTTTGCAATCAAATTGCCCAACTCAGCGAACAAACCAATGACCACTTGTGCTTACTTCGGGTGGCATGGCAGCTATGCACCGTAGGGATGTTACAGCTGAACAATTATTATTGTTTATTTACAGATTGTTGCAGCGTTCCATCTGTTACACCGTAAATAGTGAATAACAGCAACATAAATTGGCGTACTTTGCATCTGCTTGACTTGGTTGGCTTTCAGTAGCAAGGGCACAGCGATTTGATACAGATGTGGGACCTAATTTGAGTGAGCTGCTTCACTTGAAGAATACTTAAGATGGACAATCTTGGCCGACGGTTTTATAGGAAGGGAATGAACCCCGATGCTTACAAAATGCTGACATCTTAGGGGAAAGGCAATGTGGTTTGAATCTGCCGGAAATGTTTCAGTCTCCCAAATGGAACCGAATAGTTCGTGGAGTGGTCTGAGATGATGCACACAATATACACCTCAATCAGGAGCTCATTTTCTGCCAGGGCTCGCGCGTTTTTCCGGCAGTTGATGACAGTCGCAATCCCTCGTGCAAGTGCAGTATACTCGATGTTAACATTCGTTCGTCGACTACCTGGGAAAATAGGGGGCGAACAGCTATGCATTGGGAGCAGTGGCCCATATCGTTGACAAATGAATCTATGAGTAGTAGTGGAGTTTTTATTGGGGAGATTGGGAGGGGAGATAACTTCAACGCAGGTGTGCCGTTGGGGGCGACTGGGCACCATCTGTCAATGTCTCTAAGCATCAATGTGTTCCGTCTCGGGAGTTCCCACCCAGTCCATTAAAATGGTAATGGTATATTCCTTTCTGATTTGTCAAGGCCTGAAGGAAAACGAAATGACAGGCTCGCAATATGGGGTGATCGGAATCAAATTGTGTGCCCCAGAGTCGTGGCTTTTCAATGGTGGCTGACAGCCATTTGAACTAGCTCGGCTCATGACTGAATTGCACTAGGTGGCCTCCAGGTTACACAGTATGAGCGCTTATGCTGAAAATTCGTGCCGGCCCGAAGCATTGATGGTCAGCGCACAACTGGAGGGGTCACCCTCCGTCATCTGTGCGGCGCAAACCGGCTAAAATCCAGATGTTATTCCAAAAGGCTCAGACGACCAACCTGGGTATCTACATCACCTGCAAGGATGACACTGATATCGCTCCTTGCTTGACGAATCAGTTCAAATGAATCTCGATAGACAGTATCCATCTGAACGTCAAAAGCGCATCATACTTGCAAGCTTCGCTTGTTTTCCAATTGGACACAATAAAGACATTGGAGGGTCGTATATGGGTTCCTCAGTATTATTTTGTTTGCTGTTTGGATAAGACACACCGGTCAAATAAAGGTCTTTTGGTATGCGAAAAACAGGTACTAACTGGCGTAACCTATGAGACTTGGGCGGTTCATCCATAGCAAGAGAGTTCTCTCTTCCTAAAAGCACCCGACGTACCTCAGCATCGCTAATCTGAAGTCCCAGCCAGACCACGCCAATGCTTCGGAGATACCGATGGTAGATACTGACAGTTTTCCGACACTCTCCGCGCGAAGAGCCACCCTTCTGATCCACAAAACAGTATGGAGGGTACCACAGCAGTGTACACTCCACCCTTGACAGACGAACTGACATCACCTCGGCGCTATAGGTATAGAAGGTTGAAAAAGCTACCCTGGCCTCCCGGATTCAAGAAGTAATCTCGTCTCCAGCCCGTTTAGTGGAACTTATACAACTGCTCAAATAGACTAATTTACCCACACACTGATTAGTTCGTCTGCAAATATGAGGATTGGGTTTGATCCCACCAAGTCTTGGAGCGGAACCTTCCACTTTGTAGATGTGAAGCGCATGCTAAACCGTGCGGCAGAATTCGTGAGGTGCATCTGACGCACGGACACACAATTTTATGACGGCGCGATGCATTAAGTTGAACCAGATCGTCTGTTGAATGGCGGAATTAACTGTGGACCACCAGTAGTCTGAAGACCACAAAACTAAAATCTATATCATCATTGACAGCAACACCAGATGAGAACACTGGTGCCTCACTGTCGCAAAAATAAGTTAATTTATTAGAATAAAGCCATACAATGAGAAGAGGACAAACGGGACAAGGAGGGAGGATCTAGAGCTAGCCTACCACAAACGTCAAGTCAGTTTGAATAAAAATGACAGCACGAATGCCACTGACATCAGTTAGCCGCCATAACGTTGTCTCCAGCCAAGCACAGGGAGAGTCACCTGGACCCCACCCTGGAAGATGCTCGTTACTCCAAGCTGTTGCCTTCAATGCATAGCTCCCCTTCAAAACTCCCCAGTGAAAAGTTCACTGACGACCCTGTATTTACGCACCTTTTATATCGGCTACCGCTTCCAATGGACAGCTATCTCTCTTCTCTCCCCAAACCACCGGTGAACGAAATTGTGGGAGCTAGAACTACTGTACCGCGAGTGTGCGGTTTTTACAGCTAATGGTCTTGGAGGGGGAAGAGCACCCAAGCTTATCGTAACATCCTTCATCCCCTTCTGCTATGTCAAATTCTGTCCACTTGTACGTTTCCGCCACTCCGAACTAGGCACGGAGAGCAACGCCCTCCTCGGCATGCGTAACACATGGCCCAACTATCTTAGTTTGCAGTGTTGGATGCAATCTTTGGATGAACTGTCGTCTGCTTTACCAAAGATCCGTTTTCCAATTATCTGTTTCCGAATTCGCTGGTTGCAACCAATTTTCCTTAAGAAACTGGACCTTGCCGTGATGTGGCGGTTTGCGCACCTCCACAACCCGCTGAGCCATACAAGAGAGTGTGACACCACAGAGCTTTTCACACCAGATTGGTCACTGGGTTGATGTGAGATTATCTCACCATCTATGGTCTAAGATGGCTCAGTGGTTAGAGCGCGAATTTACTGACCGGAAGGTCCATGGCTCAAACCCAAATTCTGAATCTTGACTTCTCCCATCTAGGCTTGGGCAACCTGGCAGCATCCCAGTCTTCGTGCATCCTTCTGGTGGCATGGCACCTAGGCGCCGAAAGGGTTTTACAGCTGAACGACTGTCTATATTATCTATTTGAGGTGAGACCAACACAGTCTCAGATTACACGGAAACGGCTCTGACGGTCTTACGCGAACCACCCCTGCCTTTCTGTTAGGCTTTTGAAACAAAGGCCTTGCTTGAGGACCCTAATCGCCTTCCTATCCAGGGATGGTAGTATCCGAGCTCACATACAACCATGAATTGCAAATTAAAGCCTACAAAAGTGTGATCGGGAAATGCGAGTCCCACATCTACTGCGTTTGAAAACACACGGCATCGATCCGCATCCCCCACTGGGCAGGTAATCAGGCACTATCTGGTATTTAAGGGTCTGGCACCTTGTACGGTCTGTAGTATTCTATAAAAGCTCATTACAATCCAGCGACGTAGCCCATTCGGCTGGTTGCGCGTCCGTCGTTTGGTAGGGTATCTTCTGCGGCGTAAAAAGCGCGTGTTCAGAAACACCCACTTGAGATCAAGAAGTTTTACTGGTCATACGCGATTCTCAAAGCATTCACGGAAACCGAAGTTTCCAAAAGTATGGCGGGTTAACTCACCAGGCGGACCCATGAAAGCATTCCGAGCTCCCACTATAATCAGAATATACTGCACCTCGACCCGCAAAAATCGTGCTTTACGTGGGCATCTTCAAAGTTAGGGGGTGCACAAAGACGTCCGAGATGCTACTTCGATTCTCGGCAAAATACAAGTCCACGAAATAAGGTCTTCAACCAGCTGAGCTCCGAGCTACTACAAACTCTAGTGGCAGAGTGATCCTCTGACGAGGGATTGACATCAAAGAAAACATCACCACCATCGATAGCATGACATCAGTGTTCAACACTGATGCTTCGCCGCCGTACAAACATGATTTACTTGAAAGCCTTATTGTAAAGAAAACGGTAAAATTGGACGGGGAAGGGAATTAATGCTAGCTTACTACAAACATTCCGAGGTGCGTACACCTCCAGACACTCGTTTAGACGATTTGGAAAAAAGCTGAAAATAAGAACGCCATTGACACGGATTAGAAGCCATATCTTGTAGCGTTTCGAACCAGGCGCAGTGGGGATAACGCGGTCCCCACCCTGGAAGGCGAGTAGCACCGACAGCACCCAAACGTTTCGTAATCTCCTTCATACCCCTCTGTCAGGTCAAGGGTTGGTCACCTCTCTACTTCCGCCACTCTGAACTGGGCACGGAATTCAGCACCCTTTTCGGAAAACAATGGGTCAGCAAGCGCGATACATGACCAGACCACCATAGCTTCTGGTGCTGGACACATTCTTCGATGGAAGTCCCCGTTGCACAGCCGAAACTTGTTTTCTAATAGTCTCGTTACGGATTCTCTGGCACTAACCCCAAGGGTTTTTGTTCTGAGAAAACGGTTGTCGAACAGTTCTCTATTGAAGATGGTCGCGTCACCTCGGTCCTTGATGCTTCGCTCACAGGCGGTTTCCAAGGTCCAGGCGCACGGATCATGCGCATTCACGGCCTCCTGGGTCTTTTTCATTTCATTGGTGTTCCGTGTTCACTAAGCTTCACTGTCGGTGAGCACGCTCACTTTCATTTGACGTCTGATAATTCGTCGGTCCAGACTATGTTCGGAATCGGCTGGGATCTTTCTCCAAGCAGTGCCACTGTTCGCCGCGAAATTCAATACTTGAGCGGGCCTGGTTGTGCCGTGCCACAGGCAAAACTCCTAGAGGCGGCAATTTCGTTCCAGTATGAATTCAAATCTGATGGTGGAACAGTTGGAAAAAACTCAAGATGATTCTGGTAAATTCGTCCAACATCCGGATCAGCCAGTCTGTTGGTTGCTAAACGATTTACGCGGCCTTGGAAAACGAAGGAAGCAGTTACAGGCGAGCACGTGGTCAGAATCCACAAATGTTATTGATTCGCACCATACGTAACTGATGGCAATGTGATCAATTTGAGTTCGTAGTCGACACGCCGTTGGAGGACACCATGTGGCCGGACGACTTTGGCTATTTCGGAAGTTACCACTATTTAAAAACAGCCTGCGCTCAGTTATGGCTATTGTCCGTACGTACCGAGTTCAATCCATGTCGAGCACCTAATCCAGTCTCAGATGCGCTAAGCCTGCCCACCTATGCATTCAGATGACCGGCAACTACAACCATATCGGAGCCTTTGGCCCGCCGCAACAAGGTATTCAGGGCGGTATCAGAGCTACAGTCGGTTGAACCGTAAGCAGACACGACAGACAGGGATCAACTTCCCACTTTTGAGGCTCCTTCAGAGACGTTGCCACACGATACCCCACAGAGGCAACTACCAATGAGTATCTAGTCAAACAAGGATCCTTCCGTCCGGTGACTTAGGACGATATTAACCCCCTGAACATCCTGCCGAAGCGGCCTCTGGATCACTAGAGTGGAGAGCGATGGGGCAGTTTGCTCAACCACTGCTTGCATCTTGAATTCTTGTTTCTGATTAACAGCACATCAATGTCAAGCGAGCCCAGCGTGAGAGCAAAAACAGCTTGTTGACCTCCATAGTGCGAGCATTGAAGCGGACATTCGAAGTAAATGTTTAGGTGGTAGTAAGTAAACCGAAAGCAAGTTGGATTTGGCTTACTCTGCTCCCCACCTTAGGAAGAGGTACTGTTAGAGTGGTGGCAAGCAAGTATGAGGAATGTTTGACGATGTATTGCTTCTTGCCTAAGGCACGAAACCCAATATTTTCGCGTTCATGGAAAGTTATTCTCGGCGGCCGATGGCGGCGAAATTGATTGTTATGATCTCTTTCGATACTGTGCACACAACTCTATACGGCACTAACCGAATCGGCAATGAGCACTGAGAGGCTCCGCAGTGTAGGGTAAAACTCATCAAAGCATCATAAACCGTAGAGGTGCTGTACTGCAGCCCAGCATTCAGTTCGACATTTGTGCCCAGAGCTAAGAAGATACGATAGGACAGATGATTGACTTCGGTTGACCGGTCCTCACCACGAACTCCATTTTTCAATGTCCCCTTGGACTCAGCTTCTGGATAACATACCGGGTAATGTATCCTCATCCAAGTACTTTAGGAACATACTAGGAGACAACTAGAACCAACTGTGAAAGTATTCAACTTGGTGCTAGCCCCCTCCAAAAGGGATATTGGAGATATTACGTCGGGTGAACCTGTCGGATAGAGTTACGGCTGAGCTAAATGTGAAATGTAGCTGCATTTGGTCCGAACAAACTTGGGATAAAGGATCGATCGAAGAAACATCAAAGTTGGACTCAGCTTGATGAGTATGATCCCCAGACCAGGCAACGCATCTACCCTGCGGGGCTTGCGAGACCATGTGTGCATAGCGAATGAGGCCCAATTCATGTACTTTGTTAAACGCTTTGTATCACGGGTTGCCAAAGAACTACCACATATACCAGTTTCCATTAACTTATCCGCACCCCTTTTTGCTTTAACGTGCATCCTGATCACTACTTCAACCTCATTGTTTTGTGACGCACTACCTGCTTGCCAGTCACCCTAGACAGTATAGTCACATTTATACCGTTATGCATCTATTCATAAAGCGGTCAAACTTCGCGTTCTTCCTTGAACATTCGAAGTACTCTGTGATCACACCATCATCCACCCGAGTCGATCGTTAAGTCGGGTTACAACCAGCTTCGTGGACTACCAGATCTCCCAGCCGCTGTAACCAGTGGCGACCCAAGCGGCGCTGTTGTCCTGCCCACCGGTCCACCATATTGGAGTACGAAATGAGTTAGACGTGACCAGACACGAAATTCGAGATCATACTGTCACCGATCTTGGGTGGTAACCTGACCCTCAGAGACAGCAGCTATTTCTCGGTCTTTCTGCGCCTTTCGGAGATCCTCCAATAATTTTTAGCCAGAGACCCTCCTTATACATTAGTTTTTTATTTACGGATGGTACCACAGAATGGACAACCGGTCATGAAGCAGTGAATTTCAAGATGCTGTAGGGCGCTTGATCAATTGTTATATGTTGCACGGATACGCACTGCCGCCATTGCCAAGTCAATTTTTAACCGTCGAGGGAGCCGCTTGTCAAAAAACTGAGATGCGAAGGAGAGTGCATGGGCATTCAGCAATCTGTTTTCCACAATTCAACCTGACTGATAAAGGCTGCGTAATACATCAACTCTTGAAAGTCCATCATCTACCTGAAAAATGAATCAAATCCTGTGGACTCAATACAATTCAGGCATAGATGAGCGACCACCCAAGAACCATTAACTCCGTTCTGGGCCAACAAAATTTATAACTCACCTCCCAGTACAAGGCTTTCTTTACGCCCTCGTGATAAGCCTTGGCAAACTTTGATTCAGAGTTGAGCGCAGCACATGCGGAAGTAAACTGACTCATGGGGTGCAAGGAAGACGGGAAATTGTCCAGCATTTTAGCCACATGCGGTGGTAAGTCGGCGCGATTCGCAAGCTCTTTTGATATTTCGTCTACCTGGTCCTTCGTAGGGACCTGGCCCGTTAAAAGCAGAAAGTACATGCCCTCGGGTAATGGTTCCCCATCTTTAACTGCACGCGGTAGCCTCTTCTGACATTCCGGGATGGTCAGTCCTCTGAACCGTATGCCTTCGTTGGGATCAAGGACAGACGTTTCAGTAACAAGTCCTTTGATTCCACGCATGCCACCATACGCCTACGAGCCTTATTATGGCAAAGAACCACGTACCATATCAACAGTTACTTCGCCTATTTTCGTGGATCCATATTCTTTCCGGAAAGCAGCAACCCTAGCTTGCTCTTTCGGGATAAGGTCAGAAAGAATGTCTTTGAGACCCTATAAGCAAGTTTATGAGTCAAGCAGGCGAGCTTACCATTCGAGGCTGGCTACTGGAAATGCTCCGCACAGAACATATGAATTTGCTGCAATACTTCAAATGGGTGGCACAGACAGAGCGTGACATGGTGCTGGGACGAGAAACGGCGCCGAAGACGAACCTTGAGAGCAAATGGACGCACAAAAGCCGTGGTGCATTTAAACAATTAGATCAGATTAGATAGATTAGAAATGGGTTTGGTATAGGTTAGATAAGTAGTTCTGGTTTAAACGGTTTTGCGGATCCAGTGAATCGGCAGCTTCTTGCCGATCTCTGCTGATCGGCGGGAACGTCCAAAGAAGAATAAGTAATTTTGAAATAGTTTTCGATTATGGCCTGTGTACATTTGTTTATTAATTCCTTTGCTTTCTCACCACTGTAACGTATTGTGGCATCTCATTTTGTTCGAACGTTTTGCACACAAGTATGAACTGCGCTGAAAAGGCTTTTTGTATATATACATATATATATATATATATTGCAGTGCTCTGGGTACCCAAAAAGCCACTTTACCAGGAGTGTGCGGCAAAGAAATAAATATAATTACTCCGAAGTGAGTACACAATAGTAAAGAGGGTCGAATAGAACAGACTAAGAATTGTTCCCTTTAAAATAGTTCTTCGTTGGCCCAGGTCAGTGAATGTATACCAATCCAATCGTGGAAGTCCAGGGGTCTTCTTTCAGATAGCTCTCACATACAATAAACTCCGATGACTGTCTGAAATGTTTTGGTACCAGAATTAGCGCATGAAGCTCGCGAATGACCGCTGTAAGCGCGAGCGAAATGAGAAGAGAAGGTTGGAGCACGTGACCACGCCTGAACTTTTGTGTTTAAATTGTACAGATGCGCGTTTTTGTGGTTTTGCGTATTCAAGCAAAAATTTTTTTATGGAATTGATGAAATACGTAACATTATAATGAAAGCAAAATAAAGGTACAAAACACCACAATATGCCCATGTACACATCTTGTCTACGTACCAACAGCAAATGATTAATCCGCTTGGATATGCCGTGCAGAAGTGCTTGAAGGCATCCACCAAGCTATTGGCTACATGCGTCGACCCAGATGGCAGATACCACTACTCATACAACCCGTACGATACTTCAGTGGGAGTCGGGGAAGTGATCGGCTGCACACGACACTTTTACTGAAAATGCAGAAATACCGGTCATCCACTCTGTACAAGTAAACGTACAAACGTCATCTGTAACCCCGAGGACCGACGACACTAGTTGAAAGTGCGACACGTCGGTCAAATCGGGCTGACTTTGCAGGAGCTGGGGTAAGTGAAAGCACAGAGCGTAGGCGGAGACATTTATCTGAGACTCCAACCGAAAGCGAAGTTCTCTGATACTTTGTGCCAAGAAATCAGATAGCTATTCCGGAGTATTTGACGGCCCTTTGTAAATCAAGTCCAGCCCCTATGATGGTGGCTTAAGCCTACAGAGGAAACTTTGCAGATTTACATCCCGCCCAAGAAATTTCATCATATGTGACCTTAGCTATTGGCAAACTACGAACAGCCTCCAAACACTCCACTTGAATAATGATTCGGTGTACTTTTATAGACAACCATCGTTTTCGGTGCAGTAGAACAAAAAATTGTGACCGGGGCCCTAAAAGGAGCGCTAATCGACATGACCATATATCCTTGTCTGATTCTTCCTCCGTCGCTCGACAAAGGCCTTTCTCATACTCGGAATTAAGCGATTTTTACACCAACTCACGGTACTGGTGACCAATTACCAGCGGAAGCTACAGGAATATTGGCTCCCCCGGCACACCACGTTGGGTGGCTGAGGTCCATTTGAAGTAAGTCATTTAAGATTATCTCATACTAGATGCTTGATATTCCCGATGTGAACCACACCGTTCATAACCGTTTTTTTCGACGGATATGCCCGTGTTTACGGACAGCCTGATGCAAATCGTCCATGAAGGGCTCAAAAAGGGCACCTTATTTTCAAGCATAGATAGGCGTTTGACCAGGTTCTGTACGCCCAACGGCGCTACATGGGGGGAGTTCTGAGCTGGTTCAAAGACTTACCCCCCAGCAGAACATTTTTAGTGACAGTGTTACTACCACGTGCTTGTACACCGGTTTCTGTTTGATGCCCTCGAGGTTCGGACCTTGAACTACTTCGTTTTCGGGTTTACGTCAGCGGCTTCCCTAGGGCGCTCTAAAGTCCATGCACACCTCTTTGGGGAGCCAAACTAATCGGGTTCCGAAGTCAGCACTTCAAATTGGCATGAACACAGCAAATATGTAATTATTGAATATCACCTCTCTCTGAAGGACTAAAAGTGCGGCCGCATCCTATTAGGAAGGTACCCAGCAGGTGCGCTACTCATTCGCGGTGAGCAATGAGCGTAAAACGTTCCATAACCTGAAACCAGAGGATGGAATTTTATGGGTCTCCCCAAACTTGCGCTTTGCACGGTAGCGGAAGTCAGCTCGAAAAGCATTTATTTTTCTTCAGAAGTTTGGACACACTTCCCCGAATGTTACACTCATAGACCTGAAGCCATTCTGTGGATCCCACGTGAAACCGCTTTTTGAATACGTCAACCCAGTTGCCCATTCGGAACTCAAGGAGGTCCTGATTGCCTTTGAGCTCCTTCAGCGGGCTGCTACCCAAATGACCGTCGGCCCCGCGTCTGCTGACTACGCAACCCACCTGGAGACATTTAACCTCCCTCGCTCAAACTGCCGTCGCCTCTTAGGGGATCTGGTACTTATAAACTGATTACTCATTCCCAATATGTCTGCTGTCCCTTATCATGACAGCAACCCTCTGCAAAGCAGGGTTCGTCGGACGGAACTCTATCAGAGACTACCAGTACTCCATGTCTAACTCACCCTGTAACTGCTCCTACCGACTAGGCACACGGCTATCCTCTTCGCTTCCTAACACACCAGCTGACTCATATCCTGCCAAAATTTACGCAAATACTCTTTCAACTTTGGCCTTGCTCCTGCTGGTCGACTAAAGCTCGGTGCAAAAGCACAGGGCACTAATTCACCAGCAATGCTGTCTTCTTGCATCGCTATTTGGGTGGAACCCATGGTCGCCAGGCCAAGTGCACTTAGGGCGGTTTGTTCCATCTCTCGTGTACTATATTAGCATGTTCAACCAGTCTCCGGTTGCTGGATCTCCCTACCCTGGCCCGTTTAACGGCTTGGTGGAAACATCCAACTTCAGCTTACTTATTTCTTAATACACCCCGTGTTATCTGACATCTCTTCACAGGCACCAGGCTTCATCAATCTCATTCCATTCCCTTCTCCTCCTCCTCCTCCTCCTCTCCCTCAGAAGCTCCTATTTTCGGCAGTTCCTGCTCCAAACTTTCCGTATGGTGTTTGTCCACCCATCATGGTCCCCGATTTACATCCACATGGATCTCCAACTGAACCGAACTTACCCGTAATCCCACATCAAATTACTTCCACCCGAGTGGATCCCCTTGGCTAACCCAAAATCCTGCCGCCCACAGAATTGCGTATCCCTTGTCCGATAACTCCAACCATGACGCTGGTACAAGGCCGTCTAGAGAAGTATATCGGCGCCATGGTGACACGGCATTGTCATGTCCAGTGTGATGGCACATCTCCAACTAGTCTTTCAGTACTCTTGGTTCTTCCCCTCTCGAACTAGCTGAAACTACGAACAAACCACTTACCCGGTCCCAACCGCCTCTGGGACGGGATTGTTCAAATTCACTCAACCCTTCCCATGGAGTCAGCTCCCTCGGTGCACTTTTGGTTTATCTTCAGTTTACCTTACTCAAAAATTCAATGATTTTCCTTACAGATCACGTTCCGTCCTCTGCGTTAGCACTACCTCACCCCCAAGGAACATTTACACCTGCTTGCTCTCCAACGGCCACAGCGGTGGGTCCATCCAGCTTCAGTTGAAAACGTGATTTTGGGATGTTAGCCTCTATCTACTCATATCGCGTAACTCTTCACTCATCATCCCCACGTACGCTTTTCGTGACCCTAAAAAATTCTTTCAACTTGTTAGGGCCACGCATCCTCGGCAACGGTTTTCGGTTTTAGCTCAAATTGGTCAGCCCGGTCACTGAAATGCTCGTGCTTCTCCAGTCTCGTTGGTTGGTTCCTTGTCTCCGCAATTAACAGTTTCTTATCACCTGCCAAGCAGGTCCACTCGATTTTGCCCTCCCTTTATTGTGCTTTTGCCCACTGTCTTCAAACCGTAACCGTCTGATATTGGTTTAGTTGGGTATGTTGTGCACATACTGAAAAACCTATCAAATATGTTTCCCCGTCCCCGAAGTGGATCATGGGCGTTTTGGCATGACCCCGTCTGTGTCGGATAATGCTCATTATTCATGTGACTGCCCCGCTTCCACGCACCTCCTGGGTACTCACAGTTGACTGCAGTCTTGCTTTTACTCTAACTGTATCATTATGAACATGCCCGATAGTATGCCACACAACAGTTTAAAAATAATATTATCCTTGTCATTATTATACTCTGCTGCTTGAACTTCCATTGTAGCAGTTTAATCCACCATTTTAGGCAAATTCCAGCAACATCAGGTGTTACACTCAGACTACTTCTGGGGAAGCCGTTTAGTGCCACCAACTTGAACCAGTCGGTCTTTAGTCCGGCCACCTCAGCCAGCTTCCTAACCCCCTCGGGAAGATCCAGGCGTCACCATCCTCGAACGGCTTCCGCCATGACACCCCCACCTGCATCGTGGTCACGCCAGTAAGTGGCACGAAAAGCAATTTTTTATGTGGAGTTTTCACTGACATACACGGGCAAAGCCGTTAAGGGCTCTAGGAAATGGAAGCGAAGACCTCCTTAACGCTGTCTCTAAAAAAGTTGGCAAACTCAAGGTTCCTCTTTGGTTTTCCTGGTCATCAGTCAACAGACGCTGTAAAATGGTTCAGCAGTTTGTAGGGCAGCCTACCATCAGGTACAAGGGCAGCACCTTGAACTACTTTGACCGGGCTGTACTCACACGGTTCACCAATGGCATCCGCCGTTACGCGCACACTGCGAGGATAAAAGGCGTGCTTAAAGACAAAGTTGAAGAGGTTTATTTCCCAACTGGTTGGGAGCATACCAGTTGAAGCATGGTCAGCCATCACAGCGTGAACGTGGTGGACAACGATACAACGCGGGAGGTAAGACCAAAGAGACGGGCTTACCGTGTGGTAAGTAACCGTAAATTGTGAGAAACAAAAATCAAAACAATGTGGTATGAGGTACGACTAGCTCAATGATGAAGCCAGTTGACTTGAATTAAAAGTGATAAAGCGTTGCCGACACTGAACAACCTTGAGCAGTTGAGTAAATGGCCAGGGTCACGAAAAGCACAACTGGAGACGATGAGATGGAGAAATTCAAAGTTTAGACAAACAGCAAGACTTGTCTCAAAAATATGGTCTACAGTGGATCTGAGCCAACTCACCAACGTCACTGTCGGGGAGAGGTTGGATGTGAAATATATTTGGGGAAAAGAAGTAGTGTTAATGCATGGGGCCAAACGACCATCGTAAGTAGAATTGTGGAATATGTGGACTGAGTATGATGAAATAATAATAGTAATAATAATGTTTATTCCCAACTGGTGGGTGGGATACCGTCAGGCATGATCATAATGTTACAGTCAGAATAAAAGCATGACTGAGGGGGTTGTGAGTACAAGGGATTGCAGGGAAAATGGGCGGCGTCACAAGCAGTGGGCAGTATCCGGGGTAATAATAATAATAATGCTAATAATAATAGGTTTATTTCCCAACTTGTAGGGGCATGCCGACTGAGGCATGATCGGGCCATTACAACCTGAGCGCGGCAGGTAACACCACAGCGGGCATGCTTAACCGTTGCCGGTCGTGAGTGACCTTGGGCGGCCGAGTAAATGGCTAGGGTCACAAAGTGCAAAATGGAGATGGAGATTAAAGAATTCGATCTGGAGACAAATGGCAAGTTTTGTCTCAAAAATATGGCTTAAGTCGAAACTGAGTAGACTCACTGGTGTCACTGTTGTAGGGAGGTCAGGTGTAAAGGATAATTTTGATGGGGAGATAGGGGCAATGCATAGGGCCAATCGAACACCGTAAATGAAATTGAACTTGTGGAAGAGGCAAACCGAAATTGCGACAGAAAACTAGGCTGGTTAAATCCGAACGATATTTTCAGCGGTTTAGAACGAGGCGGTTGGGGCCAGGTGAAAAATTTGTTTGTTGTTACGATTACAGACTCAAGTGAGCCAGAGGCTGCGGTCGAGATTCTGAAGAAAGCGGTTGCGGGAGTGCCATCAGACTGGGTATGGCAGTGCCATGCCATCATTGCACTGACATACTTTGGTTTCTGGACAGCCCCGTAACGGTCGTCAAGGTTGCCGCAATCGGACAGATGATACGCCTTTCCGTGGCAGCTTGATCTAGGTTAGACGAGGAGATGGACAGAGGTAGGGTCATGGGTAATTTCGACTCAGTTGGAGGACCTTGTGAGTATAGAACGCGGACAAGCCAGATTGAATAAACAGCGGTTGCACGGGGCGTTTGCGCAACTACAGTCGAAGTTTGAAGCTTGGGAAGAGGGGGGAATGAGGAAGGAATAGGATGAGGGCAGTAGCGTCTGGTGAGTGCAAGGAGGCACCAGGTAAAAAGGCGTCCAATGGAAAAATCTAAAAGCAGATGACAGCAAGCTAAATGAACCCAGGAAACGGTAGATTTTGTTGGCTGACTTAGAAACCAAGTGCTAGCTGGGCCAGAGTAGCTGCCTAGTTTAGGGAAGGTAAGGACTTAGTCGCCGAGGCAGGGAGGCTAGACATTGGATTGGTTGGAACAGGCGATTACATGGCAGTAGGTTTTATCTCAGCAAAAACAAAAAAATCCGTTGTGCAAAGGGGACGTTAATGTAAGCAGGGACAACAGACGAATAATAAGCCGCTGGGCAACAGCTACCGGGATAATGGGTAAGAACCGTAATTTAACCGAAATCTGCCAAGTCAACTAAACAGGAAGGTAAGAGTATGGGTCGTCTGTCACCGAGTCACTGCTGCCAGCTCCAGGAAACGAATGATGCATGACAAAAAACAGCCATTAGGCGCTAGTTGTGACTGCTGGCAAGCAGGAAATAATGAAGGATTTACGTTTTATGTGTATATGATTGCTTCAGAGGACAAAAGGGAAGAACGTGTGTGTTATGTCTGGATGATGAAGTGAACTTGGAGTGGTGCAGCCCAACTAAGGTGATGGTGGCAACTTTTTGCGCGCCGATGTCAACCGTGAGCCTCGCACAGTGCCTTCAGTCTACCCCATGCATGTATTTTTTTAACAAAACGAGAGGACTGCTGTCATTCGCTTGCATTTCTTGGTGTTGCCGGACAAGTGACAACCGGGACAAGTCCAATCCAGCTACAGACAAACAACAACGGTGCGCTTTTATGATTTTCCCGAATTAAAGGCCAGGCTCAGAACCACCGTCGATGGGCGATGTACCCGTGCTACTGGAGGGGTGGCGAGTATACGAACGCACCATGGTGCAAAGTAACGAGGCGACCCTCCCTGCAGGGCGCGCCCGTCCACCACACGATGTTTTCATCCCTCGTGCATGCTTCCAGATCTGCAGGGTGACAAGCAACCAAGCAGTCATAATTGCGGTTTTTGCATTAATAAATAACCCCAGTTACCAGATATTTTATCCGGTCGGTGGACAAGCCAGGCCAATAAAACAGCTCAGTCATTTTGAACAAGCAAACAGCAAACAGCCACTGGGAGAGGCAAGTCGCGGAGGCAAATGAAACGGTACCTACCTTTTGGGCCATGGGAGCAGAAAGGAGATGTTCAGAGCCTGTGTACTACGGCTAAACGACGACGAAGCATTGGTGTGAACCGGAATGTCAAGTAGAGGCGCACCACAGTGTTATGTTTATGTGTGAATGAGTGGGCTGTGGAACCGAACAAGTATTTCATTCAGACCCACTATTTGATGTGCGTGCACTGCACGTGATGAGAGGGTGCGGAGTGGTTCTGAACAGTGAGGAAATGAGGCTTCGGTTTGGCTAAGGTTAGTTAAATCTATCAAACCAAAACGCCAGGCATTAGATAGAGCTGACAGAGTTATTCGGGGACGGGACCAGGCTTGAAAGAACCAGGAATAAGTTGCCTGGGCATAGAAGCTTAAAGCCGTAGGTAAGAAAATACAACGAGGTCAGTGAAGACGGGCATGAAAGCAATTACGAGGGCAGGCGCAAGACACTCTCTGCAACACAACTACGCGTCAGAGAGCAGGTGCATATGTAGTCCCAAGAGGTGAACGTCTGTATAAGAGACAGATAATATGGTGATTTATGGACAAAAGCACTTGGGAGGGTAATTGTCTCACTTGTGGGTCAACGTTAAGGGGTTCATGCTGGAGAATGTACATGCTAGGAGCAAGTAACAGGACAGTTGGGGTGAGAGCGCAAATTAGAAGGTTTTAGGGCCTGTTTCAAAGAATGTCTAGTGTAAGCTGTGGCGCGAAAAGACGCTCGGCTCCCTCAATGGAAAGGTAAGAATAGAGAGTCCTTTGAGAGCCTACATGAGATGATATAGTACGAATATGGGAGGGGAGCTTGTTTAATAGTTTGGAATACAGGCAAAGGAAAACGTTTTGTCTGAGGACAGTCCGACAGGTCGAAAGTGGGAGCAGAAATCCAGAGTTGCGATTATTGTAGGGAGGGTAGGAAGAAAAGCTAGGACGGCAGTGAGCTATGTAAGCCCGTCGGTAGATTAGGCGATGCAAAAGGCCTAGGTTCAACCTAATGCGCCTCAGCCATAAAGGATGCAGCCCAAGTGGCAAACAGCGAAGACGATACGGCAGCGTGGATGACGCCAGAAACAAGGACTTAGTGAACGAGCGCTGCACATTTTCCACAGCAGTCCGGCATGCCTACGAATACTGTGAGGCGAATTCAGGGCTGAGTTCAAGATGGGGTCTTACAAACTGTTTAAAGATGGCAATCAAACATGATTTATTGTGGAAGGATTGGCGAATGAAGGCGCAGAGCTTGCGGGCTTTAGCCACTATGTTCCAAGCATGTTGGGAAAAACTAAACGCACAGGAATACCCAAGATCTAGGTTTCTCACTTCGGGAATAGTAAGAATCGACAGTCCGTTAAGAATAAGCATCCTAGGAGGAATCTGAAATCGATGTGAGGGGGCTTGGCATTTTGGAACGGCGAAAGAACGACAGGAGTTAGAGGACCAGAGGAATAAAGAATTCAAATCAGACTGAATGTTAGCAAGAGTGGCAACAGAGTCACTGGCCTTAAACGTGTAGGCTAACTTAATATCATCAGCGAACAGAAAAGGGGATCCATGGGTGGCCGAATCAGTGACATTATTAATGTATAATAAGAACAGCAGGGGGCCGAGCACGCTACCCTGAATAACTCCACTGGTGATGAGAAGAGGTGATGAGGAGAGATCCCCGATCTTGGTGACCTGGGTTCTCCCCGTGAGGTAAGAAGTGAACCATCGCAGTAGCGGGCCACCAATCCCTGCAGACGTAATCTGTTAAGGAGCGCACCGTGGGGAACTTGGTCAAACGCCTTGCGAATATCAAGATAGATAAGAATAATACACTACCCGGCACCGTAGGCGGACGAAATATGATTAAAGAAATCAACCAGACATGTGTTAGCTGACCGCCGTGTCATCAATACATACTGCTGATTGTTAAGGATCTTGGCGATGAGTAGGTAATCCATGACGGGGACTTTGATTAGGCGCTCAAGGGTACGGGGGAGAAAGCAGGTATGGTGGATGCCACGATAGCTAGCTGGAGTAGTTCGTGGGCCTGACTTATAGTGTGGTACAGTGGTGGAGTGCTTCCACTGACTTGGAACTGTGCCAGTGATAAGGGAGATATTGAGGAGGTTAAGGATGAGGGTGGGATCGTCCGGGCCACCAGCTTTTAGGATGAGCGTAGGGATACCGTCAGTGCCTGGGAAACTGGAGTCTCTAAGGCGGACGATTGAGGATGTTAAGTCAGACAAAGTAACTGAGAGTGTGCAGAGGGTGGGGCTCGTCTCGTCAACAGATGTGGTCGCTTCGGAACCAGGAGTGGAGCAATGAGTAGATGGGGTCGATGCGGAGGGAACGTAGCAGCTGGCGAAATAATATCACTACGATAATACAATACAATACAATAATACAATACAATACAATAATACACTAATACAATATCAGCAGGGCCGGAAAGAGGCTTCCCGTCAGTGGCCACAATATTTGGAATTGCAAATGAATTAGAGAAGCAGCGCCTGTGAAAGAGGCGCCCCAGCATCTTAGATTGAAGTGAATGGGCTACGGTAGTAGATTCCTCCCGCTTTTCAAGAGTTATTTCGGCCTTGGTAATCTCAGTCATGAGCTTGTTGATTAGAATAATGAGTGAGAGATCATGGGATTCTCGGAAGAGCTTACGATACTTCTTAAGTTTATGGCCTAGAACGGATAATCGTCTGGCTGAACGACAACCAGAGACATAGGAAGCTCTTGTGGGAGCAACAAGACATAGTGATGAGAGTACATTGCCGTAAAAAATGTTGGCCACGCTTTGCGTGTCTAGAGAGAGAAAGAACTCATCCCAGGTTTTGTGGCGCAACGAGACTGCAAAGGCTTCAAGGATGCCAGGGGAAAGGATAAAAGAGCTTAAGGGGGAAGTAGTAGGAGAAGTTTGAGTACTCGTCCAGCTGCAGGTGAGAATACGATGGTCGCTGTCAGGGAACGTCGGGCCAGCTGCAGCGATGGGACACAGATAACCATTGACAAGGGCAATGTCCAGGGTGTGGGGACCACGAGTTGGTTTCCTTACGGGCTGAGACCAGCCTTCGACGTCAAGTTGGGCAAGCAGATGCGAAAGGCGCAAAGGGGAATTTTGTTGGGACCAGGAGATCTCAGGAAGGTTGAGATCGCCAACGATTAATTTGTTTAGGTGAGGTAGAGCTTGGGTATGGGGAAGAAGCGTGGCTAGTTGGTTAATCGAGCTAGCTGAGTTTGGAGGGGGCATGTATAAACACCCGAGGATGAACGGCGGGTTAGCCAGACAGGCAGAAAGCCAAACAGAGTCTGGAGTGTCCGCCAGCAGTGGATCGTCAATGAGGGAGACCTCCATTTCAGTTCTCGAGTATATGAAGCAACCACCACCACGGTGGTGGGAACGATCGGAAAGGAAGATAGTGTATCCCGGGATGGAAATAAGGGCATCAGGTGTGCTAGGAGAGAGCTACGTCTCAGTGATGCATATGAAGGTTGGACAAGCTACAGTGGAGATAGCTTGGATGTAGTGCAATTTAGGTAAGAGAGCGGGTGTTGAGTAGAAGGACAGAAATATTACTAGTGGGATCAGAGGAGGTGGGTAGGTTGTCTAGTAAAAAGTTGGTAAGCCCATGGAGGCCAGTATGGAATGGAATAGGGACAGGGGAATCGGGAGTTCTCGAATTGGTGGGTGAGGTAGGAGCAGTTAAAGATGTGTGAGAATAAAGTGCTGGGACGTACCGTGATTGATACGGAGACAGCGATTGGGTGGCGGTGCAGGCCGTGGGTCTCCTTGGACAAAGAGTTACAGGCTGGGTCGAGTAATCTCTTGTAACAGTGCCATCAATAGCACCAGAGGATGGTGACAGTTGAACAGTAATAGCGGGATTTAGGTCACGCAAGATGGATGGATGGGTGCAGTGTTCAAGAAGGAGGAAATGAGAGGGTGCGACTGGGGCACTAAAAAGGCAGGAGAATCTGTCTTGTAGTGCCTTCAGCACCGAATCGTGGGAGGGGGCGGAGGGTACGGGTAGCCAAACTGGGCTGATTGGAGGATATGATATAAGAGGTTTATGGTAAGAGATGCAAGATAAGGGGAGGGGACAGGGTGCAGCGAGGAAGCTAGTGGTGTATTCAAACTCTCTGAGAGAAGTGGGCTGCGTTGGGGGTGAACAGGAATCCTCTGCGTTGGTTGTAGTGGAAGGGGCTTTGGAATGGGAAGACGACATACAGTTGAAGGTCGTAGAGGTGGAGCTGTACGCGGCTTCTGAAGAGGCGGGGGCTCTGGTGGAGTAGGTAGTTGCCGAAAAGGGATCCCAGGCAAATAATATGCGGGTTGCCAGGGGGCGGAGCTTGATAGGGACTAAGATTAAGTAAAGGCGTTTGTGGGTTAGGGACCCTGCCAAGGACCAGGTTTGCATGGTGTGGGGGACCACAGGTGTATTTATGTACCATGCGGGGTATGGTCAGGTTTGTAGACGAAGGGCGAAGAGCAGGACCTCGGGTAGCTAGTGTGGGAGGAGGCGTTATGTTACGAGGCTTTGACAGCAGATGTTTGAGCCCAAGGAAGCGCTTTGGTGGCGAGAAGCGGAGTGTCATTAGGTCAGGGGGTCTGGGGCAAGAGACTGTGCTTTCACTTACGATTGCAGCGCCAGCTAAGGGCTGGTGAGATACCGCACCTGTCATATCAGCGGTGAATTTTGTTGGCACGGTTGAGGTCAGAGGCTGCATAGGTAGGTGTCCAATAGTAGAAGTGGAGGGCTCATGGTCGTTAGCATGAGATGCGGAGCTGAAGGCTTGTGTGTCACCTGGACACAAGTCAGCATCACAGTCTAGCGAGCTTAGGCGAGAAGCTATTCCAGGATAATGAAGGTCAGGGAGGGGATCAGTGCTTGAGCAAGGAGATTTCTGGGGTAGCACGTTACTTCCGGAACTTGGAAGGGGAGCTGGAAGTTCCACCAGTTTTGAACTGGCTACATTGTTGTCGGGGACGGCTTCGAGCCCAACCGAACTTGAGGCGACTGTAGAGGAGACCGGAACAGTTGGTATACTAAGTAAGCTGCTGTTTGAAATTGGGGTTCCATGGCTGCTATGCGCACATGTGTCAACGGCGATATGGCTTTTGTAGTTTTCCAAGGGGTTGGTTTCATGGGAAGTCTGCAATTGAGTCACACAGGGAGTATTGACTGGTGCACATTGGTGAAGGGAAGAGTGGTCTGTCTGGTAGTTATCAGTGGCGGACTCTAGAGGTTTGGAGAGTAGATTTTCCGGGAGCTGCCTTTGCAGACGGGTACCAGCAGCTTTGACTTTGACGGTTTGGAATGCTGGATCCGTTTGATGGTTACCAGTAGTCGCCTCCAGAGGTTTGGGGAGTGAATTCCTTGTGAGCTGTCTTTGTAGTCGAGTGCGGGCAGCTCTGACCTTTACGGTCTGGAGTGTTTGGGTAGAGGACAGAAGGGCCTGGGATGTTAACAGGCGCGTTGCATCGTTTTCGTCTCTGAATTGCATTAGCATTGGGCAACGCAAGGATGGTTTCGACTTCCGCAGCCGTCGAGCTGTACACACTGTCTCATGCATGTTACATGCTGTCAGGATGGCAGCTTTTGTGCGTTCCACCGGGATGCGATCGGGAGCATTGTATATTAAGACCTGTTTACGGCATTCTATACGCCGACTAATCTCGGAGGCGAGTGTGTCAATAAGAACTGATGCTTTTGCAAGATCCGATGGATCACGCGTTGCATCAGGGGTTAGAAGGCAGACAAGTGGTTGCATGCTGCGGTAGGATATTAGTTTGCTCTCCATCTTATGCACACAAGCGTTGAGATTTGCCAGGTCATTTGGTAAAGAGGAGAGAAGACAGCTACTGAGTGGGGCAGGAAGGGAAATTTCAGTTAGTACAACTGGGCAGTCTGAATTTACTTGGGGTACTCTATCGACCGGCCTTGAGGAGTGATGGGGTTGAGTGCTGTGCCTTCTGCCTGCAAGGAGCTTCTTTGGACACAAAGGGGGTAAGGATGATGGGGAATCGGGGTCTAGCAACCTCTTCGAGGAAGATGGGAGTGGTGGCATTATTTAGTTCGATTTAGGTAGTAGTAAGTCTCGCTGGAATGGTACTCGCAAGCCTAAAACTCACGGAAGCCTACTCAAGCAAGGATGGGTTGGAGAGATAGCTGAGTGCGATTAAAGATGAGTTATCGTAAATAGGCAGCTAAGTGTTACACTAGAAGTAAGTAAAACGCTAAAGTGGGGCTGGGGTCCAAAAAAATATTTTTATAACACCTGACCTTGAGATTCAAGCTGCGCGGGATGGTCATGTCTGAACTAGAGGCTCAGCGCGTTAGATGGAACTCGTCTCAGAGGCGGCTGAGGCCAAGTAAACAATTTGTTCGTAACTGCAGGCAAAGGAACGAGTCAGCGAGATGGCATAGTCAAGATTACGAAAGACATAGTGGCGTCCGTGCCGCCAAACTGGGCATAGCAGCGCTGTGCCATCACTGCACTGACATGATCCGGTGGCAGTGCTGTCCTTCATTTAATCTCGCCCCCCATGGAAATTTGGTGATTTGAAATTAAGCACTTTTGATGAGTTTAATAAAACATACCAAACGTAACCAAAAGAGAACCGCACGTATTGTACGACTTCTGCGGCTCGATAAAAAACCCTTGATTTCGGGTTATCCATTGTTCTAATCTCTCGAAAATATCCCTGCTACTATGGTGAGTTTTCCTGCGCAAGTTATTTCTTGTGGGGAGAAGGTAAAGTTGTATCTTCCTGATTACCCTTTGCCCGCATACTTTTACTTTAAGAGCAGAAACGATCCGAACACACCAAGAGTGACAACCAGATTTTGGACGCACACTGACTACTCCTGAGATTTGTTTGAGTTCCTGAACGCGTTTAAAAGGATTTCTGGGGAAGCGCCAAGTGTGCCTAATTTGTAGGCATGCCACGAAAGCCTGTCGAAATACTTCTAGGTGCCCAAACTCGGTAAACAAATGCATTCATTTAGAAGACGGGATAGATGTTATAATAACGTGTGCCATGGTTTGCGGTAAATTTCGGCCGTTTGTATGAATCAGCTACGGGATTTTCGTGGCATTATCTTAAATGTGTTGTAGCCATTATGAAGCTCTAAGCAGTTGGCTACGACGGACTGGTCCTGGAGGGCTTCCCTGAGAATCCAAAATTCGCCGGAACGCCGGAACGCAGGATATATCTTCTGCTCTACGTCGACGAATATGACCCGAACCAGTTTGCTGTCTGATAAGGGCACTTAGGCAACAGAACTATTTTTATGCACGATTTTGCTTAAGTAACAAAGAATTTATACACGAGTTACAGATAACTGACGTTAGTCCAAATGATCACTTCAGATATCTCGAGAACCATTGTGACATTGCTCCCGGTTTTACTTGGAATGCCACTTGGAATGGCGCGCCGGAACAAAACGTACACACTTAGAATGCCAGACGTCGGGTTGCACCCTACTCCTCGTCTTGAACTGATCAGGTGTATCCGAACATGAGGCTTTCGAACGAGGCCATGAGTTGAGGTCCTCGAAGTGAAAGGCAAGATCCGCGTCTCACTGCCTGCAAGGCTACCAACACGTGCCATCAAGGTCATATATTCGCGTGCATGTGGAGTATTTCCTTGCCGTTAGTAGAAGCACAGGGCTGTGTCGATGTGCTTCCGAATCCTCCATTGCCACTATACAAGGCTAACTCCTAACGGCATTTTCGCCATGCGCCACTTGTAGACTGAATTTTATAGCGGCGTTTCGAAAACTGACCATTTCTCTTATATTCACCTTCCGTCCTAGATTACGGTACTATTCAGCTTGTTGACTAAAGTGGAGAGCGGCGTTTTGAAAATTGATGACCATTTCGCTTATATCAATTTTTTGTCCTAGATTACGTTACTGTCCAACTCATGTAATAAATTCCAGATGAACTAGTCCATCATCCCCAAAGTTCTACTCCCGTCAGTCCTAATGTGTTTGGCGTCCCTTAACACACTACTCTGCATACTTATACCCGTTTTTTCAATGCCACTTTTACTATGGTAGCATTATAGTTAGCAAGCTCAGCTAGTCCTTGATTGCTAGGCCACCAAGTGCAAACCTACCCCTATCCTGTCCCGTCGGCAGTACCTGCTTTCAAATCCCTGTTTAGCGGTTATTCACTCCAGCTGGTATGTACTTACCATCCAAAAGGATTCACAACCTGATCAAAAATACCTGTGATCATGCGTCGGCCTTGTTTTACCTCTGCGGAATCCCCTGGCCAACCCGAAAATTACGCTGCCCAAAGAATTTCACATCCCAGTCCAATCACCTTAAACATGACATCCATTACATGGCTGTCCAGAAACCGAAGTATGTCAGTGCAACGATGGCACGGCACTTCCATACCCAGTTTGATGGCACACCCGCAATTATTTCCTTCCTACTCTTGATTGTGCCTTCTCGTCCAATGTTACTCTTACCTGCAAATACGAAGAAATACTTTACCGTGTCCCAGCCGCCTCAGCACGGGGTTAATCTTAAGCTGCTGAAACTTTTGTTTGGATATAACCACCTCTATGGACTTTCGGTATTTGTTCCCCACAAATTCAAACACTTCCTGTACGTTTCACGTTCCGTCTTGTCCATTAGCACTAACCCACTCTCCCAAGGAACTTTTACACCCACCTTCGCTCCACCAGCGGCACTGAGTCTTTACACTCTCGGTGTACAAAGTGATTCTGAGATTCCTGCAAAAATATATTTATATTGCTAATTCTTGTACGTCATCATTCTCACTTACGCTTTCGAGACCCTAGCCAGTAGGTAAACTATTCAAGGCAGCAGGCCTCGGCAGGGATTCTCAGTTTTAGTTCACATTGACCGGCCGGAACACTAAAACACTGCCGCTTCATCAAATTCTTCGTTCTGGTTTTTCATTATCTGCAATTTGCCACATTTTGATCGCATTCCAGGCAGAATGTTTCTAGTTTTGCCCTCCTGTGCTGCGTCTTTGCCCGCCATCTCCAACTTTTAACGATATGATTTTGTCTTAGCTGCCAATCCTTGGACACACACCCAAAGTATCTCTGAAAGCGTAGTTTGAAGGAAGGAATCTTTGACATAAAGTTTCAGCACCTGATTTTAATTATTCGAACCCTAAAAATCTCTCATCTGCAGCCGCAGTCTTGATGAAAGTTGCTTAAACGTACCCGAGGTCCACCTCTGGCGTAGAATTCATATTGCAATGGCTGTCATTGGCTTCGCATGATATCCCCGTAAGGACGGTGGGAAAGTTTGTGGAAAGACTGGTTTTTTAACGTTTTCTGCTGTATTGAATTTGGAAATAATCTTAAAAATAAGAACCATAATTACGCCCTCTATGTCCGCGCAAACTCAAAATGGAGCATGCACTCGCGACTCGTATAGGAAAAAGTCTCCTGTCATTCCGACAGGCTTTTCGTCAAACTGGGCCGAGAAGTTCGTCAGAGTTCGTAAGTTTTTGTTCAGTTTATGATGGTCAACACGCGCTATATCGGGTGCACGGCAAGGTTTTATCTTCACCGGTATTTTGACATCTTGATAGTGCCATTGGAAGAATCAGTGGTTTTACGGACACAACAGGCAAACGGTACGATAGGGTTGCCAGTGCTTTAAAGTCCTAGCACAAATTCAACGCATAGGGACGGTCTTGAGGGCGCATTTAACGCTTGGTCGGAGGAATATTAGGGATGTGATGGACTAGGAGTAAGCCATCGGGCTGGGTATGGCATTCTTGGTACCGCGATCGCGACGTCGTACTTCGGTTCGTCGACAGCCCCATACATGGACACCTTCGGTGAGTCAGTTGGGGTTGTCGTGTTAGTTAAGAATCGGCCAGGGAATCGTGACAAATTAAGCCCAGCATGGATCAATGATATTCTTGAGTCCGTCGAGGGCGCACGGTGGTTCATACCTGCCATTCGAACAAAGCAATAATGAAGAATTGTCCACATTGCGGACCCAAAATAGAATAAGTGTCAACATGTCTGCTGAAGGGCACCGTCGTATGAGTTGATGATAATGATAATGATATTATCATATCTTCAGGCATGATCATAGAGTTACAGTCAGAATAAGTGCATGGCTGGCGCAGTTTGTGGGTACCGGGAATTTCGTGGAAAGGGGACGGTGGCATAAACAGTGGGCCTTACCCGAAGTAGACTTGGTCACACCTGAGGCGGCATAGGTGGGGAACCGAAATTACCAGGGCTCATTCTTTCTTATTGGGAACATATCAGATGAGACAAGATACTATCGTTAAGATTTGAAAGTGACGGGCAAAAACAATACGAGGGATGGCATAGCAAGAGTCTTCCTGCCTGGTAAGTGATAACAACAATTAAAAAACTTCAGCCTGCAGAAAAAGTAGAACCAGAATAACGGATCAGTAGAGGCAGCAGAACTGCCATGATATGACCGGCCGATTTGAGCGTACACTTAATAAGCGCGGCACGTTCGAAATCGGTTTCGTTTTTTCCTCGTGCGATTTTGCGGAAGAATTCTTTCACTGTTCAATCTGCTTACAGAGTTCACACGTGCCATTTGTTGAATTTTTTCACTCTAACATAAAAGTTACGTGATAACATCTGTTGTTTCGCACTCAGTTCCTATTTTGCACTCATCCTCAATGTTGACTCAAATCAACACAGGCTGCTCTCCGCAGCCATCAATGAGCCACAACAGATGTGGACGAAATGGGTGTCTGTCGAATGTAAGACGTGGTATGCAATGCCACTCCTGCAAGGCTTGGTGGCACTTTACATGCACGGGTTTACAGGACGACCAATTAAGCCACCTGGCCAACTCTCCTGACCCGTTTGTCTGCGCCAGTTGCCTTTACCTTAAGGGGCAATGCTTTCCACAACTAAGAAGACGGCCAC